>CP139505.1:246422549-246448708 GCA_021014915.2 Artemisia tridentata subsp. tridentata
AACGATTACTTGAAAAAGATCCATATTCAACTTTTATCAAGGAGCATTCAAACGTATTGGGGAATGATAAACTTATTCCATTGATATGTTCTCAATGAAGGTGTCCCTCTCGAAAAAGGCTCAAGTCATCCCAGTTGTCTAACATAACGGATAAAGTAAGGAGTGGAACCAACATTCACCAAGGTATGAATTTTACTTATCATTTCTCCTTACCATAGCATATGTACACCCGTATAGTGTTTATTGCTACTATCACCCGCACTTGATTTCAAGTAGGGGGAAGAACACCCTATTACCTAGTAAATAAGGGTGGAGTTAGGCTCGTGAGTCAAACAAAAGCAAGCGCTTCGTGGGAGGCAACTCATGCATATCTTTTATTTTAAGTCATTTTTATTTCTGTTTGTTTACTGTTTCCGTCAGGTGGTAGATACGGCGTATTCCACCCTTGATGTGCACTTTAGTATTAAGTGCAGTTAGTCAATACAACGTATCTAATATTCCATGGATACGGCGTATCGACACTATGACCTGTATTTTTCATAATTTTTATTTTATAACCGATGATTAACAAGATGTCTCGAGTTTGTTCTTCTGTGGTCTTTATATTGTGACAAGTTTGATGGTCTTGGTATTGGTAAGTTTAATGGAAGGAAAACGAATTGATTTGAAGCTTATGTGAAGAATCTGTATGCATATTGCGAAGAGCATACGGCGTATGTAACTCTGGCCATACGCCGTATTGAAGATATAAAGAATTCACTATGTATCGGTGAATATGAAGGCATACAACATATTTAACTCTGGCAATACGTCGTATTGGAAGCTCTGTAGTCAAAGCCCAATTCAACCATTGAAGGAATACGGCGTATGAAACTCTGGCCATACGCCGTATTGAAGTTCTTATCCCCAGTAACATTGTATCATTATTTGAAGGTATACGGCTTATTAAAATACAGCAATATGCCGTATTTAATTGAAGACAGACTACATACACATTAGTTGCTCACATTCTTACAATGGAGGATCATTCCGAGCAATATCAGGGGAGTTTTCCGTTTTTAATTCTACCCTCTTTAATTTTATGTATTCATTTGTACAACAAGGGCGTTGTATAGTTCAAGTGGGGGGAGGTAGCTAGAATTAGAATTTTACTTGTCCTATTTTATGAAAATAACTAAAAATATGCTAAAATTTAAAAAATTTCACATGTTTTTTGTAGATCATTAGTAGCATAACCTGCACACAATACCATTTGATACCATTTGTGAGAATTTAAACTTTTTTGTTTGCACTATTTTACCCCAAATTCCACAAAAATATGAGTGTGTTGTTGGATTGATGTAGACTTTAGAACTTGACTTCGTATATCTATTTGAAACCACCAAAATGAGCACTGTATTACGGAAACTTGGTGTAATCGGCTTTAAATTAACGTAAAAGGAAAAATTATTAGGATTCACCCAAATGGCCCATGTCATTATATATGTTTGTTTGTCAGCTAACTACACTAGTTAGTCGACCACCTGTTTAAACACTTTTGTTTCTCTCATCTTTAGAGTAAGATACCCCTAGTATAACTTGTTGAGCCTATCTTTTCATTTGTTACACCACTAAATATTTATGTATCGTTACACCTTTACACCTTAGCCTACCGTGTAGATTTAAGTCCATTGTTTGGTTGCTAGTTGCTACATGTGTCTCGTGTATTTCTTGTGTTCGTGTGAGTTTTTCGTTCGATTCTTTTCTAAAGAGACATTGGTCGAGAAAATTGCACTATGCGATGGGAATGTGAAAGTATGTATTTTGTGTCATATCCTTCTACTACTACTTTCACTAGTTTTATTTCATTTGGATTCCTATACGTTCATGATTATCATATGATGGAGTATTATTGGTGAAAATGGTAAAGTAATGTACCATTAGTTTGATTTTCAGTTTATGTTTATTAAAAAAAAAAAAAAAAAAAAAAAAAAAAAAAAAAAAAAAAAAAAAAAAAAAAAACTGTGAATTTCAGTATGTAGTTTAAGTGGTACGTAATATAAACCATTTATTTTAGTGTACAGTGGCCGTAACTTTGCCACTATTGTATTGTATATTTTGGGATTTTATGGGAGTTGATAATTTGGGATAGCCAACTTGGTATGTTTGATTCTTGATGATGTTGATCGAGGTATATTTGAGTCTTATTCGCGTATCATAAAAGCGTGTGTTTTCCGTGTTAAAGCGTGAGTTAGTAAATGATAAATCTCTTTCGGGTTTGTGGTAAGGTAGTAACTAGTAGCAATTGGTCGTGTCGGACTTAATCTATTTGTTTTGTTCATTTTCTATTTACAACAATTATAAATATTTTCCATGCCTTATCCTACCCTTATTCATTCTTCATCATAACCTTTAGTTTACTAAGATTAGGGAATTGAGCAATGTTTAGTGTCTCATTCATGGATTTGGATGAGCATTGATGATTTTGTCGCCCTTTTTGGTGTAATATTATTGGGGAAGATTACTTAGTCCTAGACTTTAGCTTATTCGAGTTAGTAGTGAGCAATCATGAGTATCGTGGCCGTCGTTACGGTAATGTATTTGTGATTTTGTCGCCTTTTTTGAAATATTGGTATCGCTAGAGACCATAAAGAATGACGAACCCTTAAGCCTAAACACTATTAACCCATTTTGCCTTTGAAATTGGTTATTGTCCTAGACTCTAGTAGTAGAGATGTGTATCCTTGCAAGATTATGATAGAATGCTCACCAGGGCTCTGCAATTGAGTGTACCGCTAAATAAACACCCTAGATTAGTTACGAGAGATGGGCGAATTTTATTTCCTATCTCGTGAGGTGTAATGGTTATGCACTATTGGTTCAGTTAATTACTTTGATATCTAATTCCTAAATAAAGGTTTAAGGTGTTTTTTTAATTACATAATCTAGAGTATACTTGAGGACAAGTAGAAGTCAAGTGGGGGGATATTTGATAAGTCCTAATTAGTACTATACTTATCACATGATTATTGCTCATATATTGTATGTTTATATCTAAATTGATACTTAATTGCTTAATTTTTCTATTTTTCAGTGTTTTTGGAGCAATATTGGAAAAGACACGGAAATTGGCATTATTTGGAGTTAAAATGAATAACATTAGAGCGAACACTATTTTTAGAGGACGAATACAGCGTATCCAATTATGGGAATACGCCGTATATTTAACTAAGAAGATTTCAAGATTTGATCGTACTTAGAAGAATGCGGCGTCTCCATTTATGGAAATACGCCGTATATTACACTTATCTATCGAGAAGATTATTACTTTCCTGAAGAATACGATGTATCATATTCTGGAGATACGCCGTATAATCTGGAAAATAGTCCGTGGCATTGGGCTTTTTAATCCATTTTGGTGATTAATTAATTAGGCTTAACTTATAAATATTAATTAGTGATATCTCCTTATCGTTGGGTTGAATTAAACGCGCAAAGGAAAAAGGCCATGGGCCAGTGTTCGGTTTGTGTGGAGGACAAGCAAAGCAAATGAAGATCACCCTAATTAAATACTATATATACACCATAAGGAAGAAAGATTAATATCAATTGGCTGTGAGGAGAAAGACATTTACGAAAAGGGTTTTATCCCTTTTTGTGATATTCGGTGGCGAGCAAACAAAAAGGTGGGCGTCCCCCACTTTTATTGGTTCGAGCAAATAAAAAAGAGAAACAAAGAATAGGAGGTACATGAAAAAAAAGAGAGTAGGCACAAGAGGTGTTTGTTTCGAGACCCGATCTACAACCAAGAAGAACATTTATCATTATCGTAACTTATATTAATTATTTGGTTTGCAAATTTGAATTTATTATGAACTCGTTTAGCTTATCGTTTAATTTATACTTTGTTATGTTTATTGATATTATGGGCTAACACCCTTGGCTGTTAGCCATGTTACGAATATTACATGATCGTTATTTTCGTTTATTAAGATTTAATGTTTGGTTTATGTGTTTATCGTTTAATACGTGCTCGTTTATATGTTTGAGTATTATAAGTCTAAGTATCGCACGGACCAAGTGGTTAATAGATGTATAATATAAGAGCACTTAAGTTGGCAAAGTGCTCTTCAATATAGTGACCGCGTGAGAAGAGTAGGTATCGCATGGACCAAGTGGGTACCATAGATAAATCACATAGATTAGTTGACATGACTTAATGCATGCTTGTAGTTGAATAGGTGCATGGACCAAATGGCCTAGGAGATTACATGTGTAGAGGCTAGATGCATGGACCAAGTGGTCTAGTCTAGGTTATATAGGAGTATGGGGGTATTGTCTGGACCAAGAAGAGACTCTCCATACATCTTGAATTCACCAGTACTTTACAATTATATCATTGCACTAATAAACGGATAACTAAAATGTAATAGGAGTAATATGGCTAGCACTACTTTATCTTATTGATCACAACAAACGTAGTTAATCAATTTAGTTTACTTTTCTGTTTTAGTAGTTAAATATAAATCAATCAATCAAAACCCTCTTTAAATCTGTAAAACTCGCTAGGTTAAGTCTAAAACATATATAAGAACATTATAAGATAACCCACAAATACATACTTGACGCACGAAAAAGTGACAACTGTTCTGTTAACAAAGTCGATACGCCGTATTCATCAATTGAATACGTCGTATCAACTTATAAGTCAATACGCCGTATGCATAGAATTGTATGCACCGTATTTACCAATGCAACCACAAACACTTTCAGTCTATCCATTTTTCCTGATACGCCGTATCCATCATTTGAATACGCCGTATCAGATTTGCCAGTCGATACGCCGTATCCTATCTATTGATACGCCATATTGATATGACAGATACAACAGTCCACAGAAAGTTACAAAACTGCAGGAAACTTTAACCAAAGAACCAAATATCATTAAACCAGAACCTTTACCAAAATATCTTCATTATAAACATTCCATACATATTCTAATTTTGTTAGACCGATACCATAACCAAAAATGGGTCAAACGGGTAGATTTAGCATCATGCCAAACACCCTTTTTTACAAGACCATAACTAACTTAACTTTCAAACCAAACTTATCAACATAATCTCCATATAACAATTTAAACATGAACATGGACGAGGACCCATACACATCAAAAATGACCTATTTGACAAAAGTCATACCAATTTAAAAGAAAAACACTTTAGGGGCTTCCAACTTCCAAAAGACGGAGTCTTCTACTTACCGAGTCCCAAACTATACACTATCAAGGGAATCGCCTTACTCTTTCTCCTTACCCTTGATAGATTGACCAATACCTATAAAACACATTAAACTAAACATGTACGCGAAACGCTTAGTAAGCGAATAGCATAAACTCTCATTAAACATGGTTACAACTAGTGGGGCACACTAGCTATAACACCATTATAAGCAAATTCATAACCTTTAAACATATTTTAATCAAGCATAAATAATATGCTAACATTACATTAAGCTGGCATTGGATCCAAGCTACTTTCTGTAACATAAGCTCCATTTCATTACACACCATAATCCAAATAACAAAATTATGATTACATTAACAAGTTTAGCTAAAATACTTACCTCAAATTCACCAATTACAATTTCTACTTGAGATTGCTACAAGCTCCTTATATGCCTCTTATGATAGAATTAGCCCTAATTAGTGACAAATTTAATAGTAGGATAATAAATTAACGATCTTAAACCCATTAATCAATTTCTCTTCAAGAACACTAATAATAAAACTATAATCATACTTACTTGTGGTGGGTTTATGATCAAAACCCCTTTAGAACTTGATTCTATATTACTTCCTTGATTGAATTGAGCTAACAAGAACTTGTTCACTTTCCCTCTCTTTCTTTTTCTCTGTAAAACGACCCTAGCAAACACACTCTTCAAAATTCTGGAATTCTCCCATTAAAATGGATAATTATCCATTAATATGTAATTATTTAGTCTTTAAGCAATTTTGGCCCCCCAGGTTTTATTCTTCTTATTTTAGCCACATAAATATCTACACTGTTACACATTTTCTTTATAACTTATAACTTGACCGTTTTCATATAAAATACATTCTAGGATAACATGATACTATTACTTATTATATAAAATAATACCTCAGTGGGTTTCGGGTGTAACAATTCTTACACCCTTAAACAAGATTTCGTCCTCGAAATCTACTCTTGAAATAAATGAGGGTATTTACTTCTCATTCTTTCCTCCAGTTCCGATCTAATACTTGAGCCCTTACGATGCTTCCATTGCACCTTTACTAACGGGATCTCCTTTTTACGTAATTTTCACATCTTTCTCCCTAGTATGGCCTCCGGCTCTTCTTGAAAAGTTAACTCCGGATCAATCTCAATATCATCCAAAGTGATCACACTCGTCTCGTCAACTAAACAATTTCTTAAGTAAGACACATGAAAAGTATTATGAATACCTCTCATTTCTTCTGGGAAGGGATCCGGTGGAACCAGGTGAACAGTAGGCAATTTTGCCTATAAATAGTGAGCCATTTCTCTCTTATCTCTCACCCCTTTTAGACATTATTTCTCTCTATGTTCTAAACTCCCTAACCTCAGATCCAAGGATCTTTCTATGTAGTCTCTCTTTGTGTTTCTCTAGGTTCCTTCCAAAAGGCAAGAACACAACCTCTCGAAGACGTGCAAGCTCGTGTTATGAGTTGCTTGGATTCTTCTCTTCTAAGATCACAGAAGTGAACCTTGTTCTTTCTTTCTTCTCAAAGGGTGTTGTAGATGTGTTAAGTCGATAGGTGTAAAAGGACGTTGGATCCTTTAGTCGAGTTGTACTAGATGTGTTGGTTTGGTTTGTCGTGCTAAGGACCCGGTATCTAGCATTGTACCGGATAAAGAGTAGGCGACGAAGGTTTGGTCTACCTTGTGTGAAAGACCCGGTATCTAGCTTTGTACCGGATAAAGTGTAAGCGAAGTTGTGAAGGCTTCTCCATCATGACAAAGGAGTTTGTGTTGTGCAGTGATTACGAACTCTTGAGTAGGCGACTCGGGGAGTAGAGTAGGGCAAGGAAGGTATTCTTTTAGCCGAACCACTATAAATACTTGTGTTGTAGTTGTGTCTCTCTATCTTTATCTCGTAGCTTAGATTTATATACTTTAATCTATCAATATCTAACACGTCAAAACTAGATTGACATAAGTCGATCTATAATTTTTAATAAGTGATCTTAATCGGTAAAATTATTCAACCCCCCATTCTAGTTTTCTATAGATGTGACCGGGAAATTGGACTTCATGTAGCCAAAATTCACATTTTGTGAACTTGGCATACAACCTTTCTCTTCGCAATGTTTCAAGAACTTCCCGCAAGTGTACTTCATGTTCTTCTTTGCTCTTATAATAGATGAGAATGTCATCAATAAATACTATAACAGATTTTTCCAACATCGGTCTTCACACACGGTTCATGAGATCCATGAAACCGCGGGTGCATTAGTAAGACTAAAAGGCATAACAACAAAATCATAATGCCCATATCGAGTTCTAAAAGCCGTTTTAAGAATATCTTCATCCCGAACCTTCAACTGATGATATCCCAAATGAAGATCAATTTTCGAGAACCACCTAGCACCCTGAAGTTGGTCGAAGAGATCCTCTATTCTTGGTAAAGGATACACATTCTTCATTGTAACTTTATTCAGCTCCCGATAATCAATACACATCCGCATGCTTCCATCCTGTTTCTTAACAAACAAACTTGGAGCACCCCATGGAGAACTACTAGGGAGGATAAAGCCCTTATCAAGTAATTCCTAGAGTTGACTCATTAACTCTTTCATTTCAGATAGAGCTAAACGGTAAGGAGTTTTACCGATAGGAGCGGCACCAGCAATTAAATCAATCCGAAATTCAACTTGCCTTTCGGGTGGGATACCCGGCAAGTCTTCAGGAAAAACTTCACTATATTCCTTTAGAGCATTGGGTACCTGGAGCCATGGCTTCGTGCCATGGCTCAAAATTCCCTGCCACGTCAGCAAAAATCTCTATGACACCAGAAATCCCACGGCACCACATTTTGGGCGTTACCCACGGCACCAGAAAATGTGGTGCCGTCGTCCACTTTTTTTTTTTTTTTCCATAAAATAATACATACACAATATTAACTAAAATAAACTTCATTAATTTAAAAAAAAACACACATTACATAAAAAAATGCATAAAAATAAAAGCCTAGTACATAAACATAGAAATAAAATCCTAGTGCTAGTTGGTGGTATACTTTGCCCGGATTCGTGCTTTTCGGGCTTTCACGACCTCCGCGTCGATCGGATCCATCATGCTTGTATCCATTTATAGCACTCGCATCTCCTCGGCAATCTTTTGAGATTCATATAAAGTAACTCTCGCGAGTGACTCTCATTCGAGAACATCCATCTTTGCCTTGCGGTCTAACTCGTATTGTTGTTGTAGCATTTCTTGAAAAATTGTAAGGTTTGAACCGGAACTAGCAGTCGAGTTTGATGAACGTTGACTCTTAGCAATCCGGTACGAGCCTTCTGGCCAAGGCAACGGGTCTTGTCCAAAATGCTCGGGTTCCACTTGTGCTTCCTCGTTCGTAACCCGAATACGATTACGTCTTGCAAAATTCGAGTCGGTATTTTTCCACTTGTGCTTGTCTTTCAAAAATTCCCAAGCGCTCATGTGTCTAAAGTCATAACCCGTTGTTCTTTTAAACAAAACGTGACAACGGGTCATAAAATCTCTATCATTCTCCCCGCTCATAACCGTCGTTTCATCCACTACCGAATTCCACTTCTTGACATCTTTATTCATCGGAGTCCACTTTCCCGTCAACATGTTTTTGGTACGAATAGTGTAGTTGAGCCTCCTGGCTTCCTTGTTGTATGCGTCGAGCACTTTGTACCAAAACATATCCCTTTGTTGATCCGCACCCGTTTTTGGATCCTCGGAAATTTGAATGAAACACTCCGCCAAAAGATACTCCTCATCTTGGCTCCAAAAAGTTCGACGGGTCGGGACCGGTTCTTCTTCTTTGTCTTCGTTGGTTTTCTTGCCCTTCGTCTTTGTCTTTGGCTTCTTCGCCTTCGTCTTTACCCTCGTTTTCTTCGACATCAGGGTCGGGACCACCTCTTCTTCTTCTTCTTCTTCTTCTTCTTCGTCTTCGTCTTCGTCTTCGTCTACTATATGGAATGATTCATGATCCGAATTTGGTTGGGAAGGGGTGGTTTGGTGTGTTTGTTGTGGTTGAGTAAATTGATTGTATTGTTGTTGACTAAATAACATTTGTTCTTCGGGATTCATGTATGGGTTATTTGGAAAGGTAGGAAAGTAAGACGATTGAGGGTATGGATTCGAAGACGAGCAAGGATTGTTGGCCGGATTTGAAGACGAGCCCGTCATTTGGTTCGACAGGTCGTTTAACATATTGTTAATCCATGGGTTATTTGGATTCATTTTGAAGTATAAAAAAATTGAGATAAGTTGAGGATTAATATATTGGAAGTGTGTGTGAAGTTTGGATTAATAAGGGGTAATTTTTATTTATTTTTTTTCGTTAAAAGCTTAAACGGTTATATAACTGTTGCTATTGCAGTCTGCTTCCTTGATTCCTTCTCCCAAAGCATGCCTCCAACGTTCAAAATTGCAGCAGGAAAAAAGAAAAAAAAAAAAAGAGAAAAAAAAAGAAAAAAAAAAGAAAGAAAATTAGATGGCGTGGGCTTGTGGCTACGGCGCCAGCCACTATGGCGTGACCGGCGGTACCGTGCGCCGTCGGCCATGGTTGGCTGGTGGCCATGGCACCAGCCATCAGCCAAGGGTACCTCCCGCTCTTACAACCAGAACTTCATCAACTCTCTTCTTTTCGAAACTAGTATCTACCACGTGTGCCAGAAAGGCAAAACACCCACGAGACAAATATTTTCTAGCCTTCATCATTGAACATATCGTTAATTCACCCTTCCTCTTTTCACCATAAATAGAAATTTCTCGACCGTTAGAATTAACTACCCGAATAATCTTTTGGCCACATAAAATGGCGGCATTGTGTATACCAAGCTAATCCATGCCGACAACAATATAAAACTCCCCGAGCATAATAGGAATTAGATCGATCTTAAAAACACTATCATCTATCTCAATCTCTACATTACGATGTACATTAGATACAACTACAACTTTACTATCGGCTATCTCGACCTCAAGGGGTTTTGGGAGTTTATTTGTGGAGTAGATAACTTTTTACTAAAGCTATAAGATACGAAATACAAACTTGTGCCAGAATCATACAAGACGCAAGCAGGCAAGGAATTAACGAGAATTATACCTGTGACAACATCAGGAATCGACCTCGTCTCTTCAACGGTCATTTGGTTTCTTACTTCTTTATTCTTCTTTCTTGTAATATATGTTTCCCTTAAACGAGCTATACTTATAAAATCTTCTAAAGTAGTGCATTTAAAAGGCGAGATCACTTCACGGATATCATCCTTGAGCATTCTTTGAAATTTATCAAATTTAAGAGACTGGAACTCTTCTCGAATTTTGTCGACTTCTTCGTCCGGTACATATTCTACATTAAATAACTCCTTAAACCCCTTCCATGAACATGTCTCAGCCCAAGCTTCACCCTTCTCACAAACTTTTCCTTCCCACCAATTCTTAGCACTATCACGAAGATAATGTGATGCATATATAACTTTCTTCTTTTCTTCACAAGCACTCGTATGGAAAGATCCTTCCACTACAATAAGCCAGCCCGTGCTAACAATCGTATTAAGTTTTTTCGTGAACTTCAGCACATCACAAGTTGTGGTGTCACAGTAAGTAGCCTTATCGTTCTTAGTACCCTTCTCAAACCCACCTATCTCCTTGAGTTCAAAAAATTCTTTATGCATTAACTTCTGAATATTTTGTGTGGTTTTCTTGACATAATAGGGCATAGACCGTTTAATCACCTTTCTTACTCTTGTCCTTAGCATCATATCTAAAGCTTTTGTTTGTTCTTCTGAGAATCTTTCAAGATTAGGACTCCCGGAACTAGAAGCAGTGGAACTACCATCATCCTTATCTTTATGACCCGCTTCACTTGCCGAAGACTCAGCATGCCTATAAGTCTTCGCTTTCTCAATCTTTTTGGAATGAACTACTTCCATATTTTCTTCTTACAAAAATATAGCATATTACACTTATCAAGCATAATCAAACACATAAATAATGCATGAATGACAATGTATAAGTTATCCTTATACCTCCCACCCTAAGCTTGTCGTATACGTATAGTCTTAATGATTTAGATTCCACATGCGTACCATATTTTTATCACTACGGTGGCCAGGCGTAGTCATAAGAATATGTAACACATGCGTTCTTGAAATCCATAAAACAATAGGCCACAACAAACACTAACACTAAACGCATCTACACAAGGCCTAAGTCTAGGAAATACTATAGTGAAATCCTAAATCTATTAGACCAAAGCTCTGATACCAAGTTGTTACGCCCCAAACACGACTCATAGAAAATTTTTCGAAAAATACCTACAATGAACTATTACAAATAAACTAATGAAACTTGAAGGCATACATTAGTACGACTAACATACATAAGCTCAAAAACATATATAAGAACATTATATGATAACCCACAAATATATACTTGACGCATGAAAAAGTGACAACTGTTCTGTTAACAAAGTCGATAAGCCGTATTCATCAATTGAATACATCGTATCAACTTATAAGCCAATGCGCTGTATGCATAGAATTGTATACGCCGTATTTACCAACGCATCCACAAATACTTTTAATTAAACAAAAACATACTAATACGCTGTATTCAACCTATAGGATACGCCGTATTATCTTTTACTCTGTATTCGTTAGTCTATCTAATTTGCCTAATACGTCGTATCCATTATTTGAATAAGCTGTATCAGATTCGCCAGTCGATACGCTGTATCTAATCTATAGATACGCCGTATTGATATGACAGATACAACTGTCCACAGAAAGTTACAGAACTGCAGGAAACTTTAACAAAAGAACCAGATATCATTAAACCAGAACCTTCACCAAAATATCTTCATTATAAACATTCCATACATATTCTAATTTCTTTAGACCCATACCATAACCAAAAATGGGTTAAATGGGTAGATTTAGCATCATGACAAACACCCCTTTTTACAAGACCATAACTAACTTAACATTTAAACCAAACTTATCAACATAATATCCATACAAAAATTTAAACATGAACATGGACAAGGACCCATACACATAAAAAATGACCCATTTGACAAAAATCATACCAATTGAAAAGAAAGACACTTTAGGGGATTCCAACTTCCAAAAGCTTGATCCAAAAGACGAAGTCTTCTACTTACCGAGTCCCAAACTATGCATTATGAAGGGAATCACCTTACTCTTTCTCCTTACCCTTGCTAGATTCATCAATACCTATAAAACACATTAAACTAAACATGTAAGCGAAACGCTTAGTAAGCAAATAGCATAAACTCTCATTAAATATGGTTACAACTAGTGGGGCACACTAGCTATAACACCATTAGGAGCAAATTCATAACATTTAAACATACCTTATTCAAGCATAAATAATATGCTAACATTACATTAAGCTGGCATTGGATCCAAGCTACTTTCTTTAACATAAGCTCCATATCGTTACACATCATAATCTAAATAACAAAATCATGATCACAGTACCAAATTTAGCTATAATACTTACCTCAAATTCACCAATTACAATTTCTACTTGAGATTGCTACAAGCTCCTTATATGCCTCCTATGATAGAATTAGCCCTAATTATTGACTAATTCAATAGTAGGATAAGAAATTAACAATCTTAAACCTCTTAATGAATTTCTCTTCAAGAACCCTAGTAATAAAACTATAATCATACTTACTTGTGGTGGGTTTATGATCAAAACCCCTTTAGAACTTGATTCTATATTACTTCCTTGATTGAATTGAGCTATCAAGAACTTGTTCACTTTCCCTCTCTTTCTTTTTCTCTGTAAACCGACCCAAGCAAACACACTCTTCAAAATTCTGGAATTATCCTATTAAAATGGATAATTATCCATTAATATGTAATTATTTTAGTCTTTGGGCAATTTTGGTCCCCCAGGTTTTATTCTTCTTATTTTAGCCACATAAGTCTCTACACTTTTACACTTTTTCCTTATAACTTATAACTTGACCATTTTTCATATAAAATACATTCTAGAATAATATGATACTATTACAGTATTACCTATTATATAAAATAATACCTCAACGGGTTTCGGGTGTAACAATTCTTACTTTTTTTACAGCATCTTTGTCTGATAATTCTACTACTATATTTTGGTGACACTTGAAACTAGCAAAAATGGTAAGTGTGTTCTTATTTCCAAAGCGTAACATGTTCTACGATGTGAACGAAGCCCCGAAGGACTCGCTGGAATAGAAAACTGTTGGTGAGCCGACGAAGAATGAATTTGATGTTGGACCTTTTGTGAATTGCGACTTGATTCCATGATGACGTAAGTGTTACTATTTTTTTGTTTGATTAGTCACTTACAAATGAATATGGACTATTTAAACCAGCTGATGTTAGTATTGTAAAGTCACATTAGTACACACTACAATGCTAATTTTGTATGCTCAAACTCGACGCCCACTTTTTGCATTACTTCAGATATTTGTGATTCTTAGTTTCCTTTTTAATTCATTAGCGTATTTGCTTTGGGTGTTATTGAATATAAAAAAAATTGACTTTTATGATGTTGGAATTTACAAATTGTTGAATCAAGTATAAATGAATCGAAATTTACCTGTGACCATAAGAAACAAAAGAAACATTGTGTAAATAGAACTCATCATATTAGTTTGGGTTTAGTTATAAAATTTAATATACGCCTCTCATTATGCACTATTCTTGGTTCTAAATATCTACTTTTGCTTGCTCTTTTGACTTATGACCTTATTATAACTATAAAATGAAAACTGAACTTATAACTGAAGAAGAAGCCTTAAAAAATAAGCTTATGGTATATAAGCAGACTAAAATAAGCTTATAGCCCACCGGATAAGCTGAGAGAAAAGTAACCTAAGAGGTGGTCATAAGCTACGTATAAGCTGTATATAAGGCATGGTCATAAGTTGTGTATAAGTTGTGGTCGTAAGTAAATAAACTGATTTTATATGCTCATATAAACGACGTCGTTCATAATACCTATAGGGAGTATAACCATTTTGAGGTATTTTTGTTGATTAGTGTATTAATGGTTTTGCATACTGGAGTGATGGTCGGGGTTTGAATTCTAACAATGTACGCGTAAAGGTATTTTTTATAACAATTGGTTAAATGTTTAATGTGTGTTCTGTGATTATATTGGTAATTATATGTTCGGTTTATTCAGTAACATAGAGTGCAGAATAGTACGGGTCAAGTACGTATCATTTCTTGAATTCATAAATAATTAATGTATTTTATATTAGCACAAAACTATATAATATAGGGTATTATACTATTATTTTAGCTAGGATATTGTTATACATTTTGTAAGTTATATAATTTATAAGTATTTGAGGAGACTCGATAACTATGGACATGTTTGATCCATTATAACTAGAATACAGCATGATTTGACCCGATTTTAGTATATACTTTTGAAATATGTCTAGTTATTAAACATGAATGGGTATTAAAATATAAAGCTTAATGAGTTTTTGGTTATTTGTGTTATTTTAACTTAATTAGAGTAAAGGGGTAAAAATATCAAGTTTAAAGGCTAATTTGTGACAATACTAAATTTAAAAGGTATTTAAAATATAAAATTTACTAAATTTAGGGGCCACTTTTGAATATTTTTTCTCAAACATCACTATCCATCTATAGTGCTTTAGGACCCGTTTGTTACATAGTTTTTAAACGAAAGAATGAAATCATTTCATGATATCATTGTGTGGTACGTGTGAATTAACCACGAACTATGAAACCAACTCCAAAAATTGATAGAAGGACATACTGGTGGGTTTCGATGAATTCATTCACTTCTTTATTGCAAACACTAACATTTCATTATCACTTTTTATTTAGACCACATTTTTCCTTTCTCTTTTTTCTTTTATTCTTTTTATAATCTTGAAATGAAATAAATATGAATAAATTATTAGAAAACTCACATGCAGATTTATCAAATCAAACATCATATTCAAATTTTCATAACTAATCTAATTTTATCTTAATATCAACCCTATACCAATAGTGATTACAACTAGCAAAAATGGACCCTTAATTTTTCACAAATGCTATTATTTTTTGGGTAAAGGGTTTATATCCGGCGAAGTATATTAAAACAAAAAAATATGAGTTTCGTACAAAGAAGAGTGGTGATGAGCCACTCTTAAGGAAATTAAAACTACCGTGTTTGAACACGCTCAAACACAACAGCCAAAACGACACTAGAGCCACACACATAGATAACTAATGAACTACAATGACTCTAGAAAACCTCAACATAATTACTCATGCAATGGCAGCTTCCAAATTCTCTTCACGTTTTCCACACGTGCTTTTTTCTTGAATCTGATGGACGCTAGCTTAGACCTCACCATGTCAACAATAATATTCATTACCTCTTCAGCCTTCCTTGCTTTATTCCCATGGAGCCTCTGATTACGCTCTTGCCATACATAATAAGCTGTCGCAGCCACTATAAGTCTACCTACAATGCTCGTAACATTGTTCTTTTTTGCCATGGGTATTATCCAATCCATGATATCACTCTAAACTGGTGGTACATCAGGCAGTTCAACCGCTTGAAGCACACCTTTCCACACATTAGACGCAAAATAACATTCGAAAAATAGATGCTCATGGGTGTCGGGTTGAAGCTTACATAACGGGCAACGAAGCAGGTTTAAGTCGCTGTGGAAACTTGTTTTATACCTGCTTGCATCTACTAAAACAAGTTACGTGATCGTTTATGGACTCTAGGTTGTTACACCTTTGATCTAGGATTAACTATGAAAAGCATGATGATAATATTGACGGAATATTCTATGAAAGAAACAATACTATCACAACAAGGTTTTGCCAAACTTTCTCTTTGTTATTAAACTCAGCCCTAATACTACTTGATCATTAGTAATACGGTTACACTCTAACAGGGATCAATGATCCTTGAGGCTTTAACAAAAATAAACAACATTAGACCCCTCGTCTAATGTTCATCAGACCCCATGACTGATGTTCCCACACACACTCTTTAAGTGCTTTACATTTTAACACAACTTTGTGTTGTTGTAATTTGAGAGTACGAAGCACTTTGGTGTTGATTGTTTTAATCACAACCAAGACACACTTTTGATGTTCACTTTGTTTCACTGTGAAGCATACTGATGAACTCAAATAAGTATATTTTATTACTATCATTTATCCTATTAATTTGACTTGTTTTACTATATTATGTATGAGGATTGATACTTAATCGTTTACTTTTGTAATTCTCAGGTAAAAACAAGCATTTGGTGAAACTTAGCGATTTTGGACTAATTATGGAGCAAAACATGCAAGAAGTTAAGAGTCTACTGAAATGAAGAAGATCAAGACTAATCTGCTCCAGATGCACCGCATCTCACTCATTACATACGGCGCATCTCTATTAAGATATCACCAGATACGATCCAAGATACAAGAGGACATGCGCCGCATCTAATCATGGAGTTACGCCGCATCTTCTGGCGGTGTACGAATATTCCTGAATATTATAATCTTGGACCCCACGCGAAGTTAAGTCAATGCGCCGCATCTACTTACTAGATGCGCCGCATCTCACCCTCAGACAGAAACTATAAATACCCCAAGACCAGACGAATTTCGTACGTACCATATAATACCGAAGATCGAATAAGGAGAACCCTAGGACGAATTCAGTCAAGGCAGCAGCACAAGACACACCAAACGAAGATACAAGAGCTGTAAGAAGGTGCTGCATGTGTTTAATTCATTAAGTAGTTTTGTTTTATTGTGTTAGCAAACTTTAATTCATCAGGATTGATGGGCTTGTGTTATGTTATCATTCACTTCAACTCCCCTTAAAATTGCTTTCCCATCGATTAAAGTTTATATGTTGATGTCTTTGGTTACTACTTATTAGTGCATTGATCACCTCTGTGTTTATTAGTGGCTTGTGTAATGTGGCAACGGAAAGGTTGCACTCCCACGGTTATTACTAAATTGATCACTTAGGAATAACTTTTAGACATAAGTCATCATTAAGGGTTTACTTGCCGATAAGCTTAGGGCCAACGAGAAAGGATTAACTACATACACTTCATATAAAGCTATCAATAAAACAAGTGACAAACTACTTAATTATAAGGACAGCCCTCTTATTGTCTCGAGTATTTATCTGTGTACGTGTGTGCTACTTGCTGATTCGTGCCTATTGGTTTATTTTACTATTTAATTGCAAACAAAATCGTGCCAGTCTCTCAGGCTGAAACCCCCTTGCGTTAGGATATTAAAATACTGATTAGAATAACGAGATAATACGTTCCACTCTTAGTGATCGACACTCTATTTACCATTATATTCATACTGACCGGGTACACTGCTCGTTAAGTGTGTGTGTTATTGATAAGTCGGCTAAATATAAATTTAAAACTTGAGTAGGCATTAAAACTGCTAAACCGCAACGACACACGCAGCACATCAAGTTTTTGGCGCCGTTGCCGGGGAGTGAATTGTTATTATCTGTTAATTTGATTAGTATTTTAATTAGGTTTTTCTTTTTATTAGATTAATTGCATCATTGTATTATTTTGCATATTTGTTGTTTTGTGTGTTATTTGTTTGCTTTTATTTTTGTTTTTGTGTTTATTTTTGTTTGTGTGTTTTAATTTTTGTTTTTATTTTTCGTATTTTTTTCTGTTCTGCTATCGTTGTACTGTGCTAAATCAAACGATACGGCGCATCTGATCTCTCAGATACGGCGTATTGCGTTTAATTTTTTTAAATACAACGCGTTTAATTAATTCGATACGACGCATCTTTTCTCCAAGATACGGCGTATCTGTTTTTAATAAGAAATTTTTTCTAAGCGATAAAGTAATACGACGCATCTGCTTTTGCAGATACGGCGTATCTATTATTTTAATTAAAAACAGTTTGCGAATTATTAAACAGATACGACGTATCGATCTCTGTCGATACGGCGCATCTTCTGAATCAAAAATCTTGTATTTTTAAACGTAACGAAAATACGGCGCATTAACTTTCGTTAATACGACGTATTTAATTTTAAATAAATATCGATTTTTGATTAATTAATTCGATACGGCGCATTCATAAATTCTAAGCGGCGTATCTATTTTCTGGATAAAGTCTGATTAAATTTTAACGATTATAAGATACGGCGTATCCAACTTTATGGATACGGCGCATCGTCCGCAGATATCAGCTATTTGTATTCATATATCCGTTTCTATATTCATTAATTCCTCTTCTAGCGAACAAATCCTACTGATGATTTTACCTTGGATGACAGATTTTGCTATGGAAGACATGTCAGTTAACGGATATCTTGCTAAGGAATGCTTGTTTTCAGATTCATTCAATGTGCTCATGATCGATGCAGATTTATTCTCTTGGGAGACTCCTCTTGAAGCTGCTTTTAAGGAATTCATGCGTTTATGCAACATTGACAAAGAGGTATTCTCTTATGATGTATTTGTGAGGTACACTGGAGAAGAATTGTCGCTCTTATGGCCTATCATTGAAGCCGAAGGATTGAACTGGACTACTATCGAAGAAGATGATGGGAAATTCTATCTTGCATACATGAACTCAAGCAACAACAGCTGTGGTGGAGGCAACACCAAAATCTCTTACATGCCTTATTCCGAACAGTACTGGGGATTAAATGAGAACTATCTGGATAATGACAGAAATTATGCTTTGGCGGAATTACTATTTCATGGCAGATTGGTAAGATTGATAGACCTCTCCCTCAATGATTGGCTAGAACTCAAATATGGTAGTCCGGAATTTGCCCCTGCAAATGAAGTCAAGCAGATTATGACTTCATGGTTGACTCGGAGTTTTAAGAAGCAATTTAACGAGTTCATGGAGATAAAAAAGAATATGATTGGAAAGGCTTGCTTTGACGTTAACCACAATCCTAACGATGTTGATTTTTCAGAATGGTTGGCTAGTAAGTTTAATAACCATAAGAGCATGGATCGAGCTACTAAGGATGCATTATGGGTATATTGGATGAGAGGAGAAGACGAAGAAGTAGAAAGCGATTATGGGTCGTCACTTCATGATTCAACAATCAATGAGGGCATTGAAGAACTTTTCAGAATTGACATTGATGTGTTCGATTATGAGACACCCTTGTGCAAGCAGTTCAAGGAATTTAACTACCTTCTTCAAGTCGACGATGATGTGCTTACTGGAGATCTACCAGGATTTAAGACTTATGACGATTTCAAAAACACCTGGTACTATGAATGGAATGACCAAGTACCATGAGTTTGGGATAAACCATGGGAATTTGAGCACATTAATCACACCTGTACACCCTTCGTTTTCAAGGACGGAAGTAGTGTTTGGCCGACCTGTGATTATAAAAATGACGGAACCTGTAATGGGGGAAGTATAATTGGGATGAAACGGGTTGGAAACGATGTAACCTTTGAAGATTATGAGTGGTACGATAATGTTGAAGACTGCCCACAAAAGGCGGAGGCTTTGCAAGAAAAGGGTAGAATTGAACGCTTGAAAGGACTTAAGGGAACATCGGATACTACTTTCTGGGAATGGGTGCATAAACAATTTGATGATTTCACGAAGCTTAGTCGACGGTTACAATATGATTTGGAAAGAGAGTGGGAGGCGATTCAAGACAATAAGTCATTAATTGAAGAACTAGATGATTATTTGATTAAGGATCCTTATTTTAAGTTTGTTGATAAAGACGAGGAAGAGTTCACCAAAAGAAAGTGTCAACTACTTGGGATTCCTTACAATGAGCCACCCATGATTATTTCTGAAAAATTTAAAATCATCAAATATTCTTTGGGTCCTGATGAAGAGTATACTGCGGCGAAGACAAAGAGTTATATTAGATTAAGTCGAACGGAAGAAAACGTCGCAGAGATATACGGGAAAATCTTTCGGATGAAGGAAGAAGGATGGACCGTGACAAGAACTAAATGAAGAGCTGAACGTGAGTCTAACTTGAAGACTCTGGAATAAAGACAAGTGCTTACCGGGAGACAACCCGGAGAATTTTTATTATTCTATTTTCTGTGTCGAGTCAGTCAGGCCCGCATGAGGATACGGCGCATCTCAATCCTGAGATGCGACGCATCTCCTGCAATGGTCATATCTTATTTTAATTTTTCTGCATTTTTTATTTTCGACTTTAAAACTATTTATCAGTTTATTTTAATGCGGCGCATCCCTGGTTAAGGATGCGGCGCATCTTTATTCTGATCCGTATTAATTCCAGGCTCGATACGGCGTATCTTCTTCCATAAGATACGGCGCATCGACTGACCTGATGATTTTCAGTTTTAATTTTTAAGTTTTATTTTTCCTAACTACTAATGTATTATGCAAGTTTGAACCTTTCTTATCTTAGGTGTGTTTTAAAGTGTTGGTGGTACTATAGTTTCCTGGATTTCCTGTGGATACATCAAGTATGAAGCTTTAACGTTCTAATCCACAAGAAGTTGATTTTTGCTCTTATACAAATGGAGGATCATACCGAGCAAATCTCAGGGGAGTTTTTCTGTTCTAATTCTTTTATTTTCCAGTTTTTAACCTTTTATACAAACAACGAGGACGTTGTTTAACTTAAGTGAGGGGATTGGAGAATTAGAACACTTAACAATTACTTGTCCTAAACTTTTTCAAAAATTATGCTTAAAATGTGCTTAATATATCAAACTTAAAATTTTTTAGCATGTTTTTGTTTAAGATCTAAGTTGCATAACTGCACACAAGACGTTATTTTCAAAAATTGTGATTTTTCAAAATTCACAAATCTATGAGTGTGCCGGTGACTTGTAAACTTTAGAACTTGGCTTGTATACTATTCGAGACCACCATAATGAGTATTATTTATATAATTGGAATGACTTGTCTAAATTGGTAAAATTCTAGGATTACACCCAAATAGCCTATTATATGTTATGTGTTATTAACTAACTACACTGGTTAGTTAACCCTCGTATAAACCCTTTTGTTACTCTCATTTTTAGAGTAAGATACCCCTAGAAAAACACTCAGAGCCATTCCTTTCGTTTCTTACACCTATGTTTAAAATGTTTCGTTACACCCTTACACCTTAGCCTACCCTGTAGATTAGAATCCGTGGTTGGTTAATTGCTATAGGCAAAGTGTGTTTCCTTACATTACCTGTGTTCGCGTGCGTAATTCATTGTCTATGGTTAGGTCGGGAAATTGCACAATGCAATTGGAGTGAAAGTAAATATTGTATATCTTTGAGTTTATTTTTCGTGTGTTTACTACTTTCACTATTACCATTATTTCTGAAGTCATGAAAAGTATGGAAAAATTATCCAGAATTATCATTATAGTGATGTGGTGAAATTTTACACATCTATGTCTATGTTAAAAAAAAAAAAAAAAAAAAAAAAAAAAAAAAAAAAAAAAAAAAAAAAAAGAGAAAAGTTGGATGTTTGTTTTTAAACCAACGATGTAAAGTTATGTAAGTGGTTCATATGGCCACTATTTGTTATACTATATCTATGGATTGAATGGGAATTGGCAGTTATGGGAACGCCAATTAAGGTTTATTCTTTGATTAAGATCTTGTTGAGTATAATTCGTGTCTACCTAAAGCGTGTGTTTCAAGTGTTAAAGCGTGAGTTATTCAATGATATGAGTCTTATTCATGGGATGGTTGGGATAGTGATTAACCACACTTAGGATTTTAATTTATTTGTTTTGTTTATTTTTATTTTTACACCAATTTATATCCCAAATATTATCCATTCCCTTTATTATTCTTTATCCAACCAAACCTTTGATTTATTGAGATTAGGGATTTTAGCAATCTTAAGTATCGTAGTCGTGGATTCGGCTATGTATTTATGATTTTGTCGCCCTTTTTGATATATTATTATTGGTGAAGTTTGGACCTATCTTTAGCCTATTCGAGTTAAGGATTTGAGCAATTGCAAGTATCGTGTTCGTGGATTCGATCATGTATTTGTGATTTTGTCGCCTTTTCTGGAATTTGAGATCGATAGTGAAAGAGAATAATTAACCCTTAAGCCTGAAAACCCTTTTTACCGCTTTAGACTTGTTATTCCTTAGCTTTAGTGGTGGAGATGTGTATACTTGCCAAGCTTATGATAGAATATTCGTTACGACTGGACAGTTAAACGATTAGATTTGCTTTTATCAACTTATTTTATTTTACTTCTAATTCGTTAAGTGTTTAGTTGTGTGATTATGAATTAAACGAATACATGCTTAAATATAAAAATAAATCCTAACATCTTTTAGGATACATTTTCATAAGAGAAATTCTAAGGTTTACTTGGGGACAAGTAAAGATCAAGTGGGGGGATATTTGATGAACTCAAATAAGTATATTTTATTACTATCATTTATCCTATTAATTTGACTTGTTTTACTATATTATGTATGAGGATTGATACTTAATCGTTTACTTTTGTAATTCTCAGGTAAAAACAAGCATTTGGTGAAACTTAGCGATTTTGGACTAATTATGGAGCAAAACATGCAAGAAGTTAAGAGTCTACTGAAATGAAGAAGATCAAGACTAATCTACTCCAGATGCGCCGCATCTCACTCATTACATACGGCGCATCTCTATTAAGATATCACCAGATACGATCCAAGATACAAGAGGACATGCGCCGCATCTAATCATGGAGTTACGCCGCATCTTCTGGCGGTGTACGAATATTCCTGAATATTATAATCTTGGACCCCACGCGAAGTTAAGTCAATGCGCCGCATCTACTTACTAGATGCGCCGCATCTCACCCTCAGACAGAAACTATAAATACCCCAAGACCAGACGAATTTCATACGTACCATATAATACCGAAGATCGAATAAGGAGAACCCTAGGACGAATTCAGTCAAGGCAGCAGCACAAGACACACCAAACGAAGATACAAGAGCTGTAAGAAGGTGCTGCATGTGTTTAATTCATTAAGTAGTTTTGTTTTATTGTGTTAGCAAACTTTAATTCATCAGGATTGATGGGCTTGTGTTATGTTATCATTCACTTCAACTCCCCTTAAAATTGCTTTCCCATCGATTAAAGTTTATATGTTGATGTCTTTGGTTACTACTTATTAGTGCATTGATCACCTCTGTGTTTATTAGTGGCTTGTGTAATGTGGCAACGGAAAGGTTGCACTCCCACGGTTATTACTAAATTGATCACTTAGGAATAACTTTTAGACATAAGTCATCATTAAGGGTTTACTCGCCGATAAGCTTAGGACCAACGAGAAAGGATTAACTACATACACTTCATATAAAGCTATCAATAAAACAAGTGACAAACTACTTAATTATAAGGACAGCCCTCTTATTGTCTCGAGTATTTATCTGTGTACGTGTGTGCTACTTGCTGATTCGTGCCTATTGGTTTATTTTACTATTTAATTGCAAACAAAATCGTGCCAGTCTCTCAGGCTGAAACCCCCTTGCGTTAGGATATTAAAATACTGATTAGAATAACGAGATAATACGTTCCACTCTTAGTGATCGACACTCTATTTACCATTATATTCATACTGACCGGGTACACTGCTCGTTAAGTGTGTGTGTTATTGATAAGTCGGCTAAATATAAATTTAAAACTTGAGTAGGCATTAAAACTGCTAAACCGCAATGACACACGCAGCACATCACATACTTTTATCTAAGGGTGTGATCTCCTTTTTATAGTATAAAGGAGATCATTACAAAGTTTGATAAGTCTTAGTCTACTACTTGCTTTATGTGTCAGTCATTAAGATACAACATGTATCTTGTTTTACAACTTTGTTGACTGAGAATATATCTAGATATTATCTACTTGATATACTTGACTCAAATACAAAATATCTTTTTCATCCTTATCCATCCAGCGGCAGTAATGACTCACTGATCAGCAGCAGCTCGTTTGCACTATCGGCAGGAACAGTTACACTATCGGCAGGAACAGTACACTATCGGCAGGAACAGTTACACTATCGGCAGGAATAGACCAGCAGGAACAGATACACTATCGGCAGGAACAGATCTGTTTACAGAATATGTTTTGTACCAGCAGCAGTATCTACTCAGCGTATTTTGCTTATCATTTCAGTATTTCTTCATGTTTCATTCTTCTTGTTTTGTACCATCAAATCTATAAAAATATAATTTCCAACAATCTTCCCCTATTTGATGATTACAAAACAAATACGTTCTTGTACGAATTTCCCTAGACGAAGTAGAGAAATTGAGATAATTAAATCTCACCATGAATGAAACCATATTGTCTTCCCCTTAATCTATGCTATCCACCACGTCTCTCCCCCTTTTTGTTATCAACAAATAGAAAAAGTATACAAATATGATTTTTACAACTACAAACTAATACTAATCAATAGTAGTAAGAATCAATAACTTCCCCTTGTGGTGTTGCACAAATACAATAAATGGTTATACATATAAACATTTAAGCTTCCCCTGAAACCCATATGTTAACCATTTCGAATCTTCAATTCTGTAGGCTTTTATGACTGATGAAGAAAAACCAATCATTACTAACTTGTTGATGAAGCTGAATAAACCATCCTTGTGTCCTATATCTTGTACTAAAACTGACTTCGAACGTATACCCATGTATAGAGAGACCTCTATCTCTTGACAATAAACTCATCTTCTATGAGACACTGAGCACTACAATGTTACTCCTTTAAGTGTTTGTCAATTCGTAGTCATATAAAATTGCAGCACAAACAAGTTATCTTTTCTGCCAAAGATATGATAAAACACAATTTTGAAAAATTCAACCTCAACTTCAAATAAGCAACAAATGACCTTTTTCACCAATAATAAATTGATAAACAAGCCTTTTTATCTTTTAAGAACCAACTCTCTTCTGTGTGTGATTCTTCCCCTTTGTGTGTGAACCTTGAAAGAAAAAATTCGACCATACCTCAACTGTTTCTGCAGCAGTTTTCAATGATGCATATCTTGCAACCTAAGGCCTAGATTGAAGATCCCTCTGGTGAGAATCTACCTTGATATACCAAGAACCTTCAACAAAAATTTCAGCCCAATCCAACTTTTAACGAAGGAGTTATAGCCTTTGCAAAACTGCTCTGCAGAAAGTTGCGAAAAATTAAGCAAAAACGAATTTTTCTTCTTTCTTTAGCTAAAACCTTTTATTTTCCTAGATCCAGAGCCCCTCGCTCTGATACCAATTGTGGAAACTTGTTTTATACCTGCTTGCATCTACTAAAACAAGTTACGTGATCGTTTATGGACTCTAGGTTGTTACACCTTTGATCTAGGATTAACTATGAAAAGCATGATGATAATACTGACGGAATATTCTATGAAAGAAACAATACTATCACAACAAGGTTTTGCCAAACTTTCTCTTTGTTATTAAACTCAGCCCCAATACTACTTGATCGTTAGTAATACGGTTACACTCTAACAGGGATCAATGATCCTTGAGGCTTTAACAAAATAAACAACATTAGACCCCTCGTCTAATTTTCATCAGACCCCATGACTGATGTTCCCACACACACTCTTTAAGTGCTTTACATTTTAACACAACTTTGTGTTGTTGTAATTTGAGAGTACGAAGCACTTTGGTGTTGATTGTTTTAATCACAACCAAGACACACTTTTGATGTTCACTTTGTTTCACTGTGAAGCATACTTTTATCTAAGGGTGTGATCTCCTTTTTATAGTATAAAGGAGATCATTACAAAGTTTGATAAGTCTTAGTCTACTACTTGCTTTATGTGTCAGTCATTAAGATACAACATATATCTTGTTTTACAACTTTGTTGACTGAGAACATATCTAGATATTATCTACTTGATATACTTG
>CP139505.1:246448808-246974831 GCA_021014915.2 Artemisia tridentata subsp. tridentata
CCAATGAGTTTGAGTTATGGAGGATGAGAATTGAGCAATATTTCATGGTCCAAGATTATACTCTTTGGGATATAATTATATATGGTGATTCTTTTTCACCAAGCTACTCAGAGGTTGTCCTAGAAGGTAAAACAAGTAGAAAAAGAAATACTGGACCAGTGTCAAATGAAGAGAAGATACTGAAGAGAAATGATCAGAAAGCAAGAAATTTGTTGCTTATGACCATTCCTAGTGAGCAGATGCTATCATTTAACAAGTATCTTGATGCAAAAACTCTTTTTGAAGAGATTTGTGCATATTTTGGTGGTAATGAGACTACCAAAAAGACACAGAAGACATTATTAAAGCAACAATTTGAAAACTTTACTGCCTTTAGTAATGAGCCTCTTGATAAGCTATTCTCAAGGTTACACAAGCTTGTCAGTCAGTTAGCTGTGTTGGGTGTTGAGACAGAGAAGGAAGATCTCAACATGAAGTTTTTAAGAAGTCTACCTGATGAGTTCCATACTCATGTTGTTGTCTGGATGAACAAACCAGACATTGAAACCATGAAGCTCAATGATTTGTACAACAACTTCAAAATTGTTGAACAAAGTCTAAAGAAATCTGGTCATTATGGTACTAGTTCTGGAAACGTGGCACTCTTGTCAGTTCCTAGTATTAGTAAGAGTGAAGAGGTAGATGAAGGTGAAAGTGCTCCCTCTACAAGTTCTCACAAGGATGTTGCTGGTCTTGGAGATTCAACATTCTATGCTTTTATTACCAGTCAATCTAATGGCTCTCCTCTCAACCATGAAGACCTTGAACAGGTAGATGGTGATGATTTGGAAGCTATGGATATTAAATGGCAGGTTGCTTTGCTTAGCATGAGGGCTAAGAAGTATTGGCAAAGAACTGGGAAGCAGATTACCATAAATGGTAATGACACTGCTGGGTTTGATAAGAAGAAAGTAGAGTGCTTCAACTGTCATAGGTTAGGACACTTTGCTAAGGAGTGTAGAAGCCCAAGAAAGCAGGAGAATAGAAACACATGGTATAAGCAAGATAGGAGAAAGGAAGTTACTGTTGAAGAGCCAAAGGCTATGTTGGCTATTGATGGTATCGGTTATGATTGGAGCTCTATGGCTATTGAAGAGGATGCACCACCGAATGCTGCTCTTTTGGCCAATGAATTTGCTCTAATGGCTCATTCTGATTCAGAGGTAAACAATATTACATCTTGTACTGAATCATGTCCTAATCTTAAAGCTTATGAAGACCTTAATAAGAGATTTGAAGCTCATAAACAAGAGCTGCTTGATTCTTTGTTTAATTTGGCTAATCACAAAAGAGGTCTAGGTGTTTTAGAAAAACAAGTTTTACATTTTAAAGATAATGAAATTCATTTTTGCTGATGACATCAATATACTAAAAAATGACATTAAGATCAGAGATGAGTGTATTGTTGAGTTGAATGAATCATTAGCTAAACATAAGAATGAAAGAGAAAATGTAAAGGTTTCTGTGGATGTTTTAGCACATTCCTCAGAAGGATTCAATAGACTTTGGGAAGCCCAAGTTATTGATAAAGTTAATTCTGGTGTTGGATTTAAGTCTGTACCCCCACCATACAGAGG
The DNA here is from genome assembly GCA_021014915.2 of Artemisia tridentata subsp. tridentata. Lineage (NCBI taxonomy): Eukaryota > Viridiplantae > Streptophyta > Magnoliopsida > Asterales > Asteraceae > Artemisia > Artemisia tridentata. The sequence continues at coordinate 246,450,425 of CP139505.1, forward strand.
TGTTCATTCACCTCCAGGTATTGATTTAGCACACACAGGGTTACCTGAGTTTCAAGAACCAATCATGGAATATGGTTCTAAGGTCACTAAATCTCCAAAGATAGAGAAGGTAAGTAAAAGTTTAGATAAAACTTTATCTTATCAGGACAAGGTGTCCTTTGTTAAGAAAGGAGATGCTATAGTTGTTGAAGATTGCACAACTGATAGTGATAGTGAAGAAGAACAGGTTATGTCTAAACCTGTATTGGTTAAGAAAGTAGGAACAAGTCTTCCTAAGATAGTCAATCACAACACTAACAGGCCTAAGTCAAATGTTAAGACAGTTAGGAAACCAGTTAGATATTGTGAACAATATAGAACTACAAACAAGCTCAGAGGTAACCAAAGGAATTGGAACAACCTCAAGTCTAACCAATTAGGTGATGACTTTGCATTTTATAATAAAGCTTGTTATACATGTGGTAGTTTTGACCATCTTGCAGCTTTCTGCAACCAAAGGGTAACTGGGTATGAATACCATAGGGTGAATTACAAAAGGCAAACTCCTCAAACTCTTTTTCACTCTAATACTCATAGATCTAAACCCAGAACAGTCTCAAACAAGTCTGGACTCAAAAGTCCTGATAGACAAAAAGGTCCTGTTAACAAAGTACTGCCAGTTCAAATTAAAGGTACTGGTAAATCTAAAGGTACTGTTAGACCTTTGATGACTGTTAACCCAAAATCAACAGCTAAGGATGCAAAAACAACTTTCAAACATGCATCTAAAACTGTTCTAAGGCCCATTCAATCAAAAGCAGTGGTCCACAAACAAATTTGGAGACCAAAGGGTGTGACTTCAAAGTTAGCAGACTCTGCTGAACATGTTATTCACTCTGCTGCTAAGGGTAATAGGGCAAATGCTGTTAAGGCCTCAGCATGTTGGATTCAAAAATCCAATGTTGCATCAACAGTCCTTAAAAGATTAAATTACATTGATGCAAGAGGCAGATCCAAGTCAGTAATGGCTTGGATCCCCAAAGAAAACTAACACTCTTATTTGTGTGCAGGGACATTCTATTGATCATCAAGATCAAGGATACTCAGATAGTGGATGTTCCAATCACATGACAGGCAACATGTCTTATCTTTCAGATTTTCAAGAATTCAATGGAGGATATGTTACCTTTGGAGGTGGTTTTCGTGGCAAAATTTCTGGTAAAGGTACTATTAAAACCAGAAATTTAGATTTTGAAAATGTGTACTTTGTACAAGAGTTAAAGTATAATCTTTTTAGTGTTTCACAAATGTGTGACAAAAAGAATAATGTTCTTTTTACTGACACTGAATGTCTTGTTCTATCTAAGGATTTTAAGATGCATGATGAAAATCAAGTACTTCTTAGAATTCCTAGAAAGGCCAACATGTATAGTGTTGATATGAAGAACATCATTCCTAAAGAAGATTTAACTTGTCTTGTATCAAAGGCCACATTGGATGAATCAATGTTATGGCATAGAAGGCTTGGTCATATTAATTTCAAAACCATAAATAAAATTGTTAAGAATGGTTTGGTAAGAGGTTTACCTCACAAAAGATTTGAAAATGATCAAACATGCATTGCTTGTCTAAAAGGCAAACAACACAAAGCCACTTGTAAGCCCAAAATTTTTAACTCTATCAATCAGTCATTGTTTATGCTGCATATGGACTTATTTGGACCAGTTTCAGTAAGAAGTATACAACATAAAAAATATTGTCTTGTTATAACTGATGACTATAGCAGATTTACATGGGTTTTCTTTTTAGCTACTAAGGATGAGACATCAAGCATTCTTAAGGAATTCATTACACTGATAGAAAACCAAGTAAGCAAGAAAGTAAAAGTCATTAGGAGTGATAATGGGACAGAGTTTAGAAATAGAGTTATGGATGATTTCTGCAAAGAAAAAGGTATTAGGAGAGAATATAGTGTTGCTAGAACACCACAACAGAATGGAGTGGTTGAAAGAAAGAATAGAACACTAATTGAAGCTGCTAGAACAATGTTAGCTGATTCTAAGCTACCAATAATCTTTTGGGCAGAGGCAATTAACACTGCTTGCTATGTTCAAAATAGAGTTTTAGTTGTGCAGCCTCACAATAAGACATCATATGAACTCTTTAATGGTAGAACTCCTGCAATAGGATTTCTTAGACCTTTTGGATGTCATGTGACAATTCTCAATACCTTAGACCATTTAGGAAAATTCGATGGTAAAGCAGATGAAGGTTTCTTAGTTGGATATTCTCTTGTTAGCAAAGCTTTTAGAGTTTACAACTTAAGAACTGAGAAAGTTCAAGAAGAACTACATGTGGAGTTTCAGGAAAACAAATCCAATGTAGTAGGTCAAGGACCAAAATGGATATTTGATCTTGATTATCTAACAAATTCTATGAATTATTTACCTGTTGTTGCAGAAACTAATAATTTTTCAGGTTCACAAGCAACAAATGAGGTGGAGTTAGATAAAGATCAATCTGATGTCATTATGCCATTGTGGTCAAGTACCAGTGTGGATTTAGCTTCAAACAATGATGAATCTTCTTCTGGTAAAGCAAAAGAGGATGTTGAGGCTCAAAGAAAAGATGTTGGAACAGAGGAACAACTCAATATGTTGAATATTGAACGAACTGCTGACACAGGCAAGGTACTGTTAGTACTTCTCAAGGTACTGGTAGTTCATTTGAAGGAACTGTTAGTTCAGTTGAAGGTACTGCTGGTCCTTCACACTCAAAAGATGCAGAGTTCCAAGAAGATGAAGTGGATTTGACTAATCTTTCATCATCTTATCATGTTCCCACTACACCACACACAAAAATTCACAAAGTTCATTCCCTTGATAATGTGATAGGAGATATACAATCTGGTGTGAAGACAAGAAGACAACTAGTCTCTTCAGACCAAAAAGGGGTTCTTGATGCCCTTTATGCTTCAAAACAACATGAACTTTCAAACTCATGTTTATTTGTATGTTTTCTCTCTCAAAAGGAACCAAAGAATATTCTTACAGCCCTAGATGATTCAAGCTGGGTAGAGGCTATGCAAGAAGAGCTTCTTCAGTTCAAGATTCAAAAGGTTTGGGTGCTAGCTGATTTACCTACAGGTGAGAAGCTAATTGGCACTAGATGGGTTTTTAAGAACAAAAGGGATGACAGAGGAATTGTGATCAAGAATAAGGCTAGACTAGTAGCACAAGGGTACACACAAGAAGAAGGAATAGATTATGATGAAGTTTATGCTCCAGTAGCAAGGATTGAGGCAATTAGGCTGTTTCTAGCTTATGCTTCATTTTTAGGCTTCACAGTCTACCAAATGGATGTCAAAAGCGCATTTTTATATGGTGAAATTGAAAGAGAGGTGTATGTTTCACAACCTCCTGGTTTCATTGATCCATTACATCCAAACAAAGTGTACAGAGTAGTGAAAGCTCTCTATGGCCTTCATCAGGCACCAAGAGCTTGGTATGCAACACTTGCTTCCTATTTATTAGAAAATGGATTTCAAAGAGGAAAGATTGATCAGACACTTTTCATCAAACAACACAAGAAGGATCTTCTGTTAGTGCAGGTGTATGTGGATGACATTATCTTTGGATCTACAAGGAAGGAAATGTGTTTAGAATTTGAGAAGCTTATGAAAGATAAGTTTCAAATGAGTTCTATGGGAGAACTTACATTCTTTTTGGGTTTGCAAGTTAAGCAATCATCTGAAGGCATATTTATTAGTCAAGACAAATATGTTGCAGAGATACTTAGAAAATTTCAATTTGCTGATTCAAAAATAGCAAGCACACCAATGGACTCAGAGAAGCACCTTCTGAAAGATGAAGATGGAGAAAATGTAGATGTACACAATTACAGATCTATGATAGGCTCTTTGATGTATCTTACATCATCTAGACCTGATATCATGTTTCCTGTTTGTGTCTGTGTAAGATTTCAAGTTACTCCAAAGGTTTCTCATTTAACTGCAGTCAAGAGAATTTTTAGATATCTCAAAGGTCAACCAAGGTTGGGTATATGGTATTCTAGAGAATCTCCTTTTGATTTGGTAGCATATTCGGATAGTGATTATGCTGGTGCTAGCTTGGACAGAAAGTCAACAACTGGAGGATGTCAATTCCTTGGGTGTAGACTTGTCTCATGGCAGTGTAAGAAGCAAACAAGTGTGGCAAATTCAACAACTGAAGCTGAATATATAGCTGCTGCAAGTTGCTCTAGTCAAGTTCTATGGCTTCAAAACCAACTTCTTGATTATGGGTACAATTTCTTAAACACTGTTATTTATATTGATAATAGTAGTACAATTTGTATTATTAAAAATCCTGTACAACACTCTAAAACAAAACACATTGAAATTAGACATCACTTTATAAGAGACTGCAATGAGAAAAGATTAATTCAGGTTCTTAAAATTGCTTCAGAGCATAATTTGGCAGATCTGCTAACCAAAGCTTTTGATGTTTCAAGGTTTCAGTACTTGGTAGCAAGTATTGGAATGCTTAATCTTTAAATTTTCAATATGATGTGTTTTTGTACATAAAATTTTGAAAGTACTGCTGGATTTATAAGGTACTGCTATATCAAAATTTGAATTGTGTTATTCATATAGTTGATTTTATGATTATTCTAATACAAGACAAGTACTTTGTACATTGTTCTTTTGGTTTTAGACTAACTATTTCAGGTATGAATATGTGAACACAAAGGATATTTCAAGTGAAATGGGAACAGCAGAATTCTTATCAAATTGCTGACCATAATAGATTTATGATGGACTGAGTTTAGGAATTTAACCTCCTTAAAACTTCTTTCTTGAAATCTAGTTATGATATTTCACATTGAATTGATGACTTAGTTGATCAGATAGTAACTGATACAACTCACTTTCTATCATTTTATACTTTCAAGTATAATGAGTTAGTCTAAGGACATCTGATAGAAATAACAGCTAGTAAAAGTGAATCTAACACTTGTGTTGGAGGTAACAATTACTATGAGCTGGAAACCCTGTCAAGAAAATCTTTTGAATAGATTTATCTTTTCACAGGCAGTTAGTGATAACTGAAATACATTGGTTCTCACACAACCAGAGGTTATTTTAAACCGAAATTTTGATTAGGTGACTGTTATTCACTTGATTTCTTCAAAATGGTTGGAAGTAGTATGATTTTTCAATTCTCAAAATCATGAACATACTACTAAGTTAAATGATTTCTTAAAAGGATTTTCAAGGATTCAGAAAAACACACATTTATGGATTATGAATCAAAATGTCCACTGATTCACCTCTCATAGGAGTTAACACACCTAGAAGTGATGAGGACAGCAACTTAAACTTTTAATGAATTGATGGCTTCATGTACAATATTGTCTGACAACAAGTTGACATTGATGGATCAGTCAAAGGTACATAGTGAGATCTTCCAAACAAGGGGAGGAAATTAAAGTTATTTACTTCAGGGGAGGTTATAATCTCAGAGAAGGAAATAATTGCCCAGAAAAGGAAGAATAAACCAATATATGGAAGGAGAAGACAAGAGCATACAAGATGATGATGTAGAGGTTGAAAATGATTAGAACAGATCAAATATCTAAAAGGGATGAAGCATTTCTAAAGGAGAAAGTTCTATCTAGATCAAACGAAGGAAAGATTCAATTTCAGTTCATTATGTTTGTTTATCACTTGCAAAGGCATGCTGATAGATGATTTCACTTGTTGAAATCATTGCCTCTTACAATTCCTCCATCCAAGGAAATTGCACCATCTTTTGGTACAATGTTTTGATATTGCTGAAGTCAAAGAAGAACAAAGCAGATGAGTTCAGAATAGAAGAATAGTTCAGATTCATGAAGTGTTTGAAAGATCTTCACAAGTCCTCATTTAATTCAGAAAAACATGTTTGAATTAATTCACATGTTTAGGGGAGGATTGTTGGGAATTAAATATTCTGAAGTTAGAGTATTAGAAATTACTCTAAGTCAAAGGTACTGCTAGTACATCAAAGTACTGCTAGTACATCAAGGTACTGCTAGTTCATGATCAAAGTACTGCTAGTACATCAAGGTACTGCTGATCAGTGACTCATAGGATAAGATCGAAAAGATATTTATTGTATTTTGGTCAAACATATACGGTAGATAATATCTTACTCCATGTGCTTAGTTAACAAGTTGTATACATAGATACATGTTGTATCTTATGTACTGACACCAATATGAATAAGTTAACCAAGTAAGTCGGTCAAGACTTTTAGCAAATTTGTAAAGATCTCTTGCAACTATAAAAGAGATCTTAGACTTGGATATTATACACACATGCATAATTATAGACTCATATCTGTTAAGACATAGAACAAACACAAATTACAAGTTGTAACTTAAGATTCAAGGTTTTGTAACCCTAGTGAAAAACTCAAGATCACTCGTATTATTTGGAATAATATTGAATCATTTAGTGAAACACTTTCTTTGTTCATTGTTAAGTAACAAACATAATTCTTCCATTTCCATAACATACATAACCTTCTAAGTGTGATTAAGTAAATTCCGCGTGCTTAATCATATTAAGTCAATATATCTCATACACAAAGATACAAGGTTTAACCACCTTAACCGTGTATAACCAAGGTCCTCACAGTCTATTATTTATATCTTTTCCCTCTCGATTTGTGCCTGGTTAATATGAGAATGTTGTATGTTAGAACGGGTGATTTTGGTTATGATCTATTGCTAGCAGGTCAAACATGTGAGAAATGTTTTTAGAAAATACCTAAGAGAAAAAAGTCAAATGGGTCGACGGTTGTAAGAGTCACTGATATGACTTACCTTATATAAAAAATCTATATACTTTGTGTCCCAAACAATCAATATATTTATTACCTTATATAAAAAATCACAGGAAAATATATACATAACGTTTTTTCATCATAATCTACTTCGGGTTGAAAATTAATCATTAGACCTTCCATGATGAATTCAACTAGCTCATTCGCGCATGAAGGAAATGTTCCAGAAAATCAAGATGTCAACATGCTTGACCAAAGTGCAACAAATGTTACGGTAAATATGTTACGGTTTACTGATATATTAATACTAATCATGTGATACATATAAGTCTTAGTATTATTATGTGCATGAATATAACGGCATCTCTCTCCAAACCGAAAGTGAACCCTTTGAACTGTTAGTTTGAAGCATGTCATGTGGAAAACACCCCAATGAAAGTATAGAATATGTCATGTGCTGGTTTGTGGTTTATTTCAAATGAGCACGGTTGATTGTCTTTGTGGATTTTTTTTAACGACATATATGTGTTTCAAGCTACCTAATTTAATAAGCATTAAGTTTACTGTTACTTAATCTAATGCTACATAGGCTCACCAAAATTGATTTAATAAGCATATATTGTAAAGGAAGTTTAGTTTTGTATCAACATATAGAAATGATTTGAGAAAAGTTGATAAGAGTTGAAACATATGAAGATAAGTACGGAAATGATTGTATAAAAAGTTAAAACTCAAAATTTATTGTATCAACATATAGAAAGGATTTGAGAAAAGTTGAAAAGAGTTGAAAGTTATGAAGATCGTGTACAAATATAGGAATGATTTGAAACTTATGCTAATCATGTATTTGTGATTTGAAATATTCGAAACTTATAATTTGATAAGCATAGAAATGATTGCGTAAAATACAAACCGTGTATTTTAGTGATTTGCCAAACTTTGTTTTTAGTCATCTCCTCATTAGTATATAATATAACAATCCACATGCAAATGTTTTGTATATTAACGTAATATAGTACGAATATAAGAAATAAAAGAAGAGGTTTCAAATGGAGAAAATGGAATACGCTGATCATCACATGGTTGAACATGTGAAGGAACCTGTTATAACCAATTTGATCGAACCTCAGGTTTACGGTGCACACCCTTTTTTAGAGTTGAATTATCGCATGTTACAACCATTTTCAATTACATTTTTACCTTTCTAGGTTCTACTTTGCACGTTATACGAACCACTTACCACAATATCGCATATCGTTAATTGTCTGCTGCTACAAATTTCCGTTGCTATGCACGGGTACTCGTCTAGTATTTTATATAATAAAACAAAACCCCAAGTGGGGACTTTTTCATTTTAAAAAACTCAAACTTCCCTTAATTAGTAATTTTTATTAATTATTATTTTTTTAAAAAGATTTTAATACTAACAGAAAGTCTAAATATTTCTTAATTTAGCTAATCTTTAAAAAAATGATGAAGAAAAAAGACCAAAATACACATGTCCTTAAAATTTATTAATTGATACTTTTGGGCCAAAATTGTAAGAGTGGGAGGTATCGAGAGCTGGTAAGCTCGCGCCGAACCACCAGCTCAAAAAACTCGACGGCGCACGGTACCGTGGGTGGCGCCATGGCTGCTCGCGCCGTGGTGACCAGCCTACGCCGTGGGTATATATATATATATAAATTCGGGTCGGGTTCGGGTTGTCAGGTTGGCGGGTCAGAAAAACCCAACCCGAACTTGACTCATTTAAATCACCGGGTCAGCTACGTCAACCCTAACCTGGTTACACGTAACCCGAACCTGACCCATTTAACCCGTATATATACTTAGGTTGACGGGTTAAATAGGTTACACGGGTTGAATATGTTAAACGGGTTTTGGGTTGACCCATTTAACCCGTTTTATATACAAAAGTTAGCACATTACACTAGTTAAATGGGTTAGCGGGTCGACCCGTTTAACCCATTTAACCCGTATAATTAAACGGGTTGGCGGGTCGACCCATTTATTTTATTCCCAACCCGAACCTGACCTGTTTAATAAACGGGTTAGATATGTCGACCCAAACCTGACCCGAAATCTATTTAGCTCAACCCGAACCTGTTAATTTTCGTGTCAGTTTCAGGTCGGGTTTCGTGTCGGGTCAGAAATTGTCACCCGTATATATATATATATATATATATATATATATATATATATATATATATATATATATATATATATATATATATATATATATATGTAATAAAGTGACTTGTGCCATAAATGTAATAAAGTGAAACACTAGGTTAACTTTTGAAAATGGTTGAAAATGGTCGGAGGGTATTTTAGGGATAAAAAATTATTAATTTTTTAAAATTGTTTCCTTATTAATTGGATAATAATGTGAATCAGTTACTATACAACACAAACCTAAACACGTATCTCTCTCATTCTCACATAACTGCCTCCATCCCCTACAATGAAACCCTAGCCGGCCCCTTGTTAAAAAAAAGCAGGTTATCAAATGAAGAAACTGCCACCGTTAACCTTAATTCACAAATCAGTTTGTCGAGTTGTCACGTTTTTTTCAAGGTTCGTTTGTATGTTTGTTGATTTGGAATCCATTGTAGACTTAGTGGGTAACAATCATCGTTTAATTAAGAGCACTAACCTCAACAGATCGTATGCTAAGCCAACATAAATCTCAAGTTAAAACATTTTTTTGCGTTTTTAGATCTTTCGATTTTCATGTGTTTTCATTTGTTTTAAGATTGAAGAAAAGAAATAAATGCAACTCCTGATGGATTGGCAATTTTTGTGTTCTGTTTTTGATAGCCTTGATAAGCAGAGTAATTTTTGTAGGACTAATTGCATACTGTGTTAACGTAATATGTTTTTTCTATTGTCGTTATTACCTCAGTTTTGTTCTAGTTTCATTCATTCAAACATGAGTGTGTGTATCGGACTGAATAGATAAACTTGGTTTCATCTAAGATTATATATAGGAGAGAAATGTGTTTTCAAAAAAAAAGATTCAAATATGTTTGTTAGAAAAATGAAATGGGAGAAGATTAAGATTGGGGTTAGAGAGAGATAGAGTGAAGAAGACAACTGTGAAGGTCACATGTGCATGTGCCCCATTTATGATGCAAGTTAAATTTTATAAGGCTGGCCCCAGTAAGGGATCCCAATCCCTCCAATTTTCTCTGCCACGTCAGCTTTCTCTCTCCAGCGATCTTCAAGCGATTGGGTGCCCTAGTAAGGGCGACCTTCATCACAAGTAATAAAGTATTAAATGGCTACTTTAAATATTAAATGCACAAGTAATAAAGTATCGATCGTGAGGACGACCTTGATAAAAAAAAGTGGGATGCGATCGAGTACCCAGTTACCCACATAGTAGGACGATCGACTGTGAATCGATCTCCTCAATCAATTCCAGCCTAAAAAAATATTATATGATGATGATGTTAAAAGGAGGAGCGTGTTTGTCTTTTCTTTTCATGTGTGTCTACGTGTGAGGATAGATCCATGACCATCATTTTTTTTAGAAAATGAAAACCACATATGTTTGCACAAAAGGTTGTCTCGTATTATTTTTAATCTTGTAGGTTGATTTAAATTGTGCAAAATATGTATGTTCAAAACATATATGTTTTAATTAGTGGGATCTAATTAATGAAAACCATACATGTTTGAGAACATGATGTTTTTAAACATGTATGTTCTGTTCAAAACATGTATGTTTTAAAACAATTATGTTTTAGAAAATGATTACGTATGAACGAAATGCTTAAAACATGTATGTTTTAATAAAATTATTGTTGCTGATTTTTGTACTTTTCTTTGTATCGTGTGTAATTACAAGAATGTTCATGACTACAGGTGTGCATATATGTCCGACTTTTGAAAAAATGTTGACGGCTACAAGTGTGCATATATGTCCGACTTCTAAAAATGAGAAATTTGTATTTTAATTGTGTTTCAATCGATATCGAAGTTTGTGTATGACATTTCTGTTCTTAGTTTGTTATAAATTTCATTATATTAAAAAACCCATATGCACCTAACTATTTCTGAAATCATATATTGTAACACTAAATTTAGAAATATGACATCTTAAAGAAAACATATATGCACTAAACATGCTAGCTTAAAAACATGTATGCACTAAATCTTGAAAATAACATTTCTTTAAAAAAAAAAAGGCTTTTACTATTATACCCTTTCGGATTAAATAAAAAAGTTTAATATTAAAAAAATGTCATTTTGCATTGATATGTTGAACACTATGCATTATTAGGAGTACATAAGTGGTTCTCGCAGTTTTTGCAGATAAGGTGGTTCTGAAAAGAAAGGGCCCCTATATATATATATATATATATATATATATATATTATAATAATATATATATATATATATATATATATATATATATATATATATATAGGGGGACTTTCTTACGAGAACCATTTTATCTGCGAGAACCACAAAAAACATACATGCACGCCTTTTAAAATAAAATAAAAATACATGCAAATCATCGATAATCGTTAGTATCCACCTATGTTCTTCAATATCATCATGAACTCATCCTCTTTTTTCACAAAAACCTTACACAAGGCCGCAATATTGTCGTTGCACGCCTTATAAGAACATACATGCACACCTTCAAAGAAAAATATTGTATTTCCAATTTCTTATCAATTTTTTTAGAACAACTATGTTTTTTTAAAAACATATATGTTGTTTTTAGAACATATTTGCAAAAATACAATTATTGAAGGCGTGCATGTATGTTTTTGGTGGTTCTCTCAGTTCTCGCAGATAAAATGGTTCTCGCAAGAAAGTCTCACTATATATATATATAAATATATATATATATATATATATATATATATATATATATATATATATATATATATATATAATATTTGAACGTTACCGAACGGCTAGTATATAAAAAATACCACTTTTTTTAAATTTTTACCCCTTAAAAATCCTATAAATACCTCCTTATTCTACCATTTTTCACACACTCTTCCAATTTAATTTATACTTCAATAAAACTCAACTTTCTTTCAATTATGGATCCAAAAAATCCCAACGACACCTATTACGACCCTTATGATGTTTATTTTCAAGACGACCGGGAGCGATATCTTCGGGATTATGTGGCGTATGAACAATTTGTAGCTTTGTGTGATCAAGAAGCCGGGGGATCGGGATCGGATCCTAAGAGGACGAGGACATGCATACCACATGAACGAGAAGAGGCCGAACAATGTTTAATCGACGACTATTTTGGCGACGATAAGACTCCTCCTAAATATCCTGAAGAGAATTTTAGGCGAATGTATCGTATGAATTCTAGACTTTTTAATAAAATAATCAACGATATTTTAAGTTATGATTTTCATCCTCTTCCCGAGTACTTTAATTTTTTTAGACTACGTTACGATGCTATCAGTCGTTTAAGTATTGGTCCTATTTTGAAGTGCACATCCGCCATCCCCAACTGGCGTACGGCACTGCGCCTGATGCGTTTGATGAGTACTTGCAAATTGGTGAACGTAGTTCACGACAATGTTTAGAGCATTTTACTAAATGAATCCATATTTTATACGTTGAAATGTATTTAAGAAAGCCCACTTCAGCGGATGTTGAAAAAATATATGCATTGCATGAAGAAAAACTTGGACTCCCGGGAATGCTCGGGAGTATTGATTGTATGCATTGAGATTGGAGAAATTGCCCAAAGGCCTTACAAGCTCAATTCAAAAGATGTGATCATAAATACCCAACTCTTATGTTAGAAGCAGTTGCGGATAAAAAATTATGGATTTGGCATGCATATTTTGGTGTCCCGGGGTCAAATAATGATCTTAATGTGTTATATGGTTCCCCGTTATTTGATGATGAACTTGCTGGTAGAGCTCCGGAATGTCCGTTTGTAGTAAACGGACATACATATAAGAAAGGTTACTATTTAGCCGACGGCATTTATCCGACATGGTCCGTGTTTGTCAAAACGTTTGCTGTTGCAAGGAATGAAAAAACGTTGAAATTTAAAAGAGTTCAAGAAAGTTCTAGAAAAGATATTGAACGAGCTTTCGGAGTCCTACAAGGTCGTTGGGGAATTATACGACAACCCGTACGTGCTTACGAAATCAACCCGTTGAAAAGAATCATGTATTGTTGTGTAATGTTACACAACATGATATTGGAAGACGAAGGATTCGAAGTGAATTTAAGAGATTTGTTCGTTGATCCAAGGCCGAACATTCCAGAGACTTGGACCGAAAGATGTGATTTACATGTTAGAAAAAACAAAGAACTTCGAGATAGAAAAGTGCACGACGATCTTCGACAAGACCTTGTGGAGCATGTATGGAACCTTAATTAATAGGTTTTTATTTCTATGTTTATGTACTAGGTTTTTATTTTTATGCATTTTTTTTAATGTAATGTGCGTTTTTTTTTTTTATTTTTTTTCTTATTATTTTTTAATTAATGAAGTTTATTTTAGTTACCATTGATGTCATACTCTTTCCCTGACTAAGATTAGCTAATCTTTCATATCCAGGTTATAAACAAGGATCAATTAAACTCGATTGCTATTGCATCCAGGTTATTACAATTTGTGAGGGCTTTAGTATGTTTTGATGGATAAAATTACAAGTGATGGCCAAGTTGTTTGATCTAATTCAATTTAATTGTGTTGATTGGTGTTTGTAGGGATGCAATGTTATGAATCAATTTAATGGTAAGTGTTTCTAGCGTAAAGTTTAGTACTTTTTGCATTATGGGTGTTTAGAAGATTAGAGAAGTAAGTTTCTTCTAGATAGGTAAATCTTTATGCCGTGCCCGTTTACAAAAAGTGGAAAAATGACATCATAGTTACTCTTTTGGCCAAGTTATCGGATACCACTATTACCCTAAAATATAATTTGATAACAATTTTTATATATATGTTCCTTTTGTGTTCATGGTAGTTTAATGAAGATCACAAGTAGTTAATGGTCTCAGTCCGATAACCACAATGTATTCATTATCAAGTTGAAAGGTTAGTCTCTCTTAACTTAACCAAAATAACAAGCTTACAAATGAATGTGGAGATTCGTGTAATATCTTATTTTAAACGGGTAAAAAACAAGTTTTGAAACATAGCCTTGGATAAGCATCCGCTTAAACAATCTTGTGAAGTAGAAAACAACCACCTAAATTGTAGTCGTGTGGTTGTATTTCTTCTCTATTTTGCGTTTTGCCTAACAGTTGCTGTAGAAATAGACAATGTCGAGGTTTGTGTTGTAACATTACCGACAGCAGAATATTATATAGTTAATTAGGATTTTGAAAACGCTAGGACTTAATGTGGATTTTGACTTTGAAAGTTTCAATTGAAGGAATAACAGTGTAAATGCCAGGAGAAGTGATTTTGCATTGTGTTGTGTTTCGCTTTTGTTACTAGATCAGTAGCTCTGTTCTGATTTCACTTTTGAGGTCAAAATGATGCTTTCATGTTCCAATGCTGATACAAGTTATTTTCTATTCCGAGATGACAATTTAGATAAAATATACTTTCATAACCATGTGTATTACAAGTGGAAAAAATGTTGACATTCAAATTCTTAGTTTAACGTTATCAGTTTGTTCCGTGAGGTGAATTTGTTTCATTTTCTACATGGTGTTTTGATATTGTTACTTCTTTTTCCTGTTATTATTTTTTTATTATTATATAAGATAAGTCCCAACGAATGTATGTTATGTCCATAGTATGGTAATTCTTACATAATTAAGGTTGCTGGTCACTTAACAACGTGAATTACAATTGTATATTGGTACGATCTTATAGGCGGAGACTTCAAAGCGCTGTCGGTTATAAATAAGGTCTGTCATTGTCCCTCCTTGTCCATGTTGTTGATACTCATGTACAATATTATAAATATTAACTATACATCCTTCTGCAGTCTATAATCAAAGAATGTTTACCATCTGTTCTGCGTGCGATATTTATGTGAAATGGGCATTTGCAACGAAGACCGTTATGTAAGTTATCATCGGTTTTGATTTCCTTTGATAATATTATTAATAAAGTGATACTCCCACATTGTGTTGTAAAGTTAAGGGAGTCTATTGATGTAAAATCAAGCATATCGTACTGGACTATTGGTTAACAAGTGTTTGTTTTTATTAGACTGATTTTAAAACTCTACGAGTACAATTCTGCATAATTGATAACTTTTCAAACGACAAGATGCAAGAATTTCTTGAAAAGGTCCGGCTGTTTGTATTTTTCATTAATGCACACCTATTGCAAATACACCAAAATTATGAGTTTTAATAGACCGCAGGCTGGTAGTATCGATTTGATTGTGTTATGTGCATTTAATGTTCGTTTAATATTACGTCAGATATGGATGGTATTTAATAGTAATATTCCTAAATAGTTACCATTGTGTATCTTACAATTGGGTTTATAATTAAGTTACAATGCTACATGGGGTGGGTCATGTGTGCCTGGAAATATTATCATAAATATTATTAATTTTGAGGAAGTAAGCTAAGAGTCGCAGTAAGAAAACTAATTATTTGCATACAAAGTATCCTACTACGTTAACTTTAGGCATCTGATTACCGTATGTCTAATCATCTGATGAGGATATATTCCCTTCCGTCTTAATCAACCAATTTGAAAACGCGCATCCGAAACACCCCAGAGTTGCAGTAGAGATATGGAAAAAGATTAGTATATATGTACCCGCTCACAGAGAGTGCTTAAAAAACATTTGGTAAGACTAACACATATAAGTTAGTTTTGTATAAGATAGTTAATGCACCAGATCATTCTATGCTTAATCTCAACACATTTTTTATAATTCTGCAGTCTGTGAACACGTAACCACAACATTCTTAAATTTGACACCGGTCTTCAAAAATTGAGGTGGTTTGATTTTCAATGCTCATGTGAACCACAGAAATTAAATTGTCATTACAGATTGACAAAATCAATCCTGCAGTTCCAAATAACTATTCCTATGGTCATCATTCATGAGCTTGAAGGTTTTTGATCCTCCACTTTTGATTTTAAATTATGCGTAATTATGTGAGCATGTCCACATGTCGTTCATGGTAGGGTGGAAATACCATGAAAGTTTCTGTCGTGTAAATAAAAAAAGTGTCATTGTTGCCATGTAAGTGCATACCTTAATTTTCAATTCAATATCTGCAGGGACATAATAATGAAAGTTTTCACTTGGTTTATTTAGTATTTTAAAATTCTCCCTCTCTTTATATTAGGTACATAATAATCTGAACGAGTGTTATGCAATGGAATCAATAATGAATGAAGAAGCTGACACTGATATTATTAGTCAATGTGAACCTGTTGAGGTCAAACGGCTCCTCAGACGCAAAGTTCAACCCGGTGTCAATTCTATGATATGAGCTCTACACCACACCTTTCTTCTGATAAGCGAAAAAAATTTATTAATTTCTTTGATGACCTTTTTAATCTTTAATCTTGTGTCAGCATCAACATGCAAAAAAGACTTCATTTGTACAATATTTTTTTGTTCATATATTTTTTTTGCAGGTCTTCAAAAAGTAGCCCTAAAGATGATCAAAGTGTTGAATCCCTAGAAAGCCCTCACAATCAGAAGGTATGAAGTCACGGTTACGTTATATAAATATGAACTAATATAATATTGCGTTTTATTTAATATTTTAGGTTAATGCAGATAACAACTAGATGGGATCCATCAGAGGCATGTTGGCCTGATGTAGAGGACGCTCTAATATTTTACCCGACTGCTGAGGTAACAAGTTTACATATGTATATCATAATTTTCATTTTTTATTAGGAAGTTAAAATAACCGTTTTTCATATTTCTTTAGGAGTTTGAAGATACACTTGGTTATCTATAAAAAATACGACCCATGGGAGAATCGTATGGTATATGCAGAATTGTACCTCCTAATACATGGAAACCACCTTTCCCTTTAAAGGAAAAAAGATTTTGGCAAGAAAATAAATTTTCTACAGAATAGAGAGACAATGAAGAAAAAACGAGGGAAAAAACATAGAAAAACGTCTAGAAAGTTTGAAGCAAGAAGAACAAATTCAGACTCTAATGCTTCTTCTGATAGTGATGATAGATTCAAGTTTTGGTACAGATCGTACTTCACATTTGAGGATGACCGGATCTACACACACTCCTTGTGTTAGATGTATACTTTGAATGATGTCTAGTCTAGCACGCGGAATTTACTAGCTAGCACTTAGAAGATTTGTTTGTTTGTGTTTTGTATTAACGAATCAATAATGAATGAACAAGGAACACAATATACTTCAACTTCAATGATTCATTATTATTAATAAATAATACGAGTGATCTCCTATCACTAGGGTTTACAACCTTGAATCTTAACAAAACAATCATTCGTTCCAAAACTTTAACCTAGGCAATCCTTTTATAGACTAAGGATTCCTTTACAAGATAACTATCAACCTAATCGTATAAGATATACACAATATCTTTTCTATAATTATCTTACACAAAAACATAAACCGTACTAACTTCTTCATACAAACAGTACGAACTGCTTATGTCTTCAAAACTCTTCAGTAGTACTAACTTTCTTTTCAACCGTACTAACTCCTATAGCTTAATTTCCTAACAATCCTCCCCTAAACTTTTGATTTCTATCCAAATCACTAAGTTTCTATGAATTAAGCTTCTTCTTCTCAATGTGGAAAATTCTTTGAAACATCTATCACATCAGTCACTTTAGTCTTTGACTTTTCTTTGCTGTGCAAGGTTGAAAATCTTTGTAACTAACAAATCTGCCATCTCAGAGTCTTCTTCAACCTTGAGTCTTCCTTGTAACATAGCCATTAACACAAATGATCTGAGTGGATAGTCCTTTTCTACCAACATATAGATTTCTATCCCATCAGGAGTAGAAACTCTATGTACTCCACACGATTCAAACAAATACCAATACACATCTTTAAATTGTGCTTCAAACCTCCATATTGACTCTCCACTATCAGGTTCATAGATTCTCTTCAACTGAACCCATAATTCTTTGTCTTTATCTTCAATAGGATCTTTATCTCTGAATCTTTCTTTTACTAACCTCTATAGTTGATTAAGATCTTCTCTGTCAAATCCTCTGAGTAAATCATCAAACAACTTGTACCTTTCAGAAATATCACCAAGTCTGACTATCTTCCATCCTTTCATTCTTCCATCAGTGAAAACTTCCCAGTCAATGATTGGATGTTTCACTTGTAAAGGTTTGATATATGAAGATTATGGAACAATCATCATCATGCTCTTGATCTTCTCATTGGTTAATCCTTCTTCTTCAGACTTTTGTTTCTTTGCAGCATCAGATTCAAGAACTTCTGGTTCTCTTTTCTTTTTCCTTTTCATGTCCTCTCTGATTGGAGTATTCAGTCTTGCATATGTTTCAAAGAATTTCCTTTCAATCTCAGCATCTGTCCATCCAGTAAAGTCGCTCATCTTGTAATTAGCTTGATTCTTCAAATAGTGCTTCATGAAATTGAGTTTTTCCTTCCTGGTAGGCAACTTTGTCTTGTAACCTGACTTTTGCCTTTCTCTGATTCTGTGCATTAAGTCACTCCAAGTATCTTCTCTGTTTGTCTTCAAGATAAATTCTTTGAGCTCCTCTGACTTTTCTTCTTCATTTAACTCCTGATCATTAAGAATCATCACAGCATGAGCTTTTATAATACAATCAGAATCCAACAAGTATTGAAGTTGCTCATTGAAATCTTGTTGATTAAAATCTTCAGTTCTTGTTCTATCCATGAAACCAGCTATGTTCCTTTCATCATCAACAGCCATTTTCCTTGCTAATTCCTCATCTTGAGCTATCTGAGCTTTCTTAGCTTCTTCATCAGCCAAATCTTTTTATATCATTTTCCTTACTATCTGTGCATCAAAGTCTATCTGAACTTGAGTTTTTGGCTTTGTTTTCTTGAGCCTTTCAAGCTCTTAAGCTGCTTCCTCTTCCACATGTGTCATAGCCTTTTTACCTTTGTCAGCTCTTTTTCTTTCATAAACTAGCTCAGCTGAAGTGTCACCAGTTGAAACTGTTCCATGCTCTATCTCAGCAGTTGGAACTGCTTCATGTGTCTGTTCTTCTTCTTCCATGTCTACATTACCAGAACCTACATCAAATCTTTCTTCTTCTTCTTCATTTTGCCTTTGCCTCCCCTGAAAACTTGATCCATCTTTGTTTTTACCAAATTTCCTCCCCTGTTTGGAAGAATTTCCACCATCAGCATCATCTGAATCATCTGAGTCATCACTAGAAGAATCATCATCCAATACCATTCTTGCCCTTTTCTGCTTGAGTTGATCTTTCGGCTTTTTCACCTTTAAAGATAACCTGTTAAAAATTTTAGCAGAATTCTCCTTGTGGGCTTTGAGCTCCTCCTTGGTGCTTGTAAGATCTTTCTCCAAACTATCAACTTTGGCAACTAGCTTGGTACATAATTCCATCAATGCATTTTGGTTAGAGCTACCCTCATCACTTCTAGCTGTGTGACTTGCTAGGAGAGGTGAATCATGGGGAAAGGATCTAGGAATCACTCTGGGTGTTTCCCTTCTCCTATAAGTGATGTGAAATTGGGATGTTTGGGTTCTTTCAAATACTTGAGTGGATGTGTGATGGGGATCAGTTGGAACTGCTGAACCTTCACCCAACTCAGTTTGAAGCATTTGTGTAACACCCCAACCCGACAAGGGTAAAGATATCACAATAATGGTTTCATATCAGATCAAAACAAAGCATACATCTATAGTAATACAAAGGTTTACGGGTTACAAATGAAATACAGATACTACAAGTTTACAAATGAACTCCCAATAAATACTAATTCCGAATAACCATAATAACTTCTAATCACTTCTAAATCCAGAATAGCTATCAGTCTTCTAAGTCCACAGGTACTCTCCACCCATTCCCAGCTTCTTACTAAAAACCTGCCGCAGGAAAAGAAATGCGGCTGAGCTACGAGAGCTCAGTGGACAGATATAACGATAACAAACAGAAATAGAGAATAGTACTGTGTAACAGAAACAAAGGTCAAACAGATGTAATATGGTCCAAGGGATAAGTCAATGAATAAGTATAAAGGAAAGAGAAAAAGGGATAGTAATCCACCACGAGCCCAGAAACAGATCATATCATATCGTAACCATAAATCTTCAAATCATATAGAGGGGAGACCTCTCAGATAATCAGATAATATGAGGGGTGTCCTCATTCTTCAAATGGAGTAGCTAGCTCCCAGATATTGTGAAAGGCATGTATAGCACACAGTACCAATCACCAGAACAGAAATCATATCATATATAGTTAAATCCACTAAACAGAACAGAACCTAGGATTGCAATCCATACGCCCCCCAGAAACATATATAATCCATAGTCAAAGTAATGCGCATATCATAATCAGAATGGGGACGGTGTGAGAAATCACTCACCCACACATGAGTCATGCCAATGGTGCATCAAAGACATGGCCAGGTTACCTTCCTGGCTAGGGAAACAGAAATGGCTCGGGTATCAAACTAAGAGTCAAGTATCATATCAAATCAGAGTGTCACATCAAAAGGGTCATATATCAGAAGCTGCATATCAATATCTCAGAAGTAATATCAAAGGTCCAACTCAGAGTTTATCAGATCAAAGTTCATATTAAATAATCAAGTCAGGGTTCCGAACAACAGTTCATTTCAAAAGTTTCTATCAAAAGTCCTTTTTAAAACAATCCTTTATTCATGATTTTCATAAAACGATCCTTTAAAGTAGTTTTCATAAAAATAATCTTTCAAAACGGTTTTTCATAAAAATAGTCTTCCAAATATAGTATTCACAAAAGTTAGTAACATTTTATATAAAAGTGTTTTCGCCTCATTGATAAACATCTTTTTAAAATGGTTTTTCTCAAAACATTTTCAAGGCATAATTATAAAAGGTTTTGATAACATAGCTTCATATCAGAGGTCATATCAAATGGGATCAACAGAGAAGGTTCAAGCGAAAGGGAATCATAGAAATCAACTCAGAAAATTAACGGATCAGAATACGAAAGAGATCATGAGAAACCTTAAAAGAAAAGGTCAGAATATCTGTACCTCATACCGCAACCGAAAACACAACAGAAAACACAAAGGTCGGAAGCAACTCCATCTTCAGCGGATCTACACGAATTCATGACTAACTTATTAAAAGCTTATTTGATTCAGATTACTTATCTTAGTCGGTTTTCCAGTTTTAGTAACTTTCCATATTTAGTAACTTTCTATTTTTAGCAGGTTTCCAGAATTAGTAAGTTTCCATATTTAGCGATATTCAAATGATATGAATTAAGTTAAGTCATTAATTAGCTTATTATGGAAATAATATTCATTTTAACAAGTTATACACATTTAGGGTTACATATGACAAGTTTTCATAGTTTAGGGTTATTAATGTAAATTTATCAAAGTTAAAGGTTTAAAATAGAAATAACATAATTAAGCCATTCGAACCATATATTTTCTAAAATTACTCTTTTAACCTTCAAGTTTCATAATTTACAAATTACACCCCTTTAGTTTATTAAATTACCATTTAAACCTTATAATTATATAAATTACAATTTAACCCTTATCATAGTTACATTTACACATCAAGCCTCTTATTTTACCAATTTATTGAAAATACCCTTTATTTTAATTATGTTACAATAGCCCCTTATAGTTTCGGTAATTTACAAAAATAGTCCTTGTTATTTATCAAAATGCAAATCTAATCATAATTTAACCATAATTACATATTATGCCCTTAAATGCTCAAAATTACACATTTCATCCTTCATAATATTATTTACACCGAGAACCTTAGAGTTTCCAGAAATTACACTTTTAGTCCCTCATTTTATTTAATTTTCCAAATCGACATAATATTTACCATTTAATTCCTTTTCTCGCCCAATTTACGTATAAGACCCTCATGTTATAATTTTTATACATTCTCCCTGATCTACATAACATTACAAAAATATCCCACTAGTTTTAATAATTACAAAACACCCCCTTAACTATTTATTTCTCAATCGGTAAACCTATTTCATCAACAAAACCAAACCCTAAAATTCCAAATCAATAAGCAATCATTATATCATCATTATACCTCATTTATTTCCAGATTTCATCCTACAAATACCCTAATTCAATCTGTTCTATAATTTTTGTCTACGATTTCCTTTTTATTCCAAAAAACCCGATAACCAAATAAAATCATAAATCGCGATTTAGGTTCAAACAATTCAAAGGACCATTTTTCCTATGTTATATGATGTATATTGAACTCATGAAAAATAAGTACACACCTCAGAAAAATCGCATGTAATATATATAGAATAATTATGTTTTTATGGTTTAATTCACAAACGAATTATAGATCATGCATGGATCAACTTTAGCATTTTATATGAAGCTTATATGATGTAGAGAACGTGAGAAAAATACAAAATTGATTTTTGGACGTGTAGAATAGGCGTGATTATTTTTGTCCCACAACTTAGCAATTCGACACAAATAATTCTCCACGAGCACACGAGCAACTCCACGACCTTATAGCCATTTTTCACAGACTATATATTATGTAAGGAACATGGGAAAATTAACAAAAGAATTTTAGAAGGGTCGTACGAATTATGGGAGAATATACCTCACAATTTCACGCGACAAGGGAAATAATTTCCCACGATCGAAACAGGCAAGGTACCACCTTAAATGAATTTTTATAGCCTTCTTGGGATGATAAGTAACACAGCAAAAATGATCATACACCTCCAGAAGATTAGATGAACACAAAGTGGATTTTTGTTAGGGTTTTTTTGGATATTCGGTATTTTTAAGAAGGAAATAAATAGGAATAAATTATATAGGTGGGAATTGCCGAGTATTAGGGAGAGAATGGTGCAATAGAACCGGTGATTGATTGACTAAAATCAGTTTACCATAATTAAGTAATTTACTTAATTTATTTTGTAATTTAAATGGTTTTAAAATAAATAAAAATATACTTTATATAATTAAATTCGGCCCATATATTCTTTAGGTGAAATTGTACCCTTTTGTACATTGTAAAAATATTAGAAGCTTGCCTCGAAATTATCTCACTTGATTTGTAGTTCATTTTTAGAGATTCGGGATTAATTTGGTACTTTATAAGTTAAATATTAAAATTTTAAGATCATAGGGGCAATTTGGTCTTTTTACCATGTTTCGGATTTTAGGGTTTTACAATTTGAGGAAACAATGGAACTGGTTCCCCTTGAAAAAGTCTACTAGCCATAGCCATATTTTGAAAAACTTTTGATTGAAGGCTAGGAGTAGCAAAAATTTCTGTTGGTTTTGTAAGCAGGTATGTCTTTTTATTCAAAAGTGTTTGAACAAACCTTGGATACATTAGAAACTTTGTTTTGCTGTTTACATTAGATGCCATACCCTCAAAAATAAATTTTAAAAAGTTAAAAACCTTGTTTGTAGACAAGCAAATGAGAGCAATAGCAATATTGCTACTGAACTGCTCCCAAGCAGTCTTTTTAGGACTTAAACAATGTAAAAGGGTATGTATCAAAAATCTCCATTGAGGTGAGAAACATCCTTTTTGAAAAGTTAATTTGTGTTCGGATGTATCATACCCCATTTTGGTAAGTTCTTGCCATATTTCAGTGTTGTGCATAGTGTTGATACCATCTGAGTCTTCTAATTTAAGATGTCTCCTAAGTATAGACTCGGTAACAACAAAAGATACACCATCCACTTCAGAATAAATTTCTAAGTCTCCATCTTCACTAGTCAAGACAGTAGCATTCTTCCAGAACTGTGTGATGTGAGAGACATAAAGAGTAGGAGAAACAGTTAGAGCATACCTTATGTGAGAGTGGTTTAGAAAGTCCACAATCTCATAAAATTTTGGTCCATCTCCTTCCTCTGTTTTCTCAAGAAACGCAACCTGATTGTGACGCTTAACAAATTCCAATCCATCCATTTTTAGTGATGAATAATGAAAGATTATTGCACTAAGATGATCGTATAAATTGGAATTGAGGTTTTATGTAGCCTTTTGGAGTTTATAGGTACTGTTTAGGGTTTTGCAAAATATGCGTATGAGATAAATTATCTTTAGAAATAGAATAAATAAATTTATGGTAAAAAGATAATTATCTTCTAGAAAAATCCCTATAAGTACCTTAAGAATAACGGTTTTACCCCAACGGCTATAAAATTAATTACTGACAGATTTTTACAACGGCTAGTTGAGCCGTACTAACTTTGTACTAACCGTACCAACTGTTGGAAAATTTTTGTTGAGCCGTATGAACTTATTGAAAAGGATTTTAAAATACCATGGATCAAACATAGTTTTTAGTAAACTATTAGCTATCAACGGATTTGATATGTCTTTACCAATAGCCGTTTGCTTTGGACTAGCCAACTCTTCACAGTTAGATATGGTGAGCTGATAACCATACAATTTTTGGCAAATTGTCAACCATCAACGGATTTGATTAGTCTTTACCAGATACTGTTTGCTCTGGACTAGTTGATTCTTATGTGGGTTAGACATGGTGAACCAATAACCATTTTTTGTGTACAAAGGTCACATACTCAGCTTTAAATCACCATATAGTCCAAAACATAAAGCATTTAATTCCTTGATGCTTATCATCCAAAACCTGCAAGTGTTAGTCCAAAAACAAAGAAACAAGATACAACTATATGACTAACATTACGCATAACAAGAAAAATTAATTTCCTTATGGTACCCAAGCCAAAACAAACTTAGGCTTTCCTCTTGCATCAACATAATTCATTCTTTTCAAAACAATTTTAGCACCATTGGGTTTGATGGGTCTCCAAACCCAACATGCTGATGCATTCACTCCAGTACCCATATTTCCCTTAGTAGTGTTTTTATTAACACCAATACCAATTACTCTGCTAGCAGTTGGAACTGCTGGCTTGGTAGTTGTTACCTTGGGCTTCCAAACTTGGTTTTTCAATACTTGTCTATTTTGAAATGGTCTCTTAACAGTTGTTGGTGCTGATTTGGAAAACATTTTTGCACTTTGAACTGTTGGCCTTGAGTGAATAGGTCTAATTGGTCTGACAGGATGAACTGCTGGTCTAGCAGTTTGAATTGGTCTTTAGCTAGACTTTAATAGAACTGATCTGGGTATCATTCTATCATTCCTAGGAAGAGTTTGAAGTCTTGCTATGCTCAACCTATGGTTTGAATATCCACTCAACCATTTATCACAAAAATCTGCAAGATGGTCAAAACTACCACACGAGTAACAAGCTTTCCTATAGCAGACAAAATCATCCCCTATTTGGTGAGATTTGAGGTCATTCCAATTCCTTTGGTTACCTCTTGGCTTGTTTGCGGTTCTATACATTTCTGCATACCTAACTGTTGGTCTAAAAGGTTTGGCATTTGATCTAGGCCTAACAGTCTTAGGTTTGACCATTTGTGGAACTTTTGGTTCCTCCACTTTAACACTAACAGGCTTAACCACAACCTAATTATCCTCATCATCAGAAGTCCATTCCTCAATGGTTGGAGCATCTGAGTCCTTAGCTGAGGACACCTTATCCTCAGAAAATGAGGCATCACTTGCACTTTCATACACAGGTTTATCAACTACATTCTCTTTAGGTTGAGGACCATATTTAAGCTCAGGTAGTTGAAATTCAGGTAGTCCTGTGTGTTCTAAGTCTATGCCTGGGGGTGTTGGAATTCCTCTATAGGGAGGTGGAACTGACTTATAACCTAGGCCTGACTTAGCTTTATTAAGAATCTGACACTCAACAATCTTACTAACACCCTAAGTTATAAATTCTAGTGTGTCAACAATCATTTGAATGTTCTCCTTTGCTTTCTTAACCTGTTCTAGCTCATGTTTCAACACACTAATTTCATTCTCTCTAAACATTAAGTCTCTCTTAACAATAATCATATCATCAGAAAACTTTGACTCATTACTTTTATAATGAACAATTTGTTCTTCTAACACAGCTAAAGCCCTCTTATGATTTGCTAAGTTAAAAGCAGTTTGGGTTAGCTCTTTTCTCTGATCCTCATATCTTTTCTTAAGAGTTTCTAGATCTTTTAAAGCTTCACAAGATTTAGAACATTTAGAAACTTGTACCTCAGAGTCTGAAAATGCCATGAGAGCAATCTCTGTAGATGCTTCTGCTTCCTCCTCTACAATGTAGCTCCAGTCAAACCCTAAGCCATCAATGGAAACCATGGCTTTTGAGCTTGAATCAGTAACCTCCACAACCCTTGACTTGCTTCCATATCCTCTGTTCTTTCCATCTTGTTGTCTTGGCAATCTGCACTCCCTTGAATAATGACATTTCTTGTGGCAATTGAAACACTCAATCTTGGACTTGTCATACCCTGCAACATCATTGCTGTTTATGACAATCTTCTTGCCAGTCTTCTTCAAAAATCTCTTAGCTCTCAAGCTGAGAAGAGAGAGCTGCCACTTGATATCCATCTCTTCAATATCATCTTCATCAATCTCTTGAAGATCTGAATGAGTCAACATACTTCCATTGTGCTGAGTAGTCTAGAAAGCACAATAAGTATTCTCATTCAAGAGTTCATTAGTACTGCTTGAAGTGCTAGCAGTACCAATATTGGAACTAGCAGTACCAACTGCTCCAGTCACTTGAACTTCTTCATCTGGACTTGAGGTACTGGGAGTTGATACAAAGGCCAAATTCCCTGAGCTTGAGCATGAGCTTGATCCAGTAGACTTCTTAATATCATGTTCAACTATCTTGAAGTTGCTATAGAGATCCATTAAGCTCATGGAA
The DNA here is from genome assembly GCA_021014915.2 of Artemisia tridentata subsp. tridentata. Classification (NCBI taxonomy): domain Eukaryota; kingdom Viridiplantae; phylum Streptophyta; class Magnoliopsida; order Asterales; family Asteraceae; genus Artemisia; species Artemisia tridentata. The sequence goes on from CP139505.1 coordinate 246,477,143, forward strand.
TCTATATCAGGCTTGTTTTTCCATACAACCACATGCATAGCCCATTCAGCTGGTAGACTCCTTAGAAATTTGGAGTTGAGTTCTTCCTGAGGCATCTCAATTCCTAGAACAGCCAATTGACTCACTAGTTTTTGAAGTCTATTAAACATATGATCTAGTGACTCGTTGCTTGTTGCTGAAAAATTCTCAAACTGTTGCTTGAGAAGGGTCTTCTGAGTTTTCTTGGTGGCTTCGTTCCCACCATATCTTGCAACAATAGCTTCAAAAAGGGTTTTAGCACACTTAAACTTGCTAAAATTCAACAACTGATCATTGGGAATAGTCATCAGAAGCAAACTTCTCGCCTTTACATCATTATTGTGCTGTGCCTTCTCTTCAGTAGTGGTTGGCTTAGTTTGCACCTTAGTTTCAGTGACACCCTCAACAACGGTTGTTGTAGTTGCAGGTTTGAACGAATTCCAATCCTCAATAATCTCCCAGAGAGTATAATCTTGAACTTGGAAGAACTGCTCAATTCTTAATCGCCACATATCGAACTCATTGGGTTTAAGCATTGGAAGCTTAGCAACAATATTAGTTCTTCCTGATTTACATGTTAGAAAAAACAAAGAACTTCGAGATAGAAAAGTGCACGACGATCTTCGACAAGACCTTGTGGAGCATGTATGGAACCTTAATTAATAGGTTTTTATTTCTATGTTTATGTACTAGGTTTTTATTTTTATGCATTTTTTTTAATGTAATGTGCGTTTTTTTTTAATTAATGAAGTTTATTTTAGTTAATATTGTGTATGTTTTATTTTATGTAAAAAAAAAAACAAAAATGGACGATGGCACCACATTTTCTGGTGCCAGCCAGAATGTAGTAGCATGGATTTCTGGTGCTAGAGAACCAATGATGTCATACTCTTTCCCTGACTAAGATTAGTTAATCTTTCATATCTAGGTTATTAACAAGGATCGATTAAACTCGATTGCTATTGCATCCAGGTTATTACAATTTGTGAGGGCTTTAGTATGTTTTGATGGATAAAATTACAAGTGATGGCCAAGTTGTTTGATCTAATTCAATTTAATTGTGTTGATTGGTGTTTGTAGGGATGCAATGTTATGAATCAATTTAATGGTAAGTGTTTCTAGCATAAAGTTTAGTACTTTTTGCATTATGGGTGTTTAGAAGATTAGAGAAGTAAGTTTCTTCTAGATAGGTAAATCTTTATGCCGTGCCCGTTTACAAAAAGTGGAAAAATGACATCATAGTTACTCTTTTGGCCAAGTTATCGGATACCACTATTACCCTAAAATATAATTTGATAACAATTTTTATATATATGTTCCTTTTGTGTTCATGGTAGTTTAATGAAGATCACAAGTAGTTAATGGTCTCAGTCCGATAACCACAATGTATTCATTATCAAGTTGAAAGGTTAGTCTCTCTTAACTTAACCAAAATAACAAGCTTACAAATGAATGTGGAGATTCGTGTAATATCTTATTTCAAACGGGTAAAAAACAAGTTTTGAAACATAGCCTTGGATAAGCATCCGCTTAAACAGTCTTGTGAAGTAGAAAAGAACCACCTAAATTGTAGTCGTGTGGTTGTATTTCTTCTCTATTTTGCGTTTTGCCTAACAGTTGCTGTAGAAATAGACAATGTCGAGGTTTGTGTTGTAACATTACCGACAGCAGAATATTATATAGTTAATTAGGATTTTGAAAACGCTAGGACTTAATGTGGATTTTGACTTTGAAAGTTTCAATTGAAGGAATAACAGTGTAAACGCTAGGACTTAATGTGGATTTTTGAAAACGCTAGGACTTAATGTGGATTTTGCATTGTGTTGTGTTTCGCTTTTGTTACTAGATCAGTAGCTCTGTTCTGATTTCACTTTTGAGGTCAAAATGATGCTTTCATGTTCCAATGCTGATACAAGTTATTTTCTATTCCGAGATGACAATTTAGATAAAATATACTTTCATAACCATGTGTATTACAAGTGGAAAAAATGTTGACATTCAAATTCTTAGTTTAATGTTATCAGTTTGTTCCGTGAGGTGAATTTGTTTCATTTTCTACATGGTGTTTCGATACTGTTACTTCTTTTTCCTGTTATTTTTTTATTATTATATAAGATAAGTCCCAATGAATGTATGTTATGTCCATAGTATGGTAATTCTTACACAATTAAGGTTGCTGGTCACTTAACAACGTGAATTACAATTGTATATTGGTACGATCTTATAGGCGGAGACTTCAAAGCGCTGTCGGTTATAAATAAGGTCTGTCATTGTCCCTCCTTGTCCATGTTGTTGATACTCATGTACAATATTATAAATATTAACTATACATCCTTCTGCAGTCTATAATCAAAGAATGTTTACCGTCTGTTCTGTGTGCAATATTTATGTGAAATGGGCATTTGCACCGAAGACCGTTATGTAAGTTATCATTGGTTTTGATTTCCTTTGATAATATTATTAATAAAGTGATACTCCCACTTTGTGTTGTAAAGTTAAGGGAGTCTATTGATGTAAAATCAAGCATATCGTACTGGACTATTGGTTAACAAGTGTTTGTTTTTATTAGACTGATTTTAAAACTCTACAAATACAATTCTGCATAATTGATAACTTTTCAAACGACAAGATGCAAGAATTTCTTGAAAAGGTCCGGCTGTTTGAATTTTTCATTAATGCACACCTATTGCAAATACACCAAAATAATGAGTTTTAATAGACCGCAGGCTGGTAGTATCGATTTGATTGTGTTATGTGCATTTAATGTTCGTTTAATATTACGTCAGATTTGGATGGTATTTAATAGTAATATTCCTAAATAGTTACCATTGTGTATCTTACAATTGGGTTTATAATTAAGTTACAATGCTACATGGGGTGGGTCATGTGTGCCTGGAAATATTATCATAAATATTATTAATTTTGAGGAAGTAAGCTAAGAGTCGCAGTAAGAAAACTAATTATTTGCATACAAAATATCCTACTACGTTAACTTTAGGCATCTGATTACCGTATGTCTAATCATCTGATGAGGATATATTCCCTTCCGTCTTAATCAGCCAATTTGAAAACGCGCATCCGAAACACCCCAGAGTTGCAGTAGAGATATGGAAAAAGATTAGTATATATGTACCCGCTCACAGAGAGTGCTTAAAAAACATTTGGTAAGACTAACACATATAAGTTAGTTTTGTATAAGATAGTTAATGCACCAGATCATTCTATGCTTAATCTCAACACATTTTTTATAATTCTGCAGTCTGTGAACACGTAACCACAACATTCTTAAATTTGACACCGGTCTTCAAAAATTGAGGTGGTTTGATTTTCAATGCTCATGTGAACCACAGAAATTAAATTGTCATTACAGATTGACAAAATCAATCCTGCAGTTCCAAATAACTATTCCTATGGTCAACATTCATGAGCTTGAAGGTTTTTGATCCTCCACTTTTGATTTTAAATTATGCGTAATTATGTGAGCATGTCCACATGTCGTTCATGGTAGGGTGGAAACACCATGAAAGTTTCTGTCGTGTAAATAAAAAAAGTGTCTTTGTTGCCATGTAAGTGCATACCTTAATTTTCAATTCAATATCTGCAGGGACATAATAATGAAAGTTTTCACTTGGTTTATTTAGTATTTTAAAATTCTCCCTCTCTTTATATTAGGTACATAATAATCTGAACGAGTGTTATGCAATGGAATCAATAATGAATGAAGAAGCTGACACTGATATTATTAGTCAATGTGAACCTGTTGAGGTCAAACGGCTCCTCAGACGCAAAGTTCAACCCGGTGTCAATTCTCTGATATGAGCTCTACACCACACCTTTCTTCTGATCAGCGAAATTTTTTTATTAATTTCTTTGATGACTTTTTTAATCTTTAATCTTGTGTCAGCATCAACATGCAAAAAAGACTTCATTTGTACAATATTTTTTTGTTCATATATTTTTTTTGCAGGACCGGTCTTCAAAAAGTAGCCCTAAAGATGATCAAAGTGTTGAATCCCCAGAAAGCCCTCACAATCGGAAGGTATGAAGTCACGGTTACGTTATATAAATATGAACTAATATAATATTGCGTTTTATTTAATATTTTAGGTTAATGTAGATAACAACTAGATGGGATCCATCAGAGGCATGTTGGCCTGATGTAGAGGACGCTCTAATATTTTACCCGACTGCTGAGGTAACAAGTTTACATATGTATATCATAATTTTCATTTTTTATTAGGAAGTTAAAATAACCGTTTTTCATATTTCTTTAGGAGTTTGAAGATACACTTGGTTATCTATAAAAAATACGACCCATGGGAGAATCGTATGGTATATGCAGAATTGTACCTCCTAATACATGGAAACCACCTTTCCCTTTAAAGGAAAAAAGATTTTGGCAAGAAAATAAATTTTCTACAAGAATTCAGTAAATTGATTTGCTACAAAATAGAGAGACAATGAAGAAAAAACGAGGGAAAAAACATAGAAAAACGTCTAGAAAGTTTGAAGCAAGAAGAACAAATTCAGACTCCAATGCTTCTTCTGATAGTGATGATAGATTCAAGTTTTGGTACAGATCGTACTTCACATTTGAGGATGACCGGATCTACACACACTCCTTGTGTTAGATGTATACTTTGAATGATGTCTAGTCTAGCACGCGGAATTTACTAGCTAGCACTTAGAAGATTTGTTTGTTTGTGTTTTGTATTAACGAATCAACAATGAATGAACAAGGAACACAATATACTTCAACTTCAATGATTCAATATTATTAATAAATAATACGAGTGATCTCCTATCACTAGGGTTTACAACCTTGAATCTTAACAAAACAATCATTCGTTCCAAAACTTTAACCTAGGCAATCCTTTTATAGACTAAGGATTCCTTTACAAGATAACTATCAACCTAATCGTATAAGATATACACAATATCTTTTCTATAATTATCTTACACAAAAACATAAACCGTACTAACTTCTTCATACAAACAGCATGAACTGCTTATGTCTTCAAAACTCTTCAGCAGTACTAGCTTTCTTTTCAACCGTACTAACTGCTATAGCTTAATTTCCTAACAGAGGAGTTTCAAAGTTTTGCTAAAAATTTCAAGGAACATTATTTTGAGATAAACGATGAAAACTGATTGAAACGTGAGTATTGAGTAATATTTGCTTGCTACAGCATGTCATGGAATCCCTGAGTACGTGGTATCTACATTCAAGTATTGTGTTAACCCATCCCTACACTCACATAGTGGGTCAGTATCCATCATCAATTGATTCCCTTATTATTCATTAATGATTGTGTTAATGTGGCTAAAAAGGTATGTTACAATCTCATGTTTGGATATAGTAAATTAGTACAATTAAGCCTCGATGAACACTTGATGAATTTTTTTTAAGGTATCATGTGATATGGAAATCGCAGATCATTCTGAATACTAGAAAAAATGTCATTTAGTGGCACAAATTTTTATGGCAGAAGTAATATGCAACTGAATTGCATTTTTGGTGGTATCCTGTGATATGAAAGTAATAAGTGGCACGAAAGTGTACAGGAATTAGTAACACTTTTTTGTATGCGAAATAACTATAAATTGTTGTACTACATATTCTCTGCCAATAGAAGTTAACTACAAAATAAAAATGTCATTTAGTGGCACAAAGTATCTATGACAGAAGTAATATGCAACTGAATTGCGTTTTTTGTGGCTGAAAATAAGTGGCACGAAAGGTTGTCAGGAATTAGTTACACTCTTTTGTAAGTGGAATAAGTATAAATAGTTGTACTAAATATTGTATGCCAATAGAAGTTACAAGATTTTGTGTCACTTGCAGGTTACATGCTTAATGAATAATTATGTTGGTATATTGCATAAGTTTTTGCATTAAGCTTCAATGGTCTCTCCATATATATTGGATTTTGTGTGTTTAGGCTAATCATTTTGATAGTTATACATGCTTCATGATTTTTTCCGATAACACTTAGTTTGTTTAATAAGTTGATAACAAACTTGATAAGCAGTTGATATCATCCATAATGAAAAGGCACCCTTCAGTGCAAAACAATATTATGGGAAAACCTTTTGGTTACTTCATACACTTATATTGGTTAGAATAATCTTGATCTTTCAGTTGTCTCAATATTTTGTTATTAAGGAATACCTTTACATATTTCATCCAAATTTAATGACTTCATATGTTACTGCCAAGTAGAACATCGGTTATTTTAGGACACGAGGTTAGTTAAATATTTACTGTCTTCTACAATTAGTTTAAAAATATTTGTAACGGTTGAAATTTCCTAAAAAATATTTAGAGTAAACTACACCGTTCGTACTTGTAGTTTGCGTTGACCGACGAGTTTCGTCCTTTGACAAAAAAAAGTGCACCATCCGTCCTTAAATGCGAAACGTTATGTATCGTTGGTCCTTCACTTTAATGACTGTTAAATTTATCCGTTAAATCCCCCATCTACCTTGCACATGAGTGTAAAAGTGTCTTTTTCCCTTTTTTTCCTTCCTAACTGATTAAATAAATAAAACAGCAAGATCAACGACCCACTTTCTTTTTTATTCTTCTCTTTTTTTAATCTATTTCTTTCCCCATTTTCTTTTCTCTCTAACATTTTCTACTTCTCACTCTTAACAAAACAACAAGATCAATAACACACTTTCACCACTATCATCTTCTTTCATTATTTACATATTCATATCAAAATATCATAACAAAAAACATATATCCTCACTCAAAAACTAACATATTAAAACACTTCTCTTTTATCTGTCATCTCTCTCTATGTTGAAGTAAAACCTCGTAGGTGGGTCCAACTTCTGTGTAGTATCCTTCGGAATGACTCCTCCGAACGTTGTGAACTCCTACACACAATAAACACGCACGTTAGACTCGCCTTGGGTTTTATCCCAAGACCAACCTCCAACGTGAAAGTAAGTATATGATAATTGAGGGTTGAACAGTAAAATGAGAGTAAATGTTGTAGGTGTAAAAATTGAATGCGAATCATAAATGAGGTGTGGGTATTTATACTACCCACACCTGTTACCTGTTTGGCTTGGGACTAAGCGAGCCGACCTACGCCTATCCTAGTAGGTAGGTGTCAGATCATGTGGGGAACAAAATCCTGGGAAATCTGGGATGGCGGCGTTGGCGGCAATTGATGGGATTGCTCAGTATAAACGGCAACGGTCCTGTCAGTAGGCATGTCCGGAGGTGAGCTGATAGTCCGGACGAAATGTGACGTCCGGACACATAGGCTTGGTCCGGACGAATCATGATGATGAACTCAAATAAGTACATTTTATCATCATTATTTATCCTATTTATTTGACTTGTTTTATTATATTATATATGAGAATTGATACGTTAATGTTTACTTTTGTAATTCTCAGGTAAAAACAAGTATTATGTGAAACTTGGCGATTTTGGACTAATTATGGAGCAAAACAAGCAAGATGTTAAGAGTCTACTGAAATGTACAAGATCAAGATCATTCTGCTCCAGATACGCCGCAACACACTTCTTACATACGGCGCATCACTATCAAGATTTCACAAGTGACAATCCAAGTCGGCAAAGGACATGCGCCGCATAGAGAAATGGAGTTACGCCGCATCTTAAGGCGGTGTACGAATATTCCTGAATATATTAATCTTGGACCCCACGCGAAGTTAAGTCAATGCGCCGCATCTACTTATCCTATGCCCCGCATCTAACCTTTAGACAGAAACTATAAATACCCCAAGGCCAGACGAATTTCGGGATCCTACAGACGAAGCTTTCGAAGACCGAAGAAACCCTAGAGCCGAATTCAGACGTGTTAGCAGCACAAGACACACCCTAAACGAAGATACAAGAGCTGTAAGAAGGTCCTGCATGTATTTAATTCATTAAGTAGTTTTGTTTTATTGTATTAGTACACTTTAATTCATCAGGATTGATGGGCCGATTCCATGTGACTACGGAAAATCATGGGCACCCCTTAAAATTGCTTTCCCATTAATTAAAGTTTATATGTTGATGTCTTTGGTGACTTTTATTAGTGCATTGATAACCTCTGTGTCTAGCTGAGCATTGCTTGGGTCGCCATGCCCCTTCCTCGCCTGTCTATTCTAGCGTATACGAAACGTGGGCATCACAAATGCTCAATATTCTAGGATAGTGGGATAGACATAAGTGATCATTAAGGGTTTACTCGTCGATAAGATTAGAGCCAACGAGAAAGGGTTAATTACATACACTTCATATAAAACTAGCAATAAAACAAGTGACAAGCTACTTAATTATCAGGACAGGTCTTCTTATTGTCTCAAGTATCTATCTGTGTACGTGTGTGCTAATCGCTGATTCGTGCTCATTAGTTTAGTTTTCTATTTAATCATAACCAAACTGTGCCAGTCTCTCAGGCTGAACCCCCCTTGCGTTAGATTAGGTTGTATAGCTAACTTAAGATATTAAAATACTGATTAGAATAACTAGATAATACGTTCCACTCTTAGTGATCGACACTCTACTTACCATTATATTCATACTGACTGGGTACACTGCTCGTTAAAGTGTGTGTTTTATTGATAAGTCGGCTAAATATAAATTTAAAACTTGAGTAGGCATTAATACTGCTAAAACCACAACGACATCACGCGCGCACCAAATCTTTGGAGCCGCTGCCGTGGATATAAAAGAATTAGAGCAATAAACACGCACACATCAAGTTTTTGGCGCCGATGCCGGGGAGTGAATTGTTATTATCTGTTAATTTGATTAGTATTTTAATTAGGTTTTTCTTTTTAATTTTTAGATTCTAACCACTAACCCTGTTATATATTAGATAAATTGCATTCATTGTATTATTTGCATATTTTCTGTTTTTGTGTGATTTTATTTTCTTTAATTTTTGTTTCTTTTTGTTTGATTTTATTTTTGTTTTTTTTTCGGTATTTTTCTGCATTCTGCTATCGTTGTACTGAGCTGATACAAACGATACGGCGCATCTGTTTTCACAGATACGGCGTATTGCATTTAATTTTTATAAAAAACAACGCGTTTAATAAATTCGAGTACGACGCATCTTTCCCCAAGATACGGCGTATTCTGTTTTTAATAAGAAATTTTTCTAAACCCTAACGCCATACGACGCATTTGTTTTCACAGATACGGCGTATTTTCGATTTAAATTAAAAACAGTTTTCGAATTATTAAACAGATACGACGCATCGATCTTTATCGATACAACGCATCTTCTGAATCAAAAATCTTGTATTCTGAAACCTAACGAAAATACGACGCATTAGCTTTTGTTAATACGACGCATTTAATTTTAATAAATATAATCGATTTTTGATAATTAAACTGATACGGCGCATTCTAAATTATAAGCGGCGTATCTATTTTCTGAATAAAAGTCTGATTAAATTTTAACGATTATAAGATACGGCGTATCCAACTTTCTGGATACGGCGCATCATCTGCAGATATCAGTTATTTTTATATCCGTTTCTAAATTCATTAATTTCTCTTCTAGCGAACAAATCCTACTGACAATTTTACCTATGATGACAGGTTTCGCTATGGAAGACATGTCAGTGAACGGATATCTTGCTAAGGAATTTATGGATGATAAGCACAATGAAAAGTCCTGCACCAGAAAGCCGTTGATTCAAGAAAGTGATGAGGAGTGTGATAACTATGAAGTTAGCTTGAGCAAGTTCCCAGCATTAAGCATTACTAAAAGCTCAGAACTGAAAGAGGAACTCTTGCTTTCGGATTCATTCGAAGGGGAAGTTTTTGAAGATGTCAACTTCAATGTGCTCATGATTAATGCCGATTTATTCTCTTGGGAGACCCCTCTTGAAGCTACTTATAAGGAATTCCAACGCTTATGCAATATTGAAGATGGAATATTCTCTTATGACTTACTAATGAGCTACACTGAAGATGAATTGTTACTCTTATGGCCCATCATTGAATCTAAAGGATTAACTTGGACTACTATCGAAGAAAAAGATGGGAAATTCCAAATTGAATACATGAACTCAGCAAATGCAGTCAACGAATCGAGCAACAAAAGCTATGAAGTCCAACCTTTACAAACTTCTTATATGCCTTATTCCGAACAGTATTGGGGATTAGATAAAAGCTATCTGGATAACGAAAGAATGTATGCTGAATCGGAGATACTATTCCATGAAAAGTTGGTAAGGTTGATGGATATCTCTTTAGAAGAGTGGCTTGAACTTAAATACGGCGATCCCAAATTTGCTCCTACAAATGAAGTCAAACGGATTGTGACTTCATGGTTGACACGAAGTTTTAAAGAACAATTTAATGAGTTCATGGAGATAAGGAGGATAATGATTGGTAATAGTAGCTTTGACGTTAACTACGATCCTAATAATGTTGATTTTTCAGATTGGTTAGCTAGTAAGTTCAATAACCATAAGAGTATGGACCGAGCTACTAAAGATGTGTTATGGGTATATTGGATGAGAGGTGAAGATGAGGAAGTAGAGAGAAACAATGGATCGTCAGATGACAATTCAACAATCAAGGAAGGCATTGAAGAATTATTCAGCATAGACATTGATCTGCTCAATTATGAGACACCCTTGTGCGAACAGTTCAAAGAATTTAATTACCTTCTTCAAATCGACGCTGATGTGCTAAATGGAGATCTACCAGGATTCAAAACTTATGATGAGTTCAAAATCACCTGGTACTACGAATGGAATAACCAAATACCATGGGTTTGGGATAAACCATGGGAATTTGGGCATATTGATCACACTTGTAAACCTTTCCGCTTCAAGGATGGATTTAGTGAATGGCCAACCTGTGATTATAAGAATGATGGAACCTGTAATGGGGGAAGTATAATTGGAATGAAACGGGTTGGAAACGAGGTATACTTTGAAGACGATGATTGGTATGAAAAAGTTGAAGACTGCCCACGTAAAGCAGAGGCTTTGCAAGAAAAAGGTAGAATCGAATACTTAAAAGAACTAAAGGGAGCATCGAATACTACTTTTTGGGAATGGGTGCATGGACAATTTTATGATTACACAAAGCTTAGTCGACGCTTGCAATGGGAATTGAAAAGAGAGTGGGATGAGATTCAAGATTATTATCAATCCTTTAACGTGGTTAATTGTGATCCCTATGATAATAACGATGAATCGCAAGGAGAATTGATTGATGAACTTGATGACTATTTGAATAAGGATCCTTATTTCAAGTTTGTTGATAAAGACGAAGAAGAATTCATCAAGAGAAAATGTCGACTACTTGGAATCCCTTATAATAACCCACCCATGATAATTTCTGAAAAAATTAAAGTCATCAAATACTTTTTGGGACCTGATGAGGAATATGTTGCGACGAAGAACAAAAAATATATTAGATTAAGTCGTACGGAAGAAAATGTTGCGGAGCTATACGGGAACATCTTTCGGATGAAAGAAGAAGGATGGCACGTAACAAGAACAAAATAAGGAGCTGAACGTGAGTCTAACTTGAAGACTCTGGAATAAAGACAAGTGCTGACCGGGAGACAACCCGGAAAATTTTTACTTTTCTGTTCTGTGTCGAGTCTGTCAGACCTGCAGAAGATACGGCGCATCTCCATCATAAGATGCGACGCATCACCTGCACTGGTCATATCTTATTTAATTTTATGCATTTTTATTTTTGACTTTAAAACTTTCTGTCAGTATTTTAATGCGGCGCATCCCTGGTTAAGGATGCGACGCATCTTCTATTCTGATTAGTATTTATTCCAGGCTCGATACGGCGTATCTTCTTCCATAAGATACGGCGTATCGACTGACCTGATGATTTTCATTTTAATTTTTATGTTTTATTTTTACTAACTACTAATGTATTATGCAAGTTTGAACCTTCTTAACTCAGGTGTGTTAAAGTCTGAATGGTATTATAGATTCCTGCATTCTTATGGATACATCATTTTTGAAGCTTAAACGTTCTCATCCACAAGAAAGTTGATTTTTGCGCTTATACAAATAATGGAGGATCATACCGAGCAAATCTCAGGGGAGTTTTTCTGTTCTAATTCTTTTATTTTCTAGTTTTTAATCTTTGATACAAACAACGAGGACGTTGTTTAACTTAAGTGGGGGGATTGGAGAATTAGAACACTTACTTGTCCTAAACTTTTTCAAAATATGCTTAAAATGTGCTTAATATATCAAAATTTAAATTTATTTTAGCATGTTTTTGTTTAAAGTCTAAATTACATAGCTGCACACATAACATTATTTTCAAAAATTGTGAACTTTTCAAAATTCACAAATCTATGAGTGTGCCGGTGACTTGTAAACTTTAGAACTTGGCTTGTATACTATTCGAGACCACCATTGGAGTGACTTATCTAAATTGGTAAATTTCTAGGATTACACCCAAATAGCCTTTATATGTTATGTGATATTAACTAACTACACTGGTTAGTTAACCCCCGTATAAACCCTTTTGTTACTCTCACTTTTAGAGTAAGATACCCCTAGAAAAACACTCAGAGCCATTCCTTTCGTTTCTTACACCTTTGTTATAATGTTTCGTTACACCCTTACACCTTAGCCTACCCTGTAGATTAAAATCCATGGTTAATTGCTTTAGGCAAAGTGTGTTTCCTTACATTACCTGTGTTCGCGTGCGTAATTCATTATCTTTGGTTGAGTCAGGAAATTGCACAATGCAATTGGTCTGAAAGTAAATATTGTATATCTTTGAGTTTATTTTTCGTGTGTTTACTACTTTCACTATTACAGTTATTTCTGAAAGTATGAAGAGTATGGAAAAATTATCCGGAAAAATAGTGATAGAAAAGTTGTGAAATTTTACACATTTATATGTTGATGTAAAAAAAAAAAAAAATGGAAAAAAAATAGAAAAGAAAAAGAAAAAGAAAAAGTTGGAAGTTTGTTTTAACCAACTTATGTAAAGTTATGTATTAAGTGGGCGATATCACCACTATTTGTTATAGATTATATTTATGGATTGAATGGGAGTTGGCCGTTATGGGAACGCCAACTAAGGTTATTCTTTGATTGAGATTTTATTGAGTATAATTCGTGTCTACCTAAAGCGTGTGTTTCAAGTGTTAAAGCGTGAGTTATTCAATGATATGAGTCTTATTCATGGGATGGTTGGGAAAGTAATTTACCACACTTAGGATTTTAATTTATCTGTTTTGTTTATTTTTCATTTTACACCAATTTGTATCCCAAATATTATCCATACCCTACACCATTCTTTATCCAAACCTTTGATTTATTGAGATTAGGGATTTGAGCAATCTTAAGTATCGTAGTCGTGGATTCGGCTATGTATTTATGATTTTGTCGCCCTTTTTGATATAATATTATTGGTGAAGATTACTTGGTCCTATCTTTAGCCCATTCGAGTTAAGGATTTGAGCAATTGCAAGTATCGTGGTCGTGGATTCGATCATGTATTTGTGATTTTGTCGCCTTTTCTGGAATGTGAGATCGATAGAGATTAAGAAGAATGATTAACCCTTAACCAACAAACCCTTTTTACCGCATTAGACTTGTTATTCCTTAGCTTTAGTGGAGGAGATGCGTATACTTGCCAAGCTTATGATAGAATATTCGTCACGACTGGACAGTTAAACGATTAGATTTGCTTTTATCGAAATATTTTATTTTATTTCTAATTCGTTAAGTGTTTGGTTGTGCAATTATGACAAAACGAATACATGCTTAAATATAAAAATAAATCCTAATATCTTTTAGGATACATTTTCATTAGATTTATTCTAAGGTTTACTTGGGGACAAGTAAAGTTCAAGTGGGGGGATATTTGATGAACTCAAATAAGTACATTTTATCATCATTATTTATCCTATTTATTTGACTTATTTTATTATATTATATATGAGAATTGATACGTTAATGTTTACTTTTGTAATTCTCAGGTAAAAACAAGTATTATGTGAAACTTGGCGATTTTGGACTAATTATGGAGCAAAACAAGCAAGATGTTAAGAGTCTACTGAAATGTACAAGATCAAGATCATTCTGCTCCAGATACGCCGCAACACACTTCTTACATACGGCGCATCACTATCAAGATTTCACAAGTGACAATCCAAGTCGGCAAAGGACATGCGCCGCATAGAGAAATGGAGTTATGCCGCATCTTAAGGCGGTGTACGAATATTCCTGAATATATTAATCTTGGACCCCACGCGAAGTTAAGTCAATGCGCCGCATCTACTTATCCTATGCGCCACATCTAACCCTCAGACAGAAACTATAAATACCCCAAGGCCAGACGAATTTTGGGATCCTACAGACGAAGCTTTCGAAGACCGAAGAAACCCTAGAGCCGAATTCAGACGTGTTAGCAGCACAAGACATACCCTAAACGAAGATACAAGAGCTGTAAGAAGGTCCTGCATGTATTTAATTCATTAAGTAGTTTTGTTTTATTGTATTAGTACACTTTAATTCATCAGGATTAATGGGCCGATTCCATGTGACTACGGAAAATCATGGGCACCCCTTAAAATTGCTTTCCCATTAATTAAAGTTTATATGTTGATGTCTTTGGTGACTTTTATTAGTGCATTGATAACCTCTGTGTCTACCTGAGCATTGCTTGGGTCGCCATGCCCCTTCCTCGCCTGTCTATTCTAGCGTATACGAAACGTGGGCATCACAAATGCTCAATATTCTAGGATAGTGGGACAGACATAAGTGATCATTAAGGGTTTACTCGCCGATAAGATTAGAGCCAACGAGAAAGGGTTAATTACATACACTTCATATAAAACTAGCAATAAAACAAGTGACAAGCTATTTAATTATCAGGACAGGTCTTCTTATTGTCTCAAGTATCTATCTGTGTACGTGTGTGCTAATCGCTGATTCGTGCTCATTAGTTTAGTTTTCTATTTAATCATAACCAAACTGTGCCAGTCTCTCAGGCTGAACCCCCCTTGCGTTAGATTAGGTTGTATAGCTAACTTAAGATATTAAAATACTGATTAGAATAACTAGATAATACGTTCCACTCTTAGTGATCGACACTCTACTTACCATTATATTCATACTGACTGGGTACACTGCTCGTTAAAGTGTGTGTTTTATTGATAAGTCGGCTAAATATAAATTTAAAACTTGAGTAGGCATTAATACTGCTAAAACCACAACGACATCACGCGCGCACCAAATCTTTGGAGCCGCTGTGATGAGACGAAAAGTGTACCACTTTTGGGGGGTCATTTAAGCCCTAATTCGTGATTATTTGATCAAATATTGCCCTAAATCGTTCCTTTTGTCATTTTAGTTACTTTGGAGAAGAAATCTGGAAAAGGAAGCATTTTGGACGTTTTTGGAGCGAAAAGTGAAGAAAACGGCAAAGTCTCCAAAAATCAAGCTGGAAACAGAGCTTGACGGCGTCACGCTTTGTAGGTGACGGCGTCACGTACTGGAAAAAGGATGAATATGAATTTACACGTGACGCGCCAGAAGGTTTTGTGACGGCGTCACATGTTAATGGATGTAGGCCGTTAAGTGTTAAGTTAAAGAGAGACGGGCCAGAGGATTTTTTGAAGGTGACGGCGTCAGGATCATAGACCTGAAGACGTCAGATGATATAGAGTGACGACGTCAAAGTATTCTTACACGAGAAGGAACCTTAGTGAAACCGCCACAAGTTAATCAAGACAATCACAACTCGCGCGCGGAGTAGCTGTTACTGTTTTGGCCATAAAATCCTCATACGAACTCGGATTTAGGTGATTCAAAAGGCCACGGATTCGGGACGAAAAGATCTACAACTTGGTGAAGAAAAGTTGGTCTTGACGCCGTCAAGGTTAGTCTGACGCCGTCAGATTGGGCCGACAGAAAAATGCCTATAAATATAACCTCACAACTTCATTATTTGTAAGCCCTAAACCCTAAGTCCGATTCTAGGGTTTAGGTAGGTGTTTTTCCAGCAACTTAGAGGGTTTCAATCACTTCATAAACATCAAATATTGGTTTGTTGATTTTAACTTAATTATGTCTTTCATTATTGTGGTTGTTTGCCCTTCATTGATCATGCTTTGCTAATTCACCTTGTGTCTACTTATGATTGTGTGAAACTTGTATATAATTAATTAGATCTTATTGATTCCTTGTTGATGTATGTGTCTATCGTCATCAATAAAGGTGTGACACTTCAATAGATCTAATTGGTTTAGCTTATAATTCTTGTTTCCTATTGTCTCTTATTTGATTGGGTGATATCGATGTTAGGCTTAAGAAAACTGGCTAACCTCCTATACGGTAACTTGCTTGAACGTCTTAAGAAACATGAACCAATGCGTACTAGGTTTATTTGGTTGTATTTAATGCATGAGCGAATTCTAGTGTTCCCATGTTAGGAGCTTCTTAGCCGGCTCGACATAGGAGTGAAGTAGGAGCTTATAGAGTTGGGGAAGTACGTACGCCACCCCACGAATGGTATTAAGGAATACAACCCGTCAATTAAAACAAGGTGTGACAATTTAATAGGTAGAATTGGATAGCTAGCAAGGAGTAATACATCATAGGTAGACATGCTTCACTTCCCTTGTTGAACCCTAGTTTACTTTCCTACACATTAGTTTAATTAGTAGCTTTTGGGTTAGTTGATTAGCAACTAATTCCGCCCCTTCTTCCAAAACCAGAGATTTTTACTTGCTTTCCATAAAATATAAAAATACGAAAAGAATCATCCCTCACCTTTAGACCTAGTAGATAAATTTCAATCCTAACGAACACTATTCTTTGAGTTGAACGATCAATCCCCCGGTACTTGCCACTTCACTATACTACATCGGTCAGGTACACTGCCTGGTGGGGATTGCAAACTTCTTGTGAGGACCTTGGTTATACACGGTTAAGGTGGTTAAACCTTGTATCTTTGTGTATGAGATATATTGACTTAATATGATTAAGCACGCGGAATTTACTTAACCACACTTAGAAGGTTATGTATGTTATGGAAATGGAAGAATTATGTTTGTTACTTAACAATGAACAAAGAAAGTGTTTCACTAAATGATTCAATATTATTCCAAATAATACGAGTGATCTTGAGTTTTTCACTAGGGTTACAAAACCTTGAATCTTAAGTTACAACTTGTAATTTGTGTTTGTTCTATGTCTTAACAGATATGAGTCTATAATTATGCATGTGTGTATAATATCCAAGTCTAAGATCTCTTTTATAGTTGCAAGAGATCTTTACAAATTTGCTAAAAGTCTTGACCGACTTACTTGGTTAACTTATTCATATTGGTGTCAGTACATAAGATACAACATGTATCTATGTATACAACTTGTTAACTAAGCACATGGAGTAAGATATTATCTACCGTATATGTTTGACCAAAATACAATAAATATCTTTTCGATCTTATCCTATGAGTCACTGATCAGCAGTACTTTGAACTTGAACTAGCAGTACCTTGATGTACTAGCAGTACTTTGATCATGAACTAGCAGTACCTTGATGTACTAGCATACCTTGATGTACTACAGTACCTTTGACTTAGAGTAATTTCTAATACTCTAACTTCAGAATATTTAATTCCCAACAATCCTCCCCTAAACATGTGAATTAATTCAAACATGTTTTTCTGAATTAAATGAGGACTTGTGAAGATCTTTCAAACACTTCATGAATCTGAACTATTCTTCTATTCTGAACTCATCTGCTTTGTTCTTCTTTGACTTCAGCAATATCAAAACATTGTACCAAAAGATGGTGCAATTTCCTTGGATGGAGGAATTGTAAGAGGCAATGATTTCAACAAGTGAAATCATCTATCAGCATGCCTTTGCAAGTGATAAACAAACATAATGAACTGAAATTGAATCTTTCCTTCGTTTGATCTAGATAGAACTTTCTCCTTTAGGAATGCTTCATCCCTTCTAGATATTTGATCTGTTCTAATCATTTTCAACCTCTACATCATCATCTTGTATGCTCTTGTCTTCTCCTTCCATATATTGGTTTATTCTTCCTTTTCTGGGCAATTATTTCCTCCCCTGAAGCAAATAATATTGTTTCCTCCCCTTGTTTGGAAGATCTCACTATGTACCTTTGACTGATCCATCAATATGTAACATTTGTTGTCAGACAATATTGTACATGAAGCCATCAATTCCTTAAGAAGTTTAAGTTGCTGTCCTCATCACTTCTAGGTGTGTTAACTCCTATGAGAGGTGAATCAGTGGACATTTTGATTCATAGTCCATAAATGAATGGTTTTTCTGAATCCTTGAAAATCCTTTTAAGAAATCATTTAACTTAGTAGTATGTTCATGATTTGAGAATTGAAAAATCATACTACTTCCAACCATTTTGAAGAAATCAAGTGAATAACAGTCACCTAATCAAAATTTCGGTTTAAAATAACCTCTGGTTGTGTGAGAACCAATGTATTTCAGTTATCACTAACTGCCTGTGAAAAGATAAATCTATTCAAAAGATTTTCTTGACAGGGTTTCCAGCTCATAGTAATTGTTACCTTCAACACAAGTGTTAGATTCACTTTTACTAGCTGTTATTTCTATCAGATGTCCTTAGACTAACTCATTATACTTGAAAGTATAAAATGATAGAAAGTGAGTTGTATCAGTTACTATCTGATCAACTAAGTCATCAATTCAATTGTGAAATATCATAACTAGATTTCAAGAAAGAAGTTTTAAGGAGGTTTAATTCCTAAACTCAGTCCATCATAAATCTATTATGGTCAGCAATTTGATAAGAATTCTGCTGTTCCCATTTCACTTGAAATATCCTTTGTGTTCACATATTCATACCTGAAATAGTTAGTCTAAAACCAAAAGAACAATGTACAAAGTACTTGTCTTGTATTAGAATAATCATAAAATCAACTATATGAATAACACAATTCAAATTTTGATATAGCAGTACCTTATAAATCCAGCAGTACTTTCAAATATTTATGTACAAAAACACATCATATTGAAAATTTAAAGATTAAGCATTCCAATACTTGCTACCAAGTACTGAAACCTTGAAACATCAAAAGCTTTTGTTAGCAGATCTGCAAAATTATGCTCTGAAGCAATTTTAAGAACCTGAATTAATCTTTTCTCATTGCAGTCTCTTATAAAGTGATGTCTAATTTCAATGTGTTTTGTTTTAGAGTGTTGTACAGGATTTTTAATAATACAAATTGTACTACTATTATCAATATAAATAACAGTGTTTAAGAAATTGTACCCATAATCAAGAAGTTGGTTTTGAAGCCATAGAACTTGACTAGAGCAACTTGCAGCAGCTATATATTCAGCTTCAGTTGTTGAATTTGCCACACTTGTTTGCTTCTTACACTGCCATGAGACAAGTCTACACCCAAGGAATTGACATCCTCCAGTTGTTGACTTTCTGTCCAAGCTAGCACCAGCATAATCACTATCCGAATATGCTACCAAATCAAAAGGAGATTCTCTAGAATACCATATACCCAACCTTGGTTGACCTTTGAAATATCTAAAAATTCTCTTGACTGCAGTTAAATGAGAAACCTTTGGAGTAACTTGAAATCTTGCACAGACACAAACAGGAAACATGATATCAGGTCTAGATGATGTAAGATACATCAAGGAGCCTATCATAGATCTGTAACTGTGTACATCTACATTTTCTCCATCTTCATCTTTCAGAAGGTGCTTCTCTGAGTCCATTGGTGTGCTTGCTATTTTTGAATCAGCAAATTGAAATTTTCTAAGTATCTCTGCAACATATTTGTCTTGACTAATAAATATGCCTTCAGATGATTGCTTAACTTGCAAACCCAAAAAGAATGTAAGTTCTCCCATAGAACTCATTTGAAACTTATCTTTCATAAGCTTCTCAAATTCTAAACACATTTCCTTCCTTGTAGATCCAAAGATAATGTCATCCACATACACCTGCACTAACAGAAGATCCTTCTTGTGCTGTTTGATGAAAAGTGTCTGATCAATCTTTCCTCTTTGAAATCCATTTTCTAATAAATAGGAAGCAAGTGTTGCATACCAAGCTCTTGGTGCCTGATGAAGGCCATAGAGAGCTTTCACTACTCTGTACACTTTGTTTGGATGTAATGGATCAATGAAACCAGGAGGTTGTGAAACATACACCTCTCTTCCAATTTCACCATATAAAAATGCGCTTTTGACATCCATTTGGTAGACTGTGAAGCCTAAAAATGAAGCATAAGCTAGAAACAGCCTAATTGCCTCAATCCTTGCTACTGGAGCATAAACTTCATCATAATCTATTCCTTCTTCTTGTGTGTACCCTTGTGCTACTAGTCTAGCCTTATTCTTGATCACAATTCCTCTGTCATCCCTTTTGTTCTTAAAAACCCATCTAGTGCCAATTAGCTTCTCACCTGTAGGTAAATCAGCTAGCACCCAAACCTTTTGAATCTTGAACTGAAGAAGCTCTTCTTGCATAGCCTCTACCCAGCTTGAATAATCTAGGGCTGTAAGAATATTCTTTGGTTCCTTTTGAGAGAGAAAACATACAAATAAACATGAGTTTGAAAGTTCATGTTGTTTTGAAGCATAAAGGGCATCAAGAACCCCTTTTTGGTCTGAAGAGACTAGTTGTCTTCTTGTCTTCACACCAGATTGTATATCTCCTATCACATTATCAAGGGAATGAACTTTGTGAATTTTTGTGTGTGGTGTAGTGGGAACATGATAAGATGATGAAAGATTAGTCAAATCCACTTCATCTTCTTGGAACTCTGCATCTTTTGAGTGTGAAGGACCAGCAGTACCTTCAACTGAACTAACAGTTCCTTCAAATGAGCTACCAGTACCTTGAGAAGTACTAACAGTACCTTGCCCTGTGTCAGCAGTTCGTTCAATATTCAACATATTGAGTTGTTCCTCTGTTCCAACATCTTTTCTTTGAGCCTCAACATCCTCTTTTGCTTTACCAGAAGAAGATTCATCATTGTTTGAAGCTAAATCCACACTGGTACTTGACCACAATGGCATAATGACATCAGATTGATCTTTATCTAACTCCACCTCATTTGTTGCTTGTGAACCTGAAATATTGTTAGTTTCTGCAACAACATGAATATAATTCATAGAATTTGTTAGATAATCAAGATCAAATATCCATTTTGGTCCTTGACCTACTACATTGGATTTGTTTTCCTGAAACTCCACATGTAGTTCTTCTTGAACTTTCTCAGTTCTTAAGTTGTAAACTCTAAAAGCTTTGCTAACAAGAGAATATCCAACTAAGAAACCTTCATCTGCTTTACCATCAAATTTTCCTAAATGGTCTAAGGTATTGAGAATTGTCACATGACATCCAAAAGGTCTAAGAAATCCTATTGCAGGAGTTCTACCATTAAAGAGTTCATATGATGTCTTATTGTGAGGCTGCACAACTAAAACTCTATTTTGAACATAGCAAGCAGTGTTAATTGCCTCTGCCCAAAAGATTATAGGTAGCTTAGAATCAGCTAACATTGTTCTAGCAGCTTCAATTAGTGTTCTATTCTTTCTTTCAACCACTCCATTCTGTTGTGGTGTTCTAGCAACACTATATTCTCTCCTAATACCTTTTCTTTGCAGAAATCATCCATAACTCTATTTCTAAACTCTGTCCCATTATCACTCCTAATGACTTTTACTTTCTTGCTTACTTGGTTTTCTATCAGTGTAATGAATTCCTTAAGAATGCTTGATGTCTCATCCTTAGTAGCTAAAAAGAAAACCCATGTAAATCTGCTATAGTCATCAGTTATAACAAGACAATATTTTTTATGTTGTATACTCCTTACTGAAACTGGTCCAAATAAGTCCATATGCAGCATAAACAATGACTGATTGATAGAGTTAAAAATTTTGGGCTTACAAGTGGCTTTGTGTTGTTTGCCTTTTAGACAAGCAATGCATGTTTGATCATTTTCAAATCTTTTGTGAGGTAAACCTCTTACCAAACCATTCTTAATAATTTTATTTATGGTTTTGAAATTAATATGACCAAGCCTTCTATGCCATAACATTGATTCATCCAATGTGGCCTTTGATACAAGACAAGTTAAATCTGTTTTAGGAATGATATTCTTCATATCAACACTATACATGTTGGCCTTTCTAGGAATTCTAAGAAGTACTTGATTTTCATCAGGCATCTTAAAATCCTTAGATAGAACAAGACATTCAGTGTCAGTAAAAAGAACATTATTCTTTTTGTCACACATTTGTGAAACACTAAAAAGATTATACTTTAACTCTTGTACATAGTACACATTTTCAAAATCTAAATTTCCAGTTTTAATAGTACCTTTACCAGAAATTTTGCCACGAAAACCACCTCCAAAGGTAACATATCCTCCATTGAATTCTTGAAAGTCTGAAAGATAAGACATGTTGCCTGTCATGTGATTGGAACATCCACTATCTGAGTATCCTTGATCTTGATGATCAATAGAATGTTCCTGCACACAAATAAGAGTGTTAGTTTTCTTTGGGGATCCAAGCCATTACTGACTTGGATCTGCCTCTTGCATCAATGTAATTTAATCTTTTAAGGACTGTTGATGCAACATTGGATTTTTGAATCCAACATGCTGAGGCCTTAACAGCATTTGCCCTATTACCCTTAGCAGCAGAGTGAATAACATGTTCAGCAGAGTCTGCTAACTTTGAAGTCACACCCTTTGGTCTCCAAATTTGTTTGTGGACCACTGCTTTTGATTGAATGGGCCTTAGAACAGTTTTAGATGCATGTTTGAAAGTTGTTTTTGCATCCTTAGCTGTTGATTTTGGGTTAACAGTCATCAAAGGTCTAACAGTACCTTTAGATTTACCAGTACCTTTAATTTGAACTGGCAGTACTTTGTTAACAGGACCTTTTTGTTTGTCAGGACCTTTGAGTCCAGACTTGTTTGAGACTGTTCTGGTTTAGATCTTTGAGTATTAGAGTGAAAAAGAGTTTGAGGAGTTTGCCTTTTGTAATTCACCCTATGGTATTCATACCCAGTTACCCTTTGGTTGCAGAAAGCTGCAAGATGGTCAAAACTACCACATGTATAACAAGCTTTATTATAAAATGCAAAGTCATCACCTAATTGGTTAGACTTGAGGTTGTTCCAATTCCTTTGGTTACCTCTGGGCTTGTTTGTAGTTCTATATTGTTCACAATATCTAACTGGTTTCCTAACTGTCTTAACATTTGACTTAGGCCTGTTAGTGTTGTGATTGACTATCTTAGGAAGACTTGTTCCTACTTTCTTAACCAATACAGGTTTAGACATAACCTGTTCTTCTTCATCACTATCACTATCAGTTGTACAATCTTCAACAACTATAGCATCTCCTTTCTTAATAAAGGACACCTTGTCCTGATAAGATAAAGTTTTATCTAAACTTTTACTTACCTTCTCTATCTTAGGAGATTTAGTGACCTTAGAACCATATTCCATGATTGGTTCTTGAAACTCAGGTAACCCTGTGTGTACTAAATCAATACCTGGAGGTGAATGAACACCTCTGTATGGTGGGGGTACAGACTTAAATCCAACACCAGAATTAACTTTATCAATAACTTGGGCTTCCCAAAGTCTATTGAATCCTTCTGAGGAATGTGCTAAAACATCTACAGAAACCTTTACATTTTCTCTTTCATTCTTATGTTTAGCTAATGATTCATTCAACTCAACAATACACTCATCTCTGATCTTAATGTCATTTTTTAGTATATTGATGTCATCAGCAAAATGAATTTCATTATCTTTAAAATGTAAAACTTGTTTTTCTAAAACACCTAGACCTCTTTTGTGATTAGCCAAATTAAACAAAGAATCAAGCAGCTCTTGTTTATGAGCTTCAAATCTCTTATTAAGGTCTTCATAAGCTTTAAGATTAGGACATGATTCAGTACAAGATGTAATATTGTTTACCTCTGAATCAGAATGAGCCATTAGAGCAAATTCATTGGCCAAAAGAGCAGCATTCGGTGGTGCATCCTCTTCAATAGCCATAGAGCTCCAATCATAACCGATACCATCAATAGCCAACATAGCCTTTGGCTCTTCAACAGTAACTTCCTTTCTCCTATCTTGCTTATACCATGTGTTTCTATTCTCCTGCTTTCTTGGGCTTCTACACTCCTTAGCAAAGTGTCCTAACCTATGACAGTTGAAACACTCTACTTTCTTCTTATCAAACCCAGCAGTGTCATTACCATTTATGGTAATCTGCTTCCCAGTTCTTTGCCAATACTTCTTAGCCCTCATGCTAAGCAAAGCAACCTGCCATTTAATATCCATAGCTTCCAAATCATCACCATCTACCTGCTCAAGGTCTTCATGGTTGAGAGGAGAGCCATTAGATTGACTGGTAATAAAGGCATAGAATGTTGAATCTCCAAGACCAGCAACATCCTTGTGAGAACTTGTAGAAGGAGCACTTTCACCTTCATCTACCTCTTCATTCTTACTAATACTAGGAACTGACAAGAGTGCCACGTTTCCAGAACTAGTACCATAAGTTCCAGACTTTCTAAGACTTTGTTCAACAATTTTGAAGTTGTTGTACAAATCATTGAGCTTCATTGTTTCAATGTCTGGTTTGTTCATCCAGACAATAACATGAGTATGGAACTCATCAGGTAGACTTCTTAAAAACTTCATGTTGAGATCTTCCTTCTCTGTCTCAACACCCAACACAGCTAACTGACTGACAAGCTTATGTAATCTTGAGAATAGCTTATCAAGAGATTCATTACTAAAAGCAGTAAAGTTTTCAAATTGTTGCTTTAGTAGTGTCTTCTGTGTCTTTTTGGTAGTTTCATTACCACCAAAATATGCACAAATCTCTTCAAAAAGAGTTTTTGCATCAAGATACTTGTTGAATGATAGCATCTGCTCACCAGGAATGGTCATGAGCAGCAAATTTCTTGCTTTCTGATCATTTCTCTTCAGTATCTTCTCTTCATTTGACACTGGTCCAGTATTTCTTTTTCTACTTGATTTACCTTCTAGGACAACCTCTGAGTAGCTTGGTGAAAAAGAATCACCATATATAATTATATCCCAAAGAGTATAATCTTGGACCATGAAATATTGCTCAATTCTCATCCTCCATAACTCAAACTCATTGGGTTTGATCATGGGCAACTTTGCAGCAACATTTGTTTGAACATCATGAGCTTCCATTTCTGTTTCTTCTAATTCAAATATATCAACCCTTAGCTCTGATACCAACTGTGAGGACCTTGGTTATACACGGTTAAGGTGGTTAAACCTTGTATCTTTGTGTATGAGATATATTGACTTAATATGATTAAGCACGCGGAATTTACTTAACCACACTTAGAAGGTTATGTATGTTATGGAAATGGAAGAATTATGTTTGTTACTTAACAATGAACAAAGAAAGTGTTTCACTAAATGATTCAATATTATTCCAAATAATACGAGTGATCTTGAGTTTTTCACTAGGGTTACAAAACCTTGAATCTTAAGTTACAACTTGTAATTTGTGTTTGTTCTATGTCTTAACAGATATGAGTCTATAATTATGCATGTGTGTATAATATCCAAGTCTAAGATCTCTTTTATAGTTGCAAGAGATCTTTACAAATTTGCTAAAAGTCTTGACCGACTTACTTGGTTAACTTATTCATATTGGTGTCAGTACATAAGATACAACATGTATCTATGTATACAACTTGTTAACTAAGCACATGGAGTAAGATATTATCTACCGTATATGTTTGACCAAAATACAATAAATATCTTTTCGATCTTATCCTATGAGTCACTGATCAGCAGTACTTTGAACTTGAACTAGCAGTACCTTGATGAACTAGCAGTACCTTGATCATGAACTAGCAGTACCTTGATGTACTAGCAGTACCTTGATGTACTAGCAGTACCTTTGACTTAGAGTAATTTCTAATACTCTAACTTCAGAATATTTAATTCCCAACACTTCTCAAGATCCCTTGAGAGGTAAAACCTGTTGTAAGGTAGCAAAACCACGCATCAAGTTTTTGGCGCCGCAGCCCGGGGAGTAGTTATTGCTTAGGTTGAAATTTTATTTTTATTAGGTCTACTCACAAGATTCCTATCAAGTGAGATTTTTTCTTTTTATTTTGTAGCTTTCTCGTAGTCTATCTTTTCTTTGTGTCTTTGCTCGTAAAAACCTTTCCATTGACTCTTCCGTTCACCAATATGGAGTACGCGAACCCACCATACTACCGACCACGAAATCCATTTGCCCCTAATGACATCTTGATGTTCAACCAATATCAAGATGAACCCATATATGATGCATGGACTCGTTTTAAAAACTTACTCCGAATAGTCCCTCATCATAGCTTCGATTTAGCATCCCTAACCCAAATCTTTTACGATCGTGTCGACCGATATGACCAAATATGCATTAACGATTTTACCAATAGGGACCTTAGGGAATTAAATGCTGAAGAAGCATGGGATACCATAGAAGATTGTGCCCAATATTATTATAGAGTAGACAACCCAACAAACGTTAGTACAAGTCAATTGACCACAAATTTCAAGGATCATGAAACATGTTTGTTTGGGGATGAGGGTAGAGTTGAGCCACCTAGTTGCATGTCATGGTTAGGCACTACCATAATACAAGATGAACACATAGGTGATCTTGACACAAGGAATGATGAGGTAAGTAACATAAGCCCACTAAATACCCCACAAGTCCTACCATCATTTGAGGCACACACACCGCCCGTGACTTACCCGGAAGAAGTAGAAGTGACTTTAGGAATCCCAATGGAGGTAGAACCCTTGGACCAAGCACCACTAGAGGATATAGGTTTGAATACTTATAGTGATAACCTTACTCTTAGTTCCAGGGAATTTTCTAGTGTTGATGAACCGGAACCTCAACCTTTACACAACTTTCCATCCTTAGATTTACATCTAGGAGACAAAAGAGGAACCGACCCACCCATCAACCCTTATTATCCGGGTAGTTTTAGGATGAAGGAAGCCATTCACTCACCCCCTTCACCTCACGTGGCATATTTCCACCCTAAGGGTGTGTATCGCTACTTTCACCCGCACTTAATCCTAAGTGTAGGGAAAACCTCTCCTATTTCTGTTAAATAAGGGTAGAGTCAGGCTCGTGACTCGAATAAAAACAAGCGCTTCTTGGGAGGCAACCCATGTTTTTAATTGTTTGATGTTTTTATTTTATTTGTTTGTTTGTGTCATATATGCTTAATCATAATTGTTAAATTTTCATGTTTCGAATAAT
This sequence comes from Artemisia tridentata subsp. tridentata, assembly GCA_021014915.2. Taxonomy (NCBI): domain Eukaryota; kingdom Viridiplantae; phylum Streptophyta; class Magnoliopsida; order Asterales; family Asteraceae; genus Artemisia; species Artemisia tridentata. The sequence goes on from CP139505.1 coordinate 246,504,491, forward strand.
TTGTGAAAATGCTTTATTTTGTTCTTAACTTCGTCTTAATTGCATATAAAGGTATTTTACAAAAAGATAAGTGTAGGGAAGTTTATATTTTGTTAAAAAGAACAAAAATTCAAACATGGAAAATTCACAATTCATGATTAGCATATGTTCTATCTTGTTTGTGTGTCAATACTTGTGGACATGATTTATGAGTTCCTATTTGTAAGTCATCCCGCAAGTATCCTATCCTTTTATTGCTTTGTTTTGTTTTTATTTCTAAGTCTGGAAATACATCTAGTTGTGGTTTTTCTTTGTTCGGTTTGATGCTTTGGTTTTTGTGTTTGTTGGTTACAGGTATTATTGGATAAGAAGATGTACGAGCAACACATCAAGAGGATGATTATATTTCTGGAGTGAAGCTTATCATGTCCATTCTCTTGGAGGGAGATTTAACCATATTATCACATCATCCATACCGAGCGAATCAGGGGAGTATTAGTTTCTTCCATTCTCATTTATTTTTACTTTTACATCTTTTGTCTAGAACATTGGGGGCAATGTTCGGATTAAGTGTAGGGAGGGTAAATTAGGATGCCTTAGAAACTACAACTTCGCTTGATTTTTGTTTTGTTTAATAGTGAATGTGTAATAAAGCCAAAAGAAATATTGGTTAGGGCAATTTTAGCACCAAATTTAAATTTTTTTACAACATATAGGAGTGAAACTTTGATTTTAATAAGCGTCTCATGGATAGGGAATTGTATGACTAGCACAAAAACCATACCACTCAAAAATTTCCACCCCAAATATGTGAGGTTCGCCTTTAGATCTTTAGGAAAAAGCATTCATTGTTGGTGCTTATGAGTGTACCGGTAGTTTATAGATTCTAGAACTTGCGTTTGTGATGCATACCGAGACTGCTAGTGAGACTACATTCGTGTAGTTAGGATTGACTACATGATAAGAGGCATTAGGATTAACCCATTGTTTTACACCTGTGTTTTTGTTATAATTACTTTGGCTACATTGGTCAAGTAATTCTCCCACACCCTTTGCGTTGTACCTATTTTTGGTACACGATACCCCTAGTACACCCCTCAGAGCCTATCTTTTTGTTTCGACCTTTAAGCATTTTACTTAAAGGAAGAATTTGTTTACACCCCACTTAAATGTACACCCAAATCGCCTTAGCCTACCTTGTGTGCACTCATCTTTAGTGCATTATTGTGACAACATTTGTTTAAACCCTTAGTTAATTATCTAATTGATTACATGGTTGCTAACTCGAGTCATATCCTTGTACATATTGTTTTGGGACGATTGGGACTTATAGGTAAAGTACTAGTGTAATGGAGTAATGGGGAAGAACATCATTTATTACCCCCATATGTACGTTAATATTTTAAGGTACTCCAAATGTTTCAATTATCTTGATTCGAGTCATTAGAATAATTTTATGTAAAGTATGTAAAAGTTCAAGTGTAGGGATGGTACAAAGAATCCCTAGTGATGTATCGTTTTGGATGGTAGGGCAAAAGTGTATAAAAAAAAATAAAAAAAAAAAAAATAAAAAAAACAAAAAAAAAAAAAAAAAAAAAAAAAAAAGAGAAAAAGAAAAGTGAAGAAAAAGCACACGAACTACCATCCGCCTCTATCTTTTATTTATATTTTGTTTTGTTCTATGTTTATTAGTTCGTGATTAGTTTAAGTTGAGTCGAGTCTTGGCTTAGCAACGCCTCATTCTACATGTAATTGACCAAGATGATTGACTTGCCACCAGTAAAAATATCCTTATCCAACAAACCGTGTTTTTCTTATCCCTACACCTAACGTTACAACCCTTAAAAGACCTCTTTGATAGTTTATCCTAGGTGCTTACGCCAATGTGGTGGAGGTTTTGATCCTTTCCCAAGCCTATGGTAATCTATTTGCTATGACAGGTAATGAGTGATATTTCTCCATTTTCATATATAAATTTACAACACCCGAGAGATGAGAGTATCCAAACACTTAATGTGAGGTGCTAGTGTATAATTTCCGTGCTTGTTTTGACTAAGGTGGAACGATCATTTGTTGTAATTACTTTTATATTAATGTTAAATGACCCCTAACTTGTATTTTGATTGGTGGAAAAGCTCATTTGCTTGAGGACAAGCAAATCCCAAGTGTAGGGATATTTGATGAGACGAAAAGTGTACCACTTTTAGGGGGTCATTTAAGCCCTAATTCGTGATTATTTGATCAAATATTGCCCTAAATCGTTCCTTTTGTCATTTTAGGTACTTTGGAGAAGAAATCTGGAAAAGGAAGCATTTTGGACGTTTTTGGAGCGAAAAGTGAAGAAAACGGCAAAGTCTCCAAAAATCAAGCTGGAAACAGAGCTTGACGGCGTCACGCTTTGTAGGTGACGGCGTCACGTACTGGCAAAAGGATGAATATGAATTTACACGTGACGCGCCAGAAGGTTTTGTGACGGCGTCACGTGTTAATGGATGTAGGCCGTCAAGTGTTAAGTTAAAGGGAGACGGGCCAGAGGATTTTTTGAAGGTGACGGCGTCAAAGTATTCTTACACGAGAAGGAACCTTAGTGAAACCGCCACAAGTTAATCAAGACAATCACAACTCGCGCGCGGAGTAGCTGTTACTGTTTTGGCCATAAAATCCTCATACGAACTCGGATTTAGGTGATTCAAAAGGCCACGGATTCGGGACGAAAAGATCTACAATTTGGTGAAGAAAAGTTGGTCTTGACGCCGTCAAGGTTAGTCTGACGCCGTCAGATCGGGCCGACAGAAAAATGCCTATAAATATAACCTCACAACTTCATTATTTGTAAGCCCTAAACCCTAAGTCCGATTCTAGGGTTTAGGTAGGTGTTTTTCCAGCAACTTAGAGGGTTTCAATCACTTCATAAACATCAAATATTGGTTTGTTGATTTTAACTTAATTATGTCTTTCATTATTGTGGTTGTTTGCCCTTCATTGATCATGCTTTGCTAATTCACCTTGTGTCTACTTATGATTGTGTGAAACTTGTATATAATTAATTAGATCTTATTGATTCCTTGTTGATGTATGTGTCTATCGTCATCAATAAAGGTGTGACACTTCAATAGATCTAATTGGTTTAGCTTATAATTCTTGTTTCCTATTGTCTCTTGTTTGATTGGGTGATATCGATGTTAGGCTTAAGAAAACTGGCTAACCTCCTATACGGTAACTTGCTTGAACGTCTTAAGAAACATGAACCAATGCGTACTAGGTTTATTTGGTTGTATTTAATGCATGAGCGAATTCTAGTGTTCCCATGTTAGGAGCTTCTTAGCCGGCTCGACATAGGAGTGAAGTAGGAGCTTATAGAGTTGGGGAAGTACGTACGCCACCCCACGAATGGTATTAAGGAATACAACCCGTCAATTAAAACAAGGTGTGACAATTTAATAGGTAGAATTGGATAGCTAGCAAGGAGTAATACATCATAGGTAGACATGCTTCACTTCCCTTGTAGAACCCTAGTTTACTTTCCTGCACATTAGTTTAATTAGTAGCTTTTGGGTTAGTTGATTAGCAACTAATTCCGCCCCTTCTTCCAAAACCAGAGATTTTTACTTGCTTTCCATAAAATATAAAAATACGAAAAGAATCATCCCTCACCTTTAGACCTAGTAGATAAATTTCAATCCTAACGAACACTATTCTTTGAGTTGAACGATCAATCCCCCGGTACTTGCCACTTCACTATACTACATCGGTCAGGTACACTGCCTGGTGGGGATTGCAAACTTCTCAAGATCCCTTGAGAGGTAAAACCTGTTGTAAGGTCGCAAAACCACGCATCACGCTGCCATGGATATAAAAGAATTAGAGCAATAAACACGCACACATCACATGACGTCCGGACACATACGCCAAGTCGCCAACATGTCCCCCCAGTATTGGACTATCGGCTTTGAGTTGATAGTGCAATACTTGAAAAAATCCGGACACATGCGCCCACGGACACCAATATAAATAATTTTTGTTAGGCAACATTTACGCTACCTTTATTTCATTCCGGACGAAGTACTTCGTCCGGACACATACACCAACATGTCCCCCCAGTATTGGACTATCGACTTTGAGTTAATAGCGCAATACTTGAAAATTTGTGTCTTCCGGTACTTTCTCTGCTTGTTGCGCGATTGGGTTATGTAAACGTTATCCAGATGACTGAAGGGCTTGTTAAAATTTCTTGGGCCAGTTGAGTTCTAGGCCCATGGGCCGAATAAAATAATATTACCCTATCACAGACAGCTGTATGCCACACGTAGTTTTACCGTAGAGATCCAACGCTCTATAATCTGCTATGTCAGCGAGGCACAGACTGACGCGACGTTTTCGCGTCCTTCTAGGTTTTGCCTCTATATATACCGCTTTACCCTCTTAATTTTTTCACTTTTCACTTTTTACTTCTTTTCCTTATCTTCGGAGTTTTACGTCTTTCTACCACCAGACGTTCTTTGTGCAATATCTTTACGAGTTCCCGAGAGGTGCGTTTTATTCTTTTCTTGTAATTATCTTTCATACACATTCCCCGGCATCCTTTTAGATATGGCCGTTGAGATGAACGTGCCGGAGAACCCTTCATTAGTTAGTAGACCTGGGTCTTTGTCCGGTAGGGTGGTCCCTAAGTTTGATATGCATGTACATACATCGAAAATGATGCAAAGAGAATTAGATGATGTGGTTAGGGACTTTGGTATTCCTTTGGATTTATGACCCACTCTTCCTCCAGATGATATGACCATGAATGAATTGCCGAACGATAAAATAGGTATTTACGTTCACTAGTTGAGGACGGGGGGTGTTAGGATACCCTTCTCCACATTTTTATTAGCGGTGATAGGATACTTTCGGGTGCACATCTCCAAGCTTGTTCCGATAGGTTTGAATAGAGTAACAATGTTTGAGATCCGTTGCTATAGTCTGGACGTGCGGCTGACCGTTCCATTGTTCAGGGTTTTTATAGATTGTGCAAGCAAGGCCATTGGTTTTCGTTCAAAAACCGAACATGGAGAAGAGCCAGGAAATGCTTTGAGGAGGTTCTTACTGGGCTGAAACATTGGAAAGACCATTTCTTTCTGATAGATCGGAGGGCGATTCCGGATGCTATGCCATGAAGGCATAGAGATTCTAAAGTCACTGATGAGTTTCTGGAGACGCATTCCGATAGGGATGCTGAGAGGGTCGCTAGGAAAGTAATTCTGCTCTGGAAACCCCCAATCACCCATCTTTGGATGACGGGTCTTTCCAAAGTCTTCGAGAATCCGGGCCATGAGGTCGTTTTAAAGGATGCCGAGGGGCATTGTAATACAATATTTTCTTGACTTAATATTGTGTAGTGTTTGTTTACTTCTCGTCTTGATCTTACCTTTCTCTCTCTCTCTCTCTCTCTCTCTCTTTTATACAGTTCTTACCATGTCAAAATATTTGACTTCCGGAGTGGGAAGGGATCGAGGTCAGCAAGGGAGATCCTTTACCGGAGGAGGACGAAAGGCCGGTACGAACTACTGAGCCATTGGTACCGAGAATTTCGTTCCCTGAGAAGACTCCTCTTCAAAAGGCGGTTGAGAGGCCTAACCCGAATGTGGTTGCTGCGAGGGAAGAGAAGGAAAGGAAGAAGCAAACGACTGAGCTGGTAGGTAAGAAGAGGAGTATTGAGGGTTCGTCTGTCGTTCAAAAGGGGAGGAAGAAGAGGAAGAGTAAACCGGCCGAGGGAAATGCATCCTCTGAACACACTCTTGATGTTACCCCCTTTACCAAGCTGAGCCGCAAGGCGTGGTTAACGTGGAAGAGGGACCAGTGGGTGGTGAAGGGCCCCAACAGGAAGGTGCGGAAGGAACGATTAATCCGGCGGAGGGAACGGCTGAGACCGAGCATACTACTGAGACGAATCCGGAGGAGCAACCTGTTCAGGAAACTCAGCCACGAAACCAACAGCCTCCTTCCGATGGTAAGAAATATCCTTCTTTTGTTTTTTTTTTGTTTTTTTTCCTCATTTCTTTTTTTTTTTTTTTTTGCAGACCATTTGGCTCATTCGGCTCATTCTATACATTCCCAGCATCCTTCACACGGCTCCCGAGGACCTTCCGAAGAACACCATTCGGCTAGGGGAGGTATAAACCTATCCTTGCGGCATCCCTTGCTACTATCTTCCTTGTGCTGACTTGGTTAATTTTGTTGCAGATGAAAATTTGTCCGGGAGGGAACGTTTTGTTCCAGACTGGTCTCTCACCGATGACATTCGGTTAGATTCATACAGAACCTACCGTGAGATGTTGACACATCTCGCAACTCCTTCCGAGTCAGTTGGTTCGCTCGGCCTATGTACAAGCCGGAGGTGGGGTTGTCATGCTGGCTGAGCTGCTGTGTAGATTAACTCAACTTATCACTGAGTACAGGGAGCTGGACCATGCTCGCAAGATCGTTGAACAGGAGCGCAACGCGCAGGTCGGGAGGTTCGGTCGATTGATGGGGGAGTTTAAGGCTCTGGAAAAGGAGTTGGATAATGCGCGTTCTGCTACTTCGGTCCGGGAGCAAGGGTTGGCCGATCAGTTAGAGGAGATGGAGAAAGATAGGAATGACTGGAGGATAACAGCTACTTCTCAGGCTGAAAGGATCAGGAAGCTGGAGCAGGAACTGGGAGAGAAAGACAGGGTCGTTGAGAAGGTGGAGGGGGAGAAAAGACAATTGGTAATGGAGGTAGCTCAGTCGGAAGTTGTCCGTCATAACACTGTGAAGGATTTGCTTACGGCCACTTGCTGTAGGTTCTTCAACAGCGCTGGGTACAAGAAGAGTATAGGAAAGGTTTATAGTTTGTCTTACACCACTGGATTTCTGGAGGGTGACAAGGCCGAACGTAAAGAGGCGGATATCCAAAGAATTATGGGCAAACTCAAGACCATCAATATGGATGCTCCGGCCATATGGAAGGCGGAGTACCGGAAGCTGTTTGAAGCCCTGTATCCATATATTCAGAAGCTTGCGGAATCTTACCGTCTTCCCCTTGGCGATCTAATTAAACTTTTCCCTGAAGTACCTCCTGCTAAGCCAAAGACTGCGGAAGTACCTCCAGTTCAACAGGCCGGGACCTCGTCCGGTGTGAGGGACACCACCGAAAAAGCCCCTTGACTTTCTTTTGTTTTCCTGTCGGATGAATGTAATCAGAACAATATTGTAATTGAATATTTTGTGTATGCCCATCCGCTCGTGATCGGTGATGTCACGCTTTTGTATTGTTGGATGAATGCAATAGAATGATAATTTGTTGTGGTTGTTTACATTTTTGCACAAATATTGTTTAATTTGCTTACATATTCGGCGACGGAGTGTTTTTCACGATCCGCTCTTGGGAGTCGGAGTGTTTTACACCATCCGTTTAATTTTGTCAACGGAGTGTTTTCACGATCCGCTCATTAGAGCCGGAGTGTTTTCCACCATCCATTTAATTTTGTCGACGGAGTGTTTTCACGATCCGCTCCTTGGAGCCGGAGTGTTTTCCACCATCCGTTTAATTTTGCCGACGGAGTGTTTTCACGATCCTTTCCTTGGATCCGGAGTGTTTTCCACCATCCGTTTAATTTTATCGACGGAGTGTTTTCACGATCCGCTCCTTGGAGCCGGAGTGTTTTCACTATCCGTTTAATTTTATCGAAAGAGTGTTTTCATGATCCGCTCCTTGGAGCCGGAGTGTTTTCACTATCCGTTTAATTTTATTCGTAACATAATCATAGAACATATAACACAATTAGATTGGAAAATTGTTCGCCCGGATGCTGGGGAACTATAGATAGCCATAAATATTAATGAGCTTCGGTTTACAACTTTCACAAAATGCAATTTCGTAGATTCATTGCGTGCCAAGTCCGGGGTACTTCTCGGTCATCCATTGTCTGAAGCTTGTATGAACCGTTTTGGTTGTAACACCCCAACCCGGCAAGGGTTAAGATATCACGATAATGGTTTCATATCAGATCAAACAAAGCATACATCTATAGTAATACAAGAAATTTCAAAGGTTACAAATGAAATACTGAAATTACAAGGTTACAAATGAAACTTCCGATAAATACTAATTCTAAAACAATATAACTTCTAGTCAATTCTAATCCAGATGGCTATCAAGGTATTCTAAATCCAAGGTACTCTCCACTCATTCCCAGCTTCCTACTAAAACCTGTCGCAGGAAAAGAAATGCTGCAGAGCTACAAGAGCTCAGTAAATAGATACATAAACAAAGTAATGATAACGAAACAGAAATAAGATATGGTACAATGGGGGAAATATCATAAGGTATAACCATGTGAAAGTGTAAAGAAAATAGAATAGGATAGTAATCCACCACGAGCCCAGACAAATCAGATATAGTAACCACATCTTCATAATCATATAGAGGGGAGACCTCTCAGATAATCAGATAATATGAGGGGTGTCCTTATTCTTCAAATGGAGTAGCTAGCTCCCAGATATATGTGAAAGGCGTGTATTGCACACAATCACCAGTCACCAGACAATAACAAATCATATATAGATAATCCACTAAACAAAACAGATCTAGGATGCATCCATACGCCCCTGCAGACAAATAATAATAATGGCCATAGCAGATAACAGATAAGGGACGGTGTGCAACATCACTCAACCACACTAGAGTCATGCCATCGGTGCATCAATGACATGGCCATGTTACCTTCATGGATAGGGTCACAAATTTTGGCTCGGGTATCAAACTAAGAGTCAGATATCAAATCAAATCAGAATGTCATAATCAAAGGTTCATAACAGATGGTCCATAACAGATGGTTCATAACAGATATATCAGATGTAATGCCAAAGGTCCAAATCAGAGTTTATCAGATCAAAGTATACAAAGCAAAGGATCATATCAAGGGTTCACAACAAAGGGAACATAGCAAAGGCTTTGGAATCTTAAACGAATCAGAAATCAAAATCATATCAAGGGAATAAGACACCCTTACTGAAAAAGGGCAGAGTATCTGTACCTTATGAGCAAAGCAAAGAGAATAAGCAACAGAAAACAAGCACGGAACAGAATCAATGCTTCTCCTTCTTCACACCTAAAGAAGTAGAAGACGAAATTACAAAGGGGTTCAAGTTCAGATTACCATTTTTAGTTATCTTTCCATTTTTAGTAACTTTCCAGATTTAGCAGGTTTCCAAATTTAGTAAGTTTCCATTTTTAGTAAGTTTCCATTTTTAGAAATGTTAACGCATCATTACTTAGCTTAAAATCATAAATGAAGCATATTATGAACATAGGGTATATTTTACCAAGTTATGATAGTTTAGGGTTAATAATAACAACTTTCCATAGTTTAGGGTTTTAAACGTAAATGTTCGAAAGTTAAAGGTCCAAAATGAAAGTATTACATATTATCCTTTCAAATCCATGACTTACCAAGGTTAACGATTTTCATACTTCAAGTTTACCAATTTTACATTTTATACCCTTTAGTTTATAAATTTACAATTTAAATCATAATTCCATTTTAATTACACATTCAACCCATAAATTCCCAAAATAACATATTACCTCCCTAATAATATTATTTACACAGAAAAATCACAAGTTTCCTGAATTTACACTTTTAACCCCTTTATTTAATTAATTTCCATACGAAAACCCTAATTTATACATAATTCCATATCTTGCATATTTTACACACAAGGACCTCATGTTATAATTTTTACACTTTGGTACTGATCTAATTAACATTATAAAAATAACCCACACGTTTTAAAAATGACAAAACACCCCCTTACATTTTTATTTCCAAATCGTTACATATTTTAAAATCAAAACCCTAACCCTAATCTTTCCCAATCAACATGCCATCATTACTACATCATAATTAGACATCTATGAACATAATTCCAGATCCAAAACACAAACCCTAATCGAAAACCCTAGGGTTTCTATTTTTTTCATTCGATTTCTTTTTACCCGATTACAAACAAAATTAACCATGACCAATCTTGGACTCTATAATTCGAACCACTATTTTTCCCAGATCATATAGATTATATAGAGTCCAAATAAAATATGTCTCATGCCCAGAAAATTTGTATTGCATATATTAGAATTTACGTATGTTTTAACCATTTAAATTCACAACGATCAATATAGGCTACAAAAATTTGAACCAACATTTTTCCAGGCTTATATGATGATCATAGAGCCCATAAAAATTATGAAAGTGCCCAGAAAAATCGTATATACCAATTTGGATTTTATGTGTGTTTTAGCTATTTAAATTTCGTACGCTTTATTTATCTTGCATGACCCTTGTTTATCATTTTTCCTGAGTTATATACGACCTACTAATCATCAGAAAAATGCTAGATAAATTTTAGAACGTAAGAATTAGTGAATGGAATTAATACCTCACGGATGAACAAAACCGACAAAAACAATTACCACGATCGAATCAAGGCTTCAACAATCCAATTCCTATTTTTCTTAGCTTCTTTACACCTCAATGAACTCCAGAAAAATATTGGTTCTTGCTCAGAAAGTCGTATAGGAGGAGGAGGGATTTTAGTTGCCGACACTTTTAGGGTTTCGGTATTTTTAGGGTAGAAAAATAAATGGGTTGTTAAATGATGATAGAACCGACATATAGGGGGGAGGGTTATGGGCTGAAATTTCGGAATTCTTAATGACCCATTCAATTTGATTGAATTTCCTAATTATTTCCCATTTAAATTGATATTTTAGTTTTATAAGGATTTTAAATAATAATAATAATATGAACAATAAAACTTTCGGTCCATAATGTATGATCAAAGTAATTTTGTGCTTTACAAATGTTAATTGTAGTAGTAGGAATTAATTTACTTCATATCTTGATCATTTCCAGAAGTTTGGGATTTATTAGGTACTTTATGAGCTTATTAATCAAATTTTAAGATTATAGGGGCAATTTGGTCTTTTTACATGTTTTCAAATTTTTGGTTATTACAACTTCTTCCCCTCTAAAAAAAAAATTTCGTCCTCGAAAATGGAAGTGAAACGAAACGGAAAGCATAACGGACCGCGAACGGAAATGTGAATGACTAGTTTCTCATGATTCTCTCTTGATAATCAAAATAGTTTCGGTTTCTTCAGAAAGGACATACCATAATTCACAACAGATCATCATGAACAGATTCATCGAATGTTAGACGTATATATAGCAACACATAGCTGTACTCCTTCATAGTAACAGATAGAGTCCATACAGACAGAAAACAGATTATCAGACTGCAGAAAGCTCTACAACAGGACCTAAGATAGTTATCAGAAGTACAGAGATCAGCGGAACGTGTGACGAGAATCTAGACGTATCAAATCGTATAACGGTGAAGGCAGATTTAAGCACAAAGGCAGAACGAATCCTAAAGTCTCAATCAGATACCAGAATTCTAAGGTTTCTAAGGCACTCCTCGAACTATGATCACAATGAGGGTACGTCATATGACGTAAGTATTATCACGTTAGCTACTCGTCATAATACCAACATCATATGAGTATACCTTCATGATGGTCATACTTTATCTCAAGTCATGAACAAGCATTTATCAACCACCTAACAGTCCATTCTACACCCTAGGGTTGGTCCAAATCGGTCATCACTAAGAATTCAAGAATCAGGGATACAGATCGTACAAATAACGTAACGGAATTAGTAAGCATTAATGAAGTACGTCGTCCAAGGCGTCAGGTCTTTCACAATACATCAAAATTTTCATACAAAACCGTCATCCAACATACGCAGAAAGAACACCAAACGGAAATACTAACGAAGAACCCAAATCATTCGAAGGATCTTATCATCAGGTAACGGGAGCTTAAGTGGGTTACGCAGAAGTGAACACGCCATCAATAACCTCGTCCTTCACGAAAGCAACTCATCCAACCAAAATCGTCCACTCGAATACGTGATTTCAAAATCTCCTCCAAGTCCGAGTAGTCTGTCTACGCTTGTCCATCTGATCATACGCTGAGAAGGGGTGATAAACTTGAGTCTGGTCCCTCAAGCCTTCGGCACTTCTTCTTGACACTGTGATGGAGTAATGTGGATTTCTGGCACGATCTTTAAATCTCTTCATCATCCAGTCTGCTTCCGCTCTCAATTCATCTTAGTACAACCAAGATGAATAGGTAAGTGAGACTGCACGTCTTCATCAGCTCCAGGCTCGCCCTCTTGACTAGAATTTCTTCTTCTGCATCGCCAATGTCTTCACTCTTCAGGGTAGCTGCCGTTGTTGTCAACTCCAGGTCCGGTAGGGAAAATAATAGTGATAGCCAAGGTTTAACAGTAGGTAATTGTAGTAGGGAGTTCAAAATTGTTTCAAACGCCAAAAGTGAGACATAGAAGGGTAGTTGTCAATATTGGAATACTCAATCAACCAATTTCTTATCGAAATAAAATCGAAGTTTAACTAACCAAAGAAAGACGGATCACAAATCGAATCTTTATCATAAAAAAAATGAGGGGAAACATTCTTATACTCGTGGTCACAACCACAAGACTTCTCATAGGGACAGAGATGGGTGAAACGAAATCAAATAGTGTCGGAAGATTTATAGACGTTTATCAAAGCAAAAGACAAATAACAAAATGTGTCAAGTATATCATCGTCAGGGAGATTTTCAGAATGCCCGAAGAGGTATCAAAATGATTAACAAAAGAATCAGAATTCGGAGTCGGAATTTCAAAATAAGGATCAAATAGTGTTAGGCAAATTCTATGTAATTTCCAATGATTTCAAGATTTAATTGGGTTTCAGATCTTAGGTGGTGAAAATCGTGAGCTTTCAATTTCCAAAAGTGATCTCAACAAGCAGGGCACGAATAAGAGTGATGCGAAAGCAATGATACTTAACCAAAAGCCTTAGAGTCTACCCATTCCTCACTGGTCAGAACTTAAGTTCCTATAGGGAAATCCTAAAGGAAATTCTTACAGGTTATCTTATGAGCGCCTACAGTGGAAACCTAGTGGTCCTAACCTCACAGGTCAAGGGTAAATGCATTACGAGTCGCAGCCTGTGTCTTTGATACCATAATTGTAACACCCCAACCCGGCAAGGGTTAAGATATCACGATAATGGTTTCATATCAGATCAAACAAAGCATACATCTATAGTAATACAAGAAATTTCAAAGGTTACAAATGAAATACTGAAATTAAAAGGTTACAAATGAAACTTCCGATAAATACTAATTCTAAAATAATATAACTTCTAGTCAATTCTAATCTAGATTGCTATCAAGGTCTTCTAAATCCAAGGTACTCTCCACTCATTCCCAGCTTTCTACTAAAACCTGCCGCAGGAAAAGAAATGCGGCTGAGCTACGAAAGCTCAGTGAACAGATACATAAACAAAGTAATGATAACGAAACAGAAATAAGATATGGTACAATGGGGGAAATATCATAAGGTATAACCATGTGAAAGTGTAAAGAAAATAGAATAGGATAGTAATCCACCACGAGCCCAGACAAATCAGATATAGTAACCACATCTTCATAATCATATAGAGGGGAGACCTCTCAGATAATCAGATAATATGAAGGGTGTCCTCATTCTTCAAATGGAGTAGCCAGCTCCCAGATATATGTGAAAGGCGTGTATTGCACACAATCACCAGTCACCAGACAATAACAAATCATATATAGATAATCCACTAAACAAAACAGATCTAGGATGCATCCATACGCCCTTGCAGACAAATAATAATAATGGCCATAGCAGATAACAGATAAGGGACGGTGTGGAACATCACTCAACCACACTAGAGTCATGCCATCGGTGCATCAATGACATGGCCATGTTACCTTCATGGCTAGGGTCACAAATTTTGGCTCGGGTATCAAACTAAGAGTCAGATATCAAATCAAATCAGAATGTCATAATCAAAGGTTCATAACAGATGGTCCATAACAGATGGTTCATAACAGATATATCAGATGTAATGCCAAAGGTCCAAATCAGAGTTTATCAGATCAAAGTATACAAAGCAAAGGATCATATCAAGGGTTCACAACAAAGGGAACATAGCAAAGGCTTTGGGAATCTTAAACGAATCAGAAATCAAAATCATATCAAGGGAATAAGACACCCTTACTGAAAAAGGGCAGAGTATCTGTACCTTATGAGCAAAGCAAAGAGAATAAGCAACAGAAAACAAGCACGGAACAGAATCAATGCTTCTCCTTCTTCACACCTAAAGAAGTATAAGACGGAATTACAATGGGGTTCAAGTTCAGATTACCATTTTTAGTTATCTTTCCATTTTAAGTAATTTTCCAGATTTAGCAGGTTTCCAAATTTAGTAAGTTTCCATTTTTAGTAAGTTTCCATTTTTAGAAATGTTAACGCATCATTACTTAGCTTAAAATCATAAATGAAGCATATTATGAACATAGGGTATATTTTACCAAGTTATGATAGTTTAGGGTTAATAATAACAACTTTCCATAGTTTAGGGTTTTAAACGTAAATGTTCCAAAGTTAAAGGTCCAAAATGAAAGTATTACAAATTATCCTTTCAAATCCATGACTTACCAAGGTTAACGATTTTCATACTTCAAGTTTACCAATTTTACATTTTATACCCTTTAGTTTATAAATTTACAATTTAAATCATAATTCCATTTTAATTACACATTCAACCCATAAATTCCCAAAATAACATATTACCTCCCTAATAATATTATTTACACAGAAAAATCACAAGTTTCTTGAATTTACACTTTTAACCCCTCTATTTAATTAATTTCCATACGAAAACCCTAATTTATACATAATTCCATATCTTGCATATTTTACACACAAGGACCTCATGTTATAATTTTTACACTTTGGTACTGATCTAATTAACATTATAAAAATAACCCACACATTTTAAAATGACAAAACACCCCCTTACATTTTTATTTCCTAATCATTACATATTTTAAAATCAAAACCCTAACCCTAATCTTTTCCAATCAACATGCCATCATTACTACATCATAATTATACATATATGAACATAATTCCAGATCCAAAACACAAACCCTAATCGAAAACCCTAGGGTTTCTATTTTTTTCATTCGATTTCTTTTTACCCGATTACAAACAAAATTAACCACGACCAATATTGGACACTATAATTTGAACCGCTATTTTTCTCAGATCATATAGATTATATAGAGTCCAAATAAAATATGTCTCATGCCCAGAAAATTTGTATTGCATATATTAGAATTTACGTATGTTTTAACCATTTAAATTCACAACGATCAATATAGGCTACAATAATTCGAACCAACATTTTTCCAGGCTTATATGATGATCATAGAGCCCATAAAAATTATGAAAGTGACCCAGAAAAATTGTATATACCGATTTGGATTTTATGTTTGTTTTAGCTATTTAAATTTTGTACGCTTTATTTATCTTGCATGACCCTTGTTTATCATTTTTCCTGAGTTATATACGACCTACTAATCATCAGAAAAATGCTAGATAAATTTTAGAACGTAAGAATTAGTTGAATGGAATTAATACCTCACGGATGAACAAAACTGAACAAAACAATTACCACGATCGAATCAAGGCTTCAACAATCCAATTCCTATTTTTCTTAACTTCTTTACACCTCAATGAACTCCAAAAAAATATTGGTTCTTGCTCAGAAAGTCGTATGGGAGGAGGAGGGATTTTAGTTGCCGACACTTTTAGGGTTTCGGTATTTTTAGGGTAGAAAAATAAATGGGTTGTTAAATGATGATAGAATTGACATATAGGGGGGAGGGTTATGGGCTGAAATTTTGGAATTCTTAATGACCCATTCAATTTGATTGAATTTCCTAATTATTTCCCATTTAAATTGATATTTTAGTTTTATAAGGATTTTAAATAATAATAATAATATGAACAATAAAAATTTCGGTCCATAATGTATGATCAAAGTAATTTTGTGGTTTACAAATGTTAATTGTAGTAGTAGGAATTAATTTACTTCATATCTTGATCATTTCCAGAAGTTTGGGATTTATTTGGTACTTTATTAGCTTATTAATCAAATTTTAAGATTATAGGGGCAATTTGGTCTTTTTACATGTTTTCAGATTTTTGGGTATTACAGTGGTAGACCTTGACTATTCGGTATGGACCCACCTAGTTAGGTCTCAACTTTCCCTGGTTCTCGAACCTGCTGGCTTCGTTCCTTCGGTACACGAAGTCTCCCACTTTAAATGCTGCCGGACGTACCCTTTCGTTGTAATACTGTTCGACTTTAGCTTTATAGTTGGCTTCCCGAATAGCCGCCATCTTTCACCTTTCTTGTAGCAAATCAAGGTTTAAACGTTGCAGTTCTTCATTGTCTTCCGGGTTATAAAGCATGGTACGGTGGGTGGGCATTCCAATTTCGACCGAAATAACTGCTTCGCTTCCATATGTCAGACTGAAGGGGGTCTCTCCATTACTTGTCTTCAACGAATTCCAGAAGGCCCATAGAATGTTCGGCAATTCGTCAACCCATCTGGCTCTTTCCTTTCCTAGCCGGGTTTTAATACCATGCATCAGGCTCTTGTTGGTCCTTTCGACCAGGCCGTTGGCTTGAGCATGTGCTACCGTCGTGTTTATCTGTTTGATTTTCAACTTCTCGCACCAACTCTTGAACGGATCATTGACGAAATTCGTTCCATTGTCTGTGACTATTATGCCCGGTAGTCCGAACCTACAAACGATGTTCTCCCATACGAATTTCTTCACGTCTTTGCCTGTGGTTTTAGCGAGGGGTTTTGCCTCTATCCATTTTGTAAGGTAGTGAACGGCCACAATAACGAACTTTACTTTCCCCGGAGCCTCTGGCAGAGGACCCAACATGTCCATTACCCACTGGTAAAAGGGCCACGGTGCCATGATGGATGTCATTATAGATTTTGGCAATTTCGGAACCGGAGCATGAATCTGACATGAGTCACATTTGTCAATTTCCTCCCTAGCGTCTCTGTGCATGGTCGGCCAATAATAGCCTCGCCTCATCAATTTGGCGACTATTGACCTTGGTCCGGAGTGCATTCTGCATGCTCCTTCGTGGACCTCCCGTATGATATAATTTGCTTGCAGCGGACCTACACAACTTAACATAGGACTCAGGTATGACTTTTTAAATAACACACCGTCCTCCATCACATACTAGGGAAGTTTCATTCGTAATGCCCTTGCTTCGTTTTGATCCTCCGGCCATGTACCTTCATCCAGACACCGGATGATAGGTGTCATCCAGTTATCCTCTTCTTCTTCTACATTTGCCAAGGTCTGATCAATACAAGACCCGCTCCGGACAAGAATCTTCTTCTACATCCAGTTATCCTCTTCTTCTTCTACATTTGCCAAGGTCTGATCAATTTAGGCGGAGAACAAATGTGTGTTCGGTTTGACAAGGTCTGATCAATACAAGACCCGCTCCGGACCCCTTCTTGTTAGATGCCCCGTCCGTGTACAATATCCATTCTTCTGGATCGGAGATGTCATGGACTTCTTTCCCAGGCTTCCTTAGATGTGATTCTTCCGCTCTGACAGGAATTTCCGAGTTGAAATCCGCTAGAACTTGTCCCTTTACTGCGTTTCTCGGTACATAAGTTATATTGTAAGCCCTCAACTCTACGGCAAACTTGGCTAGCCTTCCGGATGCTTCTGGCTTATTCAAAATTTGCTTTATCGGTTGATCCGTTATGACTTGGATAGGGTGAGCTTTGAAATATCTTTTCAACCTTCGAGACATGTGCAACAGATATAATGCTAGCTTTTCAACTGGAGCATAATTTCTCTCGGCCTCTTGTAGCATCCGGCTCACATAGTGAACAGGCAATTGTTTTCCTTCCCTTTCGGTCAACAGAACCGCGCTGATAGCATCCTTCGCCGCTGCGAGATACACATACAAAACCTCTTTTGCTTTTGGGGTAGATAAGGACGGGAGACCTAGTATTAGCTTCTTGAGGGATTGGAATGCCTCTTCGGCTTCCTTGGTCCACTTATTTTCCTCTTTATTTTCATTGGTAATATTTTTCAATGTCTCGAAGAAAGGAAGGGATCTCTCGGCGGACCTTGCCAAAAATCTATTGAGGGCCGCCAGCTTGCCGCTCAGACTTTGCATTTCCTTCAGAGTCGCTGGGGATTTCATTTGTGCAATCACCTTTGTCTTATTCGAATTCGCCCTTATGCCTTCGGAGGTCACCATGTAACCTAAGAATTTCCCCTCTTCAACACCGAAAGAGCATTTCTTCGGGTTTAACTTCATGTTAATCTTCCGTAGGTTATAGAAGGTTTTGACAATATCTGCCAACATCTCCTTTTCTCCTTTAATCTTGATCACCATATCATCCACATAGGCTTCCAGATTTCTTCCGATCTGACTTTGGAAAGCCGAATCAACTAGCCGCTGGTAACTCGTTCCAGCGTTCTTTAGATCGAACGGCATTTTGGTGTAGCAATAAGTTCCCTGCTCTGTGTAAAATGTCGTCTTCTCTTCGTCCTCTTCTGTCATCTGGACCTGGTGATAACCCTTATACGCATCCAAGAAACATTTATACCGGAATCCCACCACTGACTCAATCTTTCAGTCGATCTCCGAAAGCGGATACTAGTCCATCGGACAGGAGGAGTTTAAATTCTTGAAGTCGATGCAAATGCGCCAACTTCCATCGCACTTCTTTACCAGCACCGGGTTGGAGATCCAAGTGGGGTAACGGACCGGCCTAACAATTCCGGCTTTCAACCACTCATCCACTTCTTTTAGCACCACCTGATTTTTTTCTGTGGACAAGTTACGTTTCTTTTGAGCTACCGGCGTGTCAGAAACGTTAACATTCAGATGGTGTCTGATCAGGCGGCGCGGAACTCCGGTCATATCCGAAGGTTGCCATGCGAACACGTCTTTATTCTTCCTCAATAGTTTGATCAAGTGTCTCCGGCGCTCTCTCGAAAATCCTGTTCCTATTGTGACTGGTTGTTCGGGATACGCGGGGTTTACCAAGATTTCCTCCGTCTTATCTACCTCCGAATTAACAATCTCTGCCTCTTGTCGTACATCTACCACCTGCTCTTCCTCTAGTCTCCGGCATTCTAATACCATGGCCGGGCGTGCGGCCAAATTTGCCACTCCCTTTGGTGTGGGGAACTTGATCATGGAATGTATTGTCGAAGGGATGGCTCTCAGTTCCTTCAGCCCGATTCTGCCCAATATCACGTTGTAGGGCGACGGAGATTGCACCACATAGAATTTCATTGTTGTCCTTCGGAACATTCCGTGGTCGCTGAAACATACCTCTAATTCAATCTTTCCCATCGGTCTACTTGTTTCTCCGGAGAAGCCTACTAGAGAAGTGCTTGTCTCTTTGAGCCTGGCTTTTATGGCCGAACTGAGGTTGTTGAAGCAATGTTCATACATAACATTCATAGATGACCCCTCATCTACATATATTCACCAGACTAAGTATCCCTTAATATCACCTTCAATGATGAGAGGTTCGTCCGACAAATCTCTCGTCACAATGGGGGGAAAAACTATCGGGACGTTCATCCAACCTTCATCGTGACCTCCATACCTTCTCTTCTGACTCTCCGGTAAACTCCTTATCATGTTGATTACTTTGGCTTTTCCTGTTTCATTTCTTCTCTGTTGGTCTCTACCTTTTCCTCCGTCCCATTGCCTGAAATCTTTCAGAAGATGGTCTAGTTTTTCGGATTCCAATGCAATCTCAAGTTGCTTCTTTAACTAGAAGCAATCGTTAGTGAGATTCCCTTTTTCCCTAAGATACTCACAGAACTTATCCATATTCTCCTTTCTCGGTCTACCTCCTGTCGGGGGAGGGGCGGGTAGGTTAAGATGATGCTTCGTGGCAAGGATCTCCCTAGGGGGGGGTTTTATCAACGATCCTAGACCGGAACGATGATTACCCTGTCTAGGAGCGTCGTTTCGGCGGTACTCCGGATGGGGGTGGTCATTGTGGTTGTAGTTGTTTTTGGGAGCAACATAAGGGTGGTATACATCCCTCTGGCGGTGATCACTCCGGCTTTCCCCTCGTGGCTTACCATTTCTGAAACCATGACTTCCCTTTCTGTTTGAATCAAAACCCTCGCCTTTTGGTAATTCCGTACTATGATATGCTTCCTCCGATCTTATGAAATCGTCCACTCTGGTAAACATTTTTGTAACTGTGCGTGGCACCCTATCAGAATTTTTTTTGGCAAGGGCCGGACATTTGTGTGCCCTCATGAATGCGGAAATCCTCATGATTTCTGGCACTCTGCTGATGTAGCTAGCCTCGTCTTTCCATCTTCCTTTAAAATCTGGAAGGGATTCGTGAGCTCGCCGGACGATTTTCGTAATCTCCATTGGGTCTTTCGTGCATTTCTTCCAAAGAGCAAACCTTGTCGAGAATTGCTCCCTCAATTCGTTCCAGCTATCAATACTTACTAGTTCCAACCGTTCAAACCATCCTCCTGCTACTCCGTCCAAAGTTTGTTGATACATGCGACAACAAACCAGCATCGGCCATTCCCCTTAGTTGGCAGCTCCTGTAAATCTGGTGAGATGATCATTCGGATCCGTTGATCCGTCATAGAATTTCATGTTCAGTGGCATTACATGGTTCGGACCGGAGAACTCCACAATCCGGCGAGTAAACGGTGATCTCGATACCTCCTTAAAAGGTTTGTGAAGATCATCCTCCTTCCCTTCGTCTACTTTTTAGTTTCCCCGACCCTTATCTTCTTCGTCTGTAAAATCAAGCCTTATTGGCTTGAGAACGCTTCCGCCTTGCGCATTGTGCTTCTCGATCAGTTTCGTTAGCAACGCCATCTGGCCAAGGATACTACCTAAATAGTAGTCAAATGAAATGTATAGTGTGAGGATATATGCACCTAAATAGTACTCAAATGAAATGTATAGTCTAAATGTTGGGTAAAAAAGGAAGAGGTGTATTGGCGCAAATGACAAATGAAAATAATATGTATTCTTATGTTGAACCATTTAAAAAAATATTACTTTTTTTTGGTAACCATGATTTCTGACCTTATGGCCGACTAATTCACGGGTTTAAACCCACCGCCACATAGACTCAAGTCAGGTAAAGCCTTCCCTTTTCAGGAGGTTGGCGTGACCACTTAAGGTTGTTTGCACTTAGCAGAAATTGAACTTGAGAGCTCACACATTTTAGAGTGATAGTCACAAACCTTTTTGCCACTAGGCCATTGTTGGGTCCATTCAGTACCTAAGCGGCCTGACAACAAGGATTTGAATACAAATTAGCCCAAATGTTAATCAACCGTGAACGCTCTCAGGTCACTGAGTGAACAGTCACTCAGTGAGTTATCTTCAGGATGCTTAGGACAAGTCTAAGAAGAAAGATTCACCATTCAGTGAGGCGGAACTCCCTGAGTGTTACTTGAGCCAAAGAAGAAGATAACGGGTTCAGTGAGTGATGACAATAACTCACTGAACCCTAGTCTCCTCAACAACTATAATGATTGAAGACTGAAGACTGAAGACCTAGACTGAAGAATCTGAAGTCTAAAAGAAAGGCGGGACTAGGCGGGAAGAGTTTGAAAAGATAAGGAGAATTCCTTATCAGGTCAAAGTCAAACTTTTCCTGAAAGGCTTAAGAACAAGAACAGTGTTATCACTGACACTCAGAAAGCAGTATTAACCTTTTTCCAAAATAGATTCTTGTAACTGTGACAAAATACTGTTGTATTTTGTCCAGACTAGCTAGGTCATTCTTTTTGTATTTTTAGTCACGGGTGCTCTTTTATACTTGTGTATAAATAGGATCATAAGGGAGAAAAGTGGATAAGTTTTGTGCATTAAAATCTTAGACTTTCACAAAACCACTTTTCTCCTTCAAAGAGCAACCTAGTCCCTGAGATAGCTCAGTGGTTCATTCATCGTTGCCACTCAAACTTAGCTTGAGTTTAGTGAGGAGAACATACCATACCTTGTCTATTCAATCCCAAGTGTTTATTCTGCAAATACTTGGGTATAGATTCTTTTGATTAATTTCTAATAAGAATTTAAACGTTGAAAAACTTGTGTTTTTATATTTTACGATTTATTTATTTGTTTAAATTTATCAACACATTACTCAGTCATGGAACATGATTAGTCTAAACAACAAGTGGTATCAGAGCCTCTGGTTTGTAAAATCTTTTCAAAAACTAAAGAGTGCTAAAAAGGTTTTTAAAACCAAGATCCTGCTATGGCTGATATTAATGTGCCCCAGCTCGTCGACAAAAAAGGAGGAATCTATTCAGCTGTTGCTCCCAGACTTGAAGCTGGAAAATTTAGCAAGTGGAAAAAGCGTATGCTTTGCTACTTGACTGGTATGGAACCATACTACATCACTTGTATCAATGAAGGTCCTTATGTCCCTAAGACTGCTGAAAGGTTACCTAAACCTGAAGCTCAGTGGACCATTGATGAGAGAAGGGTGGTCAACCAAGACCAACGCCTGAAAAGCATCATTATATCTTGTCTTCCTGACGATACAATGGAATCAGTCATTAACTATACAACAGCCAAACAAACTTGGCTTGACTTGGTTCATAGCCTTGAAGGTCCCTCAGATACCAAGGAAAACAAGATCATGGACCTGAAACTTGAGTATAACACTTTCAGGGCCTGATAAATGAATTATCAAATGATGGTGTAGTTTTGTCTAAGCATGAAATCAATGTTGGCTTTGTCAACAGTCTCCCTGAGAAGTGGTTAAACTTCTCTCAGGGTCTTAGGAATGTTAATTACATTCAAACCCTTGAGCTCCCTGAGATCTATGGGAAGTTTGTCTATGAGGACAACTTAATCTCTAGGAGATACCCAGACTCAAAGAAAGCTCTTGAGACCAAAAAGACCCTGACTACCCTACCCATATCAATTGCCTTTTATTCTAATGGTATTGTGCAGGATTTCCAAGAAAATTCTAATGATGAGGCTGATGAAAGAACTAGTGAGGAGTACCTAAATGATTTACACTTAGAATTTCAAGAAAGGGCACTCCTTGCTAATTCAAAAAGGTTTATCAAAAGAAATCAGTCAAACTTTTCTAAAGCAAAAGCAAATGAAACCACTGAATGTTTCAAATGTGGCAAAAAGGGTCACTTTGCAAAAGACTGTTTTTCAAAAACCATCTCAGAACCCTCATATAAATTTTCTGGAAACAGTTCTTCTTCAGGAACTAGCATGTTTCAACCAAAAATGCTTCAGTCTACCCAACATTTTCAAAACAATAATGTTCAAAATGGTCAAAAAGACTTTGTAGGTAAATATAGAAAAGCTAAGGATAAACTTGCTCTCCTTGAGGCCACTCCCTCAGTATCTCAGGCTGCTCTGCCCTCTAAACCTATTCAAACAAAGAACAAGGTTCTTGTAGCTGAAGCTTATAACTGGGATGAAGAAGAGGTCTCCTCAGATGATGAAGAAGTAAGGGTCAGTGCACTGATGGCACTTTCAGACAATGATCAGCTGGCTGTTGGAAAAAGCCATGCAAGAAATGGAGAGTGGGTCAACATCACCATGAAAAAGGTAAATATTTTACTTTCTATGGATGATGATTCTGATTGGCAGTCTTATATGAATTACATTAATGTAGATCTTAAGTTTGTTGAAGAACAAAGGCTTAATCTGTTTTCAAAATATAACAATCTTGTTCAAGAATTATATAAGTGTAGAGATGAATTGCTTGTCCTGAAACAAGCTAAGCTAGAAGCTGTTACACTTCAAATTCAAAACACTGAGATTTTGAAACAAAATGAAGCTCTTCAAAATGAACTTAACAAAGAAAAGGCTGTCATTGAAAGTTGGACTAAAAAGAATCCTAAAGTCTATGAAACTGTGAGTCTTATTCCTTGTGAAAACAAGAAAGTCATAGGAGAAGACCAACTCACTGAATCCCTCAGTGAGAGTCATAGTGAAAAGGCCTTTATTCTAGCAGGCATAACTTTGAAGCAAGAAATGGTACCCAAGTCTAATGACTGGATTGTCAGAGACAACCCAGTCAGTAAGTTACCTAACTTTGAGACTGGGAAAATCTTGCATCCTGAAAGTCAAGCCATAAAAGATATGCTTGGACTCACTGATAATCTCAATAATACTGAGCCTTTCAATGCATCTGAATCAAAATCACAAACACCACTCCCACATCTGAAAGTCCTTCAGGGAGCTGTACCTTGTTCAGACCTCACACCATTAGTCTACTCTCAGCATTCTCCAAAGGAGAAGCCAGGAATGGGAAAAACCATCCTGAAAAGGCCCACACCTGAAGTCTCAGTTCCTACTGATGACTCAACAACTTTAGTCCCTACTAAAGTAAAAACATAAAGCCCTGACTCAAAGTATGATCAGTTGGCTGAGCTTGTCAGGAAGCTGAGTGAGAAGATTGAATCTTCTGAGAAGCCTTCTTAATCTATGATGAAGGAACTCAAATCAGCTTCCTCAAGAACCACCAAAATAAAACCCTCAAAACCTCAGTAAAGATGTGAGCTGTGCAACTATATAAATCATACTGCTGATTATTGCTATAGAATCTTCTTTTGCATGGTATGTAAAAAGGAAGATCGCGGAACTTCTGATCACTTGTCATACACAGCCACATCCAAAGCTGCAAACTTTAAAGCACAAGCTTTTAAGTATCCCTCTGATTCTAAGCAGAAGCAGAAACAAAAGGCCAAGCCTTTTTTACCTTGCCCACACTGTGGCTTCAATGACCACCTTCCTGAGAATTGTCTAATGGACACTAGTTGTGACATATGTGGAGATCCCACTCATGACACCTCAGGACATGAGAAGGTCATTCAGACCAGAAGAGGAATCACCAAGTCATCCTCTCAGTCTACTGAGTCCATTTCTGCAATCAAATGCAAAATCTGTGGAAGCTCAGTCCATTCAACCTCTGACCATGCATCGATTGTTACTTTTAAAAAGGCTATTAAAGCCAAGCCCTCCAAGAAGAGGGATCCTAGAAAGAACTAACTCAGTTTACCATTTATGCAGAGACATGCCAGGGAGCCAGTTTGGCATCTAGATAGTGGATGTTCAAGGAGCATGACTGGTGTGAAAGAATATCTGCACAAATATGTTGAGGAACCAGGACCCAAGGTGGTATTTGCTGACAATTCATATTGTCTCACTGAAGGTTATGGTTCAGTAAACTGTAGTGGTATAGTCTTTACTAGAATAGCTTATGTCAATGGTCTTAAGTATAATTTAATCAGTGTCAGTCAACTATGTGATGCAAAATACATAGTTCAGTTTGATGATAAGCAAGGTACCATCTTCAATGCAAATAAGGAAGTAGTCCTCATTGCACCAAGAAGACAAGATGTTTATGTGTTAGATATGTCTACTCTAACTCAGAATGGAACTTGTCTCTTTGCTAAAGCTACTGAAACTCTCAACTGGCTTTGGCATAAGAGACTCTCCCATCTGAACTTTAAAAACATAAACAATCTTGCCAAACAAAACAAGGTCCTTGGCTTACCATCACTTGTGTTTTCAAATGATAAACCCTGCTCTGGCTGTGAAAAAGGTAAACATCATAGAGCATCCTTTAAAACCAAGCAAAACTTTTCCATCAAAAGCTACCTCCATCTTCTCCATATGGATCTCTTTGGGCCCATCAGTCCTAGGTCCATTAACCATGAGAAGTATACTCTGGTCATTGTGGATGAATACTCAAGATACACTTGGGTTTACTTCCTGACCAAAAAAGAGTCAGGCAGCTGAAACAATCATGTCCTTTGTCAGGAACATTGAAAACCAAAATGACATTAAAGTCAAACAAATTAGGACAGACAAAGGGACTGAGTTCAAAAACCATGAACTTGAATGTTTCTATGAAGAAAAAGGAATTTCCCAAAATTTTTCCTCTCCTTACACACCCGAACAAAATGGTGTTGCTGAAAGGAAGAATAGAACACTCATTGAAGCTGCTAGAACAATGCTAAATGGATTAGTCCTATCCAAACACTTTTGGACTGAAGCTGTCAAAACTGCCTGTTATACACAAAAAAAGATCCATCATTGTCAAGAGACATAGCAAAACCCCTTATGAGTTATTCAAGGGAAGAATCCATGACATCAGCTATTTTCATGTCTTTGGGTGTCCTGTGTTTATTCATACTCACAAGGATCACTTAGGGAAATTTGATGCTAAGGCTGATGATGGATACTTCATAGGATACTTTCTTGTCTCTAAAGCCTTCAGGGTGTTCAATACAAGGAGACAGCAAACTGAGGAAACATTCCATGTTACCTTTAATGAGAGTACTGAAGCAATCCGATTCTCAAACACCTCAGTGGAAGAGATAGGTATTGATGATTCATCAAGATATCCTCCTGATGAATATCATCCTGATAGTAATCCTTCCACTCAATATCAAGTGAATGCTGACATCTCCTACTACATTGTCCCTCACAACCTTCCTCACCCAACCATCACTGAGTTTATTGAAGCACATACATGTACTGATGCAATCAATCAGTCTGAACAAAGTGCTCAGGAACCAATCAATCTCAGTGATCAGCCAAGTCAGTCAGACACTCAAGATCCAGAAGATCATTAGGTGTCTGCACCAGAACCTACA
Source organism: Artemisia tridentata subsp. tridentata (assembly GCA_021014915.2). Classification (NCBI taxonomy): domain Eukaryota; kingdom Viridiplantae; phylum Streptophyta; class Magnoliopsida; order Asterales; family Asteraceae; genus Artemisia; species Artemisia tridentata. The sequence goes on from CP139505.1 coordinate 246,531,145, forward strand.
CCTCCACTGTTAGTATTTAATTTATAAATGTCAAGTGATGGTCATTTGTAATATATCATCTTTGTATTGTGTCGATTATGTGTAACAAGAATAGTCTAAGTAAGCCTTGTGTTGGACTTATGATATTATGTAATAGATAAAGCTCATGTAAAGGTTTAGAAGTCTAAGTCCAACACAAGCCCACCAAAAGCCTTTAGGGCGCCGGCCAAATGGCTATATAAACACACTCTCACCTTCATTTCCAAGTGTGCGTCATTGTAGTGTATAGGTGAGAGTGTGTAAGTGTGTGTGTTTTATTATTGTTTGTTCTCTCATTGTTCTTAATAACATTCGGCCAACATATTTCATACACGCATCATCTCTTCTCATCTATAGTTCTATCTTGTGAGTGTCACATTATATAGTGTTTAATTTGTGTGATAAAGTAGTCAGTTCATAGCTTTACAAGTGGTATCAATACGCCAAACATCGAAATAGGATCTAGTTGTGTTCGTATTTCTTATCAAAGTCCACAAAAGTTGCGTTTTTTCACTATAAAACGTGTACTTTTGTTGTTATCTTTGATTTTTATGAGTGTTTTAAAGATAAAGGTGGTAGCTTTTAGTGTGTTACGGGTTACTTAGTGAGTTTTTTTGGTTCTTTTCATTTGAATTCTAGCATAAAAATTAGAAATCTGCTCGTTAAGAAGAAAAAGGTGGAAGCTTTTAAGTTCTTACGTGAGGTTTATTAAGTTTTGGTGTTAAAAGTTTCATCCTTGCGTCGAAAAATTGGTAATACAACATATTGGCGACAAAAAGGTTTGAGTTTTACATATTTTACGCGTGTTTCAAGAGTTTTGATCGAGAAAAAGTGCTACAAAGGTTGTGTTTTGGAAGCTTCATCGACTTGCAACATATCTATTTTCTTGTATAAGAATTTAGATAGATAATGGTTTATAGGATTTCTTGTATAAGAATTCCTATAGAAAAGGGTTTATAGGAATTGTGAATTCTATAGAAATTGTGTAATTTCTATAGAAATTGTGGCTGTTATCGCAATTCTGGTCCTGGTACTCTATCGCAATTCTGATCAACAAGCCTTTATCGCAATTGTTCTATAGAAATTGGTCTATTGCAATTGTTCTATAGGAATTGTTCTATCGCAATTGTTGAATTCATTTCTATCGCAATCCTGCCTGTGACTTTTATCGCAAACTTGAAAAAGTGACTTTATCGCAATTCTGGAAAGGAAACTTCTATCGCAATTGTCACTCAAGTCAACTCTATCGCAAACCTCAAAACTGATCCTTTCGCAATTGTCATTTGGTTATCTATCGCAATTGTTAGAAAAATTGTCGCAACTTATATAACTTAACTAACTTTGATTTGTACTTAATTTCCACAACATCGAACGTAAACTCGGTATTCTCTCACTTGTACAAGTGTGACGAATACTTTGACAAGCGAAACATCTACTAATTTGGATAAAATAGTTAGATCTTTTATATAAATTGCAAATTTATATAAATTGCATATTTCTATAAAAATTGAAATTTTGCCAAAATTTGTATAAATTTTGTCTAAATTAAGATTTCCATAGAAATTGAGGTTTTATCTAAATTGTAATTTACATAACTTTGTCGAATTTGTAAACTTTTGATCTTGTCTAAATTATAGTCTTGTCAAATATAATAACTTTATTTAAATTGCTACGTTTATCTAAATTGTCATAGTTTATCTAAATTACAAGTAACCTCAAACGATCTTCAGCAATGGACCAAGACTTCACAACAACAACTGAGTTTCACCTTCAACAACCACTACTCCTATTTCATTGCAACGATCCTGAATCAACTTTATTATACAACATCATCAATGGAAACTCAACAAGACATCCATGCAGCCGGTGCAGAAAACCGTCCTCCAATGCTTGAAAAAAGTGGTTATCTTCCATGGACAAGTCGTATGATTCGATATATCAAAACCAAACCTAATGGTCAAGGTAGAATCCTGCTCAACTCCATCCAGAAAGGACCATTCAAGCCTTTTCAGATTCAAGAAGCTGGTAATCCAAATGCAACACCTCCCATTCCACCGACCTTTCGTGATAAAAAATAAGAGGAATACACAGCAGATGATTGGAAGCAAATTGAAGCTGATGACTTGGCAATGCACTTAATTCAACTTGGTTTACCATGAGAAATCTTTGCTGCTGTTGACAGTTGTGAAACTGCTTATGATATGTGGGAACGAGTTAGAAGGCTTTGTCATGGCACTAAAATTGGACAACAAGATGTTGAAAACAAGCTTCTAACTGAATGGGAGAAGTTCACATCCACTCCAGCTGAACCAATTGAATTTTACTACACCAGGTTTTGCACATTAATGAACGAGCTCATCAGAAACAAGTTGACACCAAAACCAATTGTTCAAAACATCAAATTCATCAACAATTTACCAGAAGAATGGGGACAGTATGTCACAACTGTTAACCAAACAAAGAACCTTCACGAGGTGAACTATGATCAGCTCTATGACTTTCTAAAGCAAAACCAAGCATAGGCAAACGAAGTCAGGAAAGAGAAGTTAGCTAAGCAACATGATCCTCTTGCATTGATTGCTCAGACACCAACACCCGTAACAGTAAATACACAACCATCATCATCATCTTCCACTCAGAACTACATGCAACAACAATACGTTCCACCAACTGCTATCATACCTCCACAACAACAATTCTACCCACAACAACAAGTTATCCCACAACAACAACCATACCCACAATACCAAGAACCAGATTTCATTGACAATGATGATAGTGCTATTTTGACTTAAGCATTTACTCTTCTATCAAAGGTATTCCAAGGACGCTATTCCACACCAACTAAAAACAACCAAAGAATTTCATCGAACACTCGCAACAGGCAGATTGCACAGCTAAGTTTCAACATGGGTCAACAAGGACAAATGGTTGGAGGTTATAGGAATCAGCAAGGATATGCTCCTAGATATCAGATGGGTAATCAGAATGCAGGGCAGTATGTTGGAAATCAGATGGGTCAAGTTGTTGGAAACCAGAGGGGTTAGAATTTTGGGAATCAGTTTGGGAATGTTGCTGCTCCAGTTGCTGGGAATATTGAAAATGTGAATCAGGGTAATCAGATGGGTAATTTGTTAAAGTGTTTCAACTGTCAGGGAGTCGGTCATATGGAAAGGAACTGTCCCACCAGGCCCAAAAAGAAAGATCTTGACTATCTGTAGAATGCAGTGCTGTTAGCTCAGAAGGAAAAGGCAGGGTTATAGTTGAATGCAGAAGAACATGACTTCATGGATCTTATGGATGATATGGAAGACCTTGAGGACATTGATGCCATCTGCATTTTCATGGCAAATATTCAGGAGGCTAAGTATGACACGGATTCTGAAGCACCCGCTGCTTATGATGTCAATGCAGTATCTGAGGTACCACCATATGCTACATGTCACAATAATGAAATATTTGATATGTCACCTCAGAATGAACAGCATCCTGCGACTCCAGCACCTACTTTCGATACATACATGGACACGCCAAGTTGTAGCAATATTAATTTGGCAACTCCAGATATGGATCCTAATGGAGGCTTCGAGTCACAGCATACTGAGAATGATGAGGAAACACGCGCGTTATTTGAATCATTATTGAATAACTATAGTATTGAAATTGAAAAGGTCAAAAAGATCAATCGCGATGTTAAGGCCGCGAATGAAAAATTGACCGCTGAACTTGAGAGATATAAGGTGAATGAACAAGCCTTTGAATTTAATAACAAACGACATTCAGAACTAGAAACTGGTTATAGAGATTCTGTTTTAAGAGAAAAACATTTGCAACTCAAATATGACACACTCGATGTTAATTTGAACATGAAAATAAAATCTTTAAACACGGAAATTTCTAAATTAACCAAGCAACTTTCTAAACAAAAATCAACTTATTCGGATCTTGAAAAAGAAAAGAAATAGTTGAATGCAAGGTTTTCAAAACGTGAAAATGATCTTCTTGATGAAATCATTGACAAACAAGAAACCATTAAAAATTTAGAAAATCTGCTTGTAAAAACGGGTCATTCTACACAAACAATTAACATGCTAATTAACGATCCAAACCCGCTTTTACATACAATGAAGAAAATGGCTATCGGTTGTGAAAACCCTTATCATCTCAAGAAAGCTCAGAAAGAACAGAATGTTTTATATAACGGCAGTGTGCTAAATGATAAACATGATTCTCTCGAAGTTCGGGATTCTTTTGAAACGATTGAGCTTGCCAAAGAGAGTAGAATCAAAATGAGACAAATAAACCCAGAAATTAAACCAATTGATTATAATAAGCTTAACACAATTTCTGGAGTACATCTTGTTCACAAACATACACTAATGTTTTTCAAAAAACCAGTTGTTGTCTCAAAACGAACAGTAGTTTCAAAACATCTTTCTAACATTGAACAAATGTTCTCTAGTAACCCTTTTAACACAAGTGACGCTAGACGATATTTGGATGATCTTAAAATGTGAGTTGAAATGCTTCAAATGATTGTGGCATCCAAAACAAATATTAACATCAATGACTGGTATTTAAGTTTTCATACAGAACAGAAAAAGTTGTTTGAAACAGAAATCAATCCTATACTAACTGCAATTCATGTGGTAGTTCTTAATGTTGAAAATGCTCTTCTGAAAGAAACAACCGACTTTGTCAAGGACCACAAATCTCTGGTAAAGGAAGCTAATGAAAACATTGAACGAATCAAAGTTTTGGGAAAACACAATGACACTCTCTTCGAAATAGCTCTGTCCACTGAAATTATGTCTATTATTTACCAAACATATTCTGTGGAAGATGATGAAAGACTGAGAGCTGAGACTTCTAAAATTGTTTTAAAATATGAAAATGCGCTTGCCTAGCTTGAAAAGGAAAATGTAACATATTTTAAACAACTTGATCGGAAAAAGGAAGAATGCAAGTATGACAAATTGTCGTATGAGCGTGCGTACAAAAATATGAAAGAACAAAATGATCTGTTGAAATCTCAGCTTCAGAATCAAAAAGGGAAGGGTGAGGAAACTAAGTTTGCAAAACCATCGACTTCGGACAAACCGGTTGTAAAACCAAAAATGTCAATTTCTCAAAGCATTCCAAAAGTTGATGTGGTAATTGATTTGACAAAACCAGACACTCCAACACCCTTACCTAAACAAAGTGAAAAAGGAAAAGAGAAAGCTGTTGTCGAAACATCAAATGTGATAGCACCTGGCCTCTATAGGATTAGTCCCACTACTGCGTCTACCTCTACATCTCAAACATATAGGGCGATAGACAAGAGTGTTAAACATAATCCAAAAGAAACCAGGAATGCTGAAACAAATTCAAAGGACAACAAAATAAATCCTAATGTGTGTGCCTTACCTTCTACAGGAGTAGAAAGTACCTATAGGAGTAGCAGACTACAGCCTAGGAGCAATACAAAGAACAATAGAGTCTCGCCTACCTCTAAGAGTGAAAGCAAGAATAAAAAGGAAGAAGTAGAAGAACACCCTAGGAATTTATCGCTTTTAAATAGGAAACATATGTCATCTGGATGTAATGTTAAGTGTACTGTTTCGAGTGCATGTAATGACTCTGTTTATTTAATGTGCAAGAAATTGTTATCTGAAAATGCTTGTGATGATATTATTTCTAATAATGTGAATGTGAATGCTATGCCTGAACAGAAAGATGTTCCTCCAGGAACTAGTGCTAAGACTAGATTCATTCAAAGACTAATTGCAAAATCTAGGACAACCACTAGTAGAATATTGCCTAGGAACTATCTTAAGTTGTGCATGTGGATACCAACAGGTAGAGAATTCACTTTAGTAAATGGTAAATTAAAGGCTCCAAAAGAACCAGTAAAAACCGTCTATGAATGTGATTCGTCTGTTACCCCTAACCCCATGGAACCAAATGATAAACGGTTTCCAAATGCACAATCTTCTATTATTGGCAGGTTATCAAAATATGTCTTTGGATCGTCGACTCGGGTTGGTCCAAGCACATGACCGGGAATCTGAAGCTGCTGATCAACTTTGTATGGAAGTTCATGGGAACTGTACGGTTTGGAAATGATCATGTAGCACCTATTCTGGGTTATGGAGATCTTCAGTTTGGGAATTTCTTAATCACTCGAGTTTACTATGTCGAAGGGTTGGGAAACAATCTGTTTTCAGTCGGGCAGTTTTGCGATGCAGATTTAGAGGTTGTATTTAGGAGAAACACTTGCTTCGTTAGGAATTTGATTGGAGATGATCTCTTAATCGAAAATCGTGGCACCAATCTTTATGCTATCGACATTAACCAAATGGCCTCTTCATCACCAATTTGTCTCATGACAAGAGCATGCGAAACAAAGTCCTGGTTGTGGCATAGACGATTATCCCATCTCAACTTCGACACCTTAACCAAGTTAGCCAAAGACAACATCGTCAACGGTCTCCCTAAGTTCAAATACACCAAAGATCACTTATGTCCATCCTGTGAGCAAGGAAAAAGCAAAAGGGAAACTTATAAACCCAAAACCGTAACCAGTTCGGTTGACAAGTTACATCTGTTGCATATGGACTTATGTGGCCCAATGAGAGTTGAAAGTATCAATGGGAAGAAGTATATTCTTGTTATTGTCGATGACCATTCAAGATGTAAAGTTTTTGAGGTTAAAAGACGAAGCACCAGGCATCATCATCACCTTTATGAAGCGCATTCCGGTCTTACTACAAGCTCCAGTAAGGATCGTAAGAACAGGCAATGGCACGGAATTCACAAATCAGGAGTTAAGAACATATTTTGAAGAGACTGGAATCACTCACTAGACATCAGTTGTTAGAACTCCATAGCAGAACGGGGTAGTGGAAAGAAGAAATAGAACTCTTGTGGAAGCTGCTCGCACGATGCTGATTTATTCTAGTGCATCGCTCTTCTTATGGGCTGATGCTGTTGCCACTGCTTGTTTCACTCAGAACCGATCCCTAATCCATCCAAGATTCAACAAAACCCCTTATGAGCTAGTGAACAACAGAAAACCCGACATCTCTTACCTTCATGTATTTGGCGCTTTGTGCTATCCGATGAACGGCAGAGAGGATCTGGGGAAGCTGAAAGCTAAGGGTGATATTGGAATCTTCATTGGTTATTCAGAAAACTCGAGGTCATTCAAGGTGTATAATAGAAGGACTAGAAGGATAATGGAGACGATAAATGTGAAGTTTGATGAGATTTCACAAATGGCTTCTGAGAGACTCGCTCTAGAACCCGCGCTTAACCCTATGCCTTCTAATCATACCAGATTAGAACCCGCACCAAACAGTCAAACTTCTGGACATATTAGTTCAGGACTCACACCCCAAGGAGCTTAGTCAACCAATATTGACAAACCAACAAATCAAGAACTGGAAACTTTCTTCGAGTTTATGTATGATGAATACTATGGCGGAGCTTCGACAAATGCATCACAATAACGTTCCACTACACCCGCTCAAAATCATCAACCACCACCACCACCACAAAATGCATCTACCACAATCGAAGCTGACGCACCAACTCCCTCAACGTCATCAACATCTACTCCAGCAACTCAAGTAATTGAGACAGTTCTACCAAGAGTTGATGAGCAAAACCACAATACCCCAATTCAAGAAGAACAACAACAAAACGATGCTGTGTTAAAAGAAGAACCATTCGAAAACCCGTTTGCAACGGATTCTGCCGAATCATCTTCAAGGTTACATGAACCATCTAACACGCATTCGTCAAATCCAAGGTACCCTTCTACGTTACAGTGGACAAAAGACCATCCAATAGAACAAGTAATTGGTGAACCTTCACGGCCAGTTCAGACGAGAAAACTGCTCGCCACCGATTCCGATATGTGCATCTATGTCTGCTCAGTCAGTCTAAAAGAGCCAAAGAACATTCGGGAGGCGATGGCAGATAATGCATGGATTGAAGCGATGCAGGAAGAACTTCTCCAATATCAATTACATGACACTTGGGATTTAGTACCAAGACCAGTTGACAAACTTGTCATTGATCTTAAGTGGTTATGGAAAAACAAAAAGGATGAAGAAATGACTGTAATTCGCAACAAAGCTCGTCTGGTGGCCAAGGGATTCAGACATGAAGAGGGGATAGATTTTGAGGAGTCATTCGCGCCTGTAGCAAGACTTGAGGCATTCAGGATTTTCTTAGCATATGCAGCTCACAAAAACATCACGGTCTATCAGATGGATATCAAGACAACATTCTTGAACGGAACTCTGAAAGAAGAAGTGTACGTGAGTCAGCCAGATGGATTCGTTGACAAAGATCATCCCGACTATGTCTACAAGCTAAAGAAAGCTATCTATGGTTTGAAACAAGCCCCAAGGGCATGGTATGACGAGTTATCATCTTTCCTACTTCATAATAATTTCACTAAAGGAACAATTGACCCAACCTTGTTTACAAGAAAATTCAAAGATGACATTTTGATTGTTCAGATTTACGTAGACGATATTATCTTTGGGTCCACTAATCTGAAACATTCAAAACATTTTGAAAATCTCATGCAAAGAAAATTTGAAATGTCCATGATGGGGGAATTAAAATTCTTTCTTGGTTTACAAATTCATCAAACCCCACGTGGTATTCTTATAAATCAAGCTAAATATACTATTGAGATTTTGAAAAAATATGGAATGAAAAATTGTGACTCTGTTGGTACACCAATGGTCACTTCGCCCAAAATAGGTGCTGATTTATATGGGAAATCCATGGATCCGAAGAAATATAGGAGCATGATTGGTTCTCTCATGTACTTAACTGCTAGTCGACCTGATATACATTTTGCTGTTTGTTTATTAGCACGGTTTCAGGAAAGGCCTACCGAACTTCTCCTCCAAGAGGTTAAACGGATCTTTCGGTACCTACGAAGAACCATTAACATGGGACTTTGGTATCCGAAGGATTCGGAGTTTACACTAATAGCATTTTCAGATGCGGACCATGCCGGTTGCCAAGTTACAGCAAAAAGTACATCCGGTGGAGTAGGCTGGTCATCAAGGAAATAAGATTGTACTGCACTATCAACCGCAGAAGCCGAGTATGTGTCTCTATCTGCGTGTTGTGCCCAAGTTCTATGGATGAGGACATAGCTCACAGATTATGGCTTCTCTTTCGACCGCTTACCTTTGTATTGTGACTCGAAAAGTACCATCGCCGTCTCGTGCAATCCAGTGCAACACTCTAAGACCAAGCATATTAGAGTCCGCTATCACTTCATAAAGGAACACGTCGAAGAGGGTACTGTTGAATTATTCTTCGTGAAGACTGAATACCAACTCGCCGATCTATTTACTAAAGCCCTTCCAAAAGAGAGGTTTGATAACTTAGTTCGACGAATTGGCATGCGAAGCCTAACTCCCGAAGAGTTAGAAAGTCTTCTCGAATCTTCTTGAATTTTATCTCAAAAAGCTTCGCTCTAAATATTTTTGAAAAAAAAAAAAAATACAAAATTTGAAAAACCAACAAAAAGAAAATACAAAATTTGAAAAACCAACAAAAACAAAATATAAAAATAGAAAATTTTCAAAAATACAAAAATAATATAAAATCAAAAATCCAAAAATATTCTTCTCACGACATGTCTCTCGTATAATCGATATTCTGTACGTATCTAGAAATGTCATTCAACAATGATACGGACGTGTACAAATGCCTGAGCGAGAGTTCATTTAAATTTTTCTAAAACATGTCGTTTCTCAAAATTTCTTCACTATGGCTTTCGTATTCTTCAATACAAAACCCGCACTTAAATGAAGGCTTTCGTATACTTCAGTACGAAACCCGCGCTACAATGATGACTTCTGATTATTTCTGATCAGGACTCGTATTGTTAATGGCAAAATAAAACAACGAATCCTTGAGCACATGATCAAGATTTTTCAAAAAGATTTTTCAAAATCTTTCTTCAAATTCTGTGCTCAAGATTCCTCACAAAGAAAACTCCCTCTATACCCTTAAATTGATTTTAAACTCAAATGTTTAAAAATATATACTTTATTCAAGGGGGAGTATAAAATGAAAATACAAAAATGTTCAAAAATCATGCCAAAATGATCCGTCTATCTCTCCAAAAAGCTCTCATTTAATCAGTTGATATAAAAAATATCACTGCATGCTATTTTTGAGGGGGAGAAGACGTGATTAAAATGTGATCAAAAGTTTAAAGATCGTGGATTGAATCTCAAAAGAGCTCTACAAAAAGACTCAGCATGAACCCTCGAATTGTCAAAAATTAAATGTCCGTAATCGAAAAGACTTGTCCGGGACGGGTAATAATTTCAAGCTGGTTATCCAGTGATGTAAACATGTCTCGCAAAGGACTTGTCCAAGTATAATGTACCAATTCGAGAGATTCTTCTTTTGATATGACCCGGACGGGTAATAATTTCAAGCTAGTCTAACTAGTGATGTAAACGTGTCTCACAATGATCATATTAACTAAAAATCGATCAATTCAAAATGTGCGAACTCTACCCAACATGTGCAAATTTACTTTAAAAATGCATGAGCACATGTGAAGGGGGAGTATTTCAGAAAATGCAAAACTCTCGAAGTGTTATCAAAATATGTTCTATTCATAAACACTTTGGGAGATTTTCACAAAAAAAGGTTTTGTGGCAAGTGATCAAACAAATCTAGGATAATCATGGAGTAATAAGGTGATTATGGTTAGGTTTATGTCCAATGATATGCCAGAACCGGAGGGATCTACCCAAGGACAATTCCAATAGATTAGAATTAGAAGTCCTTAGGTAAGATTGAAAAAAGGAGTAAAATGAGAAAGGAGAAAGAAGGGGTTGAAGAATTAAAAAGAGAATTTTAATGAAAGGGTGAAAAGAAATAGCCCTCCATGAAAACTTAGGGCAGAAACCGGGTCAATACATCTGCTATCGGTATTCACTAAAGTGATACTGATATTGAAGACAAGACGTCATGGACCCAGTGACGCACTGCACCACCCCTCCTAGCCACTCAGATATCTCTTAAAAGATATTTGTTTCATTTCTCATGAAGAACAATGCATAATCTATCAGCTTCTCACTCCGAGATGTGTTGATATTGAAAAGGTAGCGCTCTGCTCCATGCCTCCGACTACTAAAACCAAAACGCACATTATCGAGTCTAGAGCCATGAGATTCATCAATAGATCTCTTAGGAACACTGTCCATATAATACACCTGTGTTCACCAATAAGGACACATGGTGTACAAGAGTCTTAATGAGATCTTCGGATCTTGCCTTATATCATGATGGTTACTAGCTTCAAATGGTCTACATTCGTGGGGTGATCTCCTGCGACTCACTGAATCGTGGGTGCACTTCGGTGTGTCCGTGTAAGCCCTTTAGGGGGTATCCAATTCAGAATGGCCTGGGCTAGGATTAGAAAAGTTTTCATACTATGCTGTTAATAATCTCGAAGTCCGAACCTATAAGTGCTGGATAATTTATTGCTAACTGTTTTATGCTGGTACTGACAAAAGTCCATCAACCATCATCATATGTCTCAACATCTTCACCTCAACATACTCATACTTATGAAGACCATCTTCAACAAAGCTCAAGTGTAAAAGTTCACGACAAAAGGATCAAGTTAAAGACAAAAGTGTAACGACAAAGTCAAAAAGCTAATCAAGATGTCAAGAACAAGTTCAAGTATCAAGTGAGGAAGAAATAAGTAAGAAGTTAACAATGTATGAGTATGTTGGAGGACACGACGCATAAACACATGAAGATGCTGATCAAGGCAAGAACAACCACTAAAGACGATTACTTTGAAGATCACATGGCATGAAGGAATAAAGAAAGAAGACTATTCTACATCGACACACAAAGTTCAAGACTACGAAGACAAAAGACCTATCACCAGGAGCTTCATTGAAATGACCATCCCTTAGGGGGAGATTGTTAGCATTTAATTTATAAATGTCAAGTGATGGTCATTTGTAATATATCATCTTTGTATTGTGTCGATTATGTGTAACAAGAATAGTCTAAGTAAGCCTTGTGTTGGACTTATGATATTATGTAATAGATAAAGCTCATGTAAAGGTTTAGAAGTCCAAGTCCAACACAAGCCCACCAAAGCCCACCAAAAGCCTTTAGGGCGCCGGCCAAATGGCTATATAAACACACTCTCACCTTCATTTCCAAGTGTGCCTCATTGTAGTGTATAGGTGAGAGTATGTAAGTGTGTGTGTTTTATTATTGTTTGTTCTCTTATTGTTCTTAATAACGTTCGGCCAACATATTTCATACACGCATCATCTCTTCTCATCTATAGTTCTATCTTGTGAGTGTCACGTTATATAGTGTTTAGTTTGTGTGATAAAGTAGTCAGTTCATAGCTTTACATCCACCCAATCAGGCCTCCACAAGTTCTAATCAGTATCCAAGACCTCAGGACAGTTGGACTAGGTCTAAAGATATAGAACTTGTCAATATAATTGTTGAGCCTACTGAAGGTATGCTTACTAGAAGCATGGCTGCAAAACTGAAGGCAGCCTCAGCCAATGAATGCCTATTTGTGGACTTCATTTCCACAATTAAACCTAAAAGTGTCAAAGAAGCACTTAAACATCCTAGTTGGGTTCAGGCTATGCATGATGAACTGGAACAATTTGACAGAAACAAGGTAATGACCTTGGTCAAATGTCCTTAGGATGTTACAGTCATTGGCATGAAATGGGTGTTCAAAAACAAATCTGATGAAAATGGCGTAGTCATAAAAAACAAGGCCAGACTTGTTGCCAAAGGCTACAATTAGCAAGAAGGCATTGACTATGAAGAGACATTTGCACCAGTGGCAAGGATGGAAGCCATCGGGATCTTCCTTGCATTTGCAACCTACATGAACTTCAAAGTGTACCAAATGGATGTAAAAAGTGCATTCTTAAATGGTTCATTGAAAGAAGAAGTTTATGTTCAACAACCTCCTGGATTTGAAAGCAGTGAGTTTCCTGACTATGTCTGCAAGCTTGACAAAGCCCTTTATGGACTGAAACAAGCTCCTAGGGCATGGTATGAAACTCTTTCAGCCTTCCTCATCCAAAACAAATTTATCAGAGGCAAGATAGACAACACATTGTTTATCTATAGGACAAATGGTGATGTCATACTTGTACAAGTATATGTGGATGACATTATATTTGGCTCAACAAGTTATAAACTTTGCAGACAGTTTGAAAAACTGATGGCAAAGAAATTTAAAATGAGCATGATGGGAGAACTCACTTACTTCCTTGGACTGCAAATCAAGCAGACTGATAAGGGAACCTCTATCAGTCAAGAGAAGTACACCAGAAGCCTACTGAAAAAGTATGAGCTCAATGACTGTGCCTCAGTCAAAACTCCCATGGTTCCTCCAAATAACCTTGGTCCTGACCTTGCTGGTAAACCAGTCAATCAAACTCTATTTAGAGGAATGATTGGGTCACTGATGTATCTACTTGCATCAAGGCCTGACATCCAATTCTAAGTCTGTTTGTGTGCTAGATATCAATCTGGCCTAAGAGAATCACATCTCACAGCTGTGAAAAGGATCCTCAGGTACCTGAAAGGTACTCCAAGTCTTGGATTGTACTATCCTAAATGTTCAGGCTTTGATCTCAAAGGATACTCAGACTCTGACTATGCTGGTTGCAACATGGATAGAAAAAGCACCTCAGGCTCCTGCCAATTCCTTGGTGGAAAACTAGTTTGTTGGAGTGCTAAGAAGCAACAATCAGTTGCCATGTCCTCAGCAGAAGCTGAATATGTTGCAGCAACCAGTTGTTGTGCAAATGTGCTATGGATGAAAAGTCAACTCAGTGACTATGACATCCATTACAAGATGGTTTCCATCTTTTGTGATAACACAAGTGCAATTGCTATCTCAAACAACCCTATTCTTCATCAGAGAACCAAACACATTGATATCAGATATCATTTCATCAGGGACCATGTCATGAATGGTGACATTGAATTACACTTCATTCCCACTGAATATCAGCTAGCTGCTATATTCACCAAACCATTGGATGAACCAACTTTCACAAGACTGAAAGCTGAATTGGGAATGTTGGATATTGAGAATCAGTCCACTAATTGAATCCATCCAACTAAGTGTAAATTCTGAAAACCTCAGGTCCTTGACTCAATGTGTCTCTCAGTGAATAAGATCACTGAATAACCTTCCCTGAACCCCTCACACTGAATGAAAAGTCATTCAGGGGCCTCAAGATGACATTCAATGCTAAACTTAATGCTCTAAGTATCTAGTTAGTAAATGTCCGAGGTTGGTAACTGAATACCTATTTAATATAGGAATATATGTTCTTTTGCCTTCTGGCATGCACATCTTGGGCCCCCACTTCCCACTTGGCATTTAATGCCTCTCTTCACACATAATATATATGTGATGATGTAACTCTGCAAAAATACTTTTGCAGATGGCACAACTGTTCACCTGGCAGTTGCGCGAAACCCGGGATAGTGGAAGTGGTGGCATATAATGCGGATATCAAACGTTTATACAAAACGGTTTTCAAAATTTTGAGAAAAATTCGCTTAATGCCAAAACCACCCCTCTCCACTTCCCTATAAATGCCCTCAAATAAAATAACACACACACGTTTTAGAAATCTTAAATCAAACTCTTGCTTTTTCTTTCAAAAACTAGTGTGTGTTCTTTGCCTCTAAACTCAGACCATTTTCTTTCTTGCAAAACCAAGACCTTCTTTAAATGGCTGCTTCTAGAGCTATAACCTGCGCCCCTAATGTGGAATTCCAACTAGAGGGCGTGGATTTGACCAAGAATAATGTCGTAGGAAATTTTGCCTATCCGGAAAAATTTCCGTCCTATAAGGATTTGGTAAAATACTTGCAAAACTGCTTTCTTTCTACGACATTCACCAAAACACCACCAGTCATATACCATGACTATTTGAGGGAGTTCTAGTGCACAGCAGTGGCCACAAGCCCTGATGTCATCAAGGACACCATCATCACGTTCTCTGTGAATAATGGGAGAAATACCCTCTCCCTAGATTACCAAACCTTCATCAAAGCCACAGGCCTTGATTTTACTGAGAACTTTGACCCTCAGCCCACTAAAGCTGAAGTAAAGGCCGAATTGCTTTTACTTGGGCCACATGACGATAAACACCATGATGTGGCCCCAGGGACTTTATTGGTCAAAGCCCCTATCATCAAAACCTGGTTTCCCGCTGTCTAAAGGATCCTGATGACCTTTGTCATTCAAGTCCTTGGTAGAAACAAATCCTCCACGGAGCCATTGAACACTGCTCAACAAATGATAGTGTTCAGCCTCCTGGAGGGTAGAAAAATAGATATTGGAGAGATAATCTTCAGAGACCTCATAGCCAAGCTATCAAGGAAACCTAGGCAAAGACACATGTCTTACCCTAGGTTCATTTCCTGTGCGCTTCAGGACCTATTAGGCTCTGAGTATGTTAGACCCAACGTCTAGGGATCTGACCTTGATGTCTTACATAAGGCAAACTACTCGAGAGACCTCACTGAGGTTACACCCGTTTCCCTGACCACATATATGCTGATGGTCATTCAGGGTGCAGACGCGATATCACCAGTGCCTTCTCCTTCAAAGAAGGAGAAGAAGAAAAAGAAGGCAGGGTCCAAGAAGATGGTTCAACCCAAACCACTCACAACTGAGACCTCTGCCTCAAAGCCTCAAAAAAGGTAACCAATGGCCAAGCCCACTGAGACACCCATAGTTGAGACCCACTTGGCCAAACAACAACCGCCAATGGAGGGTACTGAGAAATCACCCTCAGTGTCCTCGAGCAAACCTGCTCCTCATGACTCTACTGGCATATACAAGTCAGTAGGGTCAGGAACAATCTAACCCTCACTTCACGATGAAGGCATTCGTCAATCACCACCTTTTCCTGAGAGAGAACAAGGTCCTATATCCTCAGTAAAGCCGCACCACTCTGCTGAGAAGGGGACCCACACCTTCTAACATCCTGTCTATGGCTTTGACAAATCACAGTCAGAGTCTCAAGGAGGACTGGGCCCTAAATCTTCATCAAGGCAGCACAACCTTTGTAGAAAGGGGGGCCTAAACATACAACTTCCCATTTACGGCTCTAATCAATCACAATCAGGGTCTCAGGGAGAAACGGTCCCTATATCTTCGTCAGGGCAGTACAACCCCGATGGAAAGGGGGACCTTAACAAATCATTGCCTAGTGATGGTACTGGAGAACACCCACCAGTCCCTGAAGGAACCCAAGGGGACAAAGACTCAGGGGGCATGCAACCACCTGCTGATATGGAACCTACACCCCCCATGGCAAATCCATTCTCTTGGGAGCTGACCCTGTGGACCAGGCAGAGAAAACCCACTCTATTCACCTGGAGGGGTCAGGACCTGGCGAAAACAAAGGTGAGCCCTCTTTTGAGGGTGAGCCGGATTCCCACCAGGTTCCAACTCTTGCAGATCTTCAAACTCTGATCAATGAAGAGTCAGACGAGGAGATGGTTGACTTTGGAGATGAATAAGTTTTTGGTGCTGGGGATGACATGGAGACTGACACTTACAACTCTCCTCAGCACACTAAACAACCATCATCATCTCCTCCTCCTGAGGAACAAGAACCCCATAACAACCCCTCATCATCATCATCATCATCATCATCAGGAAACTCCAAAGACTCTGCTCCTGCTACTCCTCTATATTTGCAGAAGTATGACAACGTTCTTCCTCTCACTGAAAGGCAGCTGGTAAAGTTCCTCAGAAAAGCCAACACTGCCCTCTTCCGTGAGATTACTGATGAACAATGGGATCAGCATACTGAAGCAGCAGCCTCCTATGCTGACTTCAGGGCTGCCGTTGAAGACTCTCAGGGTAAACATCATCAGGTCGCTGCCTTCACTGATAAACAAATCAGTGACCTGAGGACATCTCTTGACCATCTGGGTTCTGCACAGGACACGTAGTTCTACAATGTGTTGCAGACTCTTAGTTTCATTCAAGATGAGTTCAAAGATGATCCAGCCCTTCTTACTAAGCTGACTGAGTTCATGGATACTCAGAAGACAACATCCTCCAACATCACTGAGCTTCTCAAGGAGGTGGATCTTGCACCTCTCAGGTCTCAGCAAGATGTCATTCAAAAGTCAGTATCTGATACCCAGGAGTTCCTGACTAAAATTTCATCAGCCTTTGATCAGCTCTCCACTAAACATAATGAGCTGATCAGTCACTACACCACCAAGGTTACTGAACTCACCAATGCTCAAGTTACCATGACGGAAGACATCTCCGTCTTGAAGAATGAGACCACTGACGTAAAGAACATGGTCTCCACCATACTGACAATTCTTCAGAATTCTCCAATTCCACCAACTCCTCAGTAAACAGATACTTACCCTAAAGCTCCAGCATCTGTTGAGGGGGAGAAACCTGATAACCAAGTTCTAGAAACCGAGGATCCAAAAATCACTGAAGCTGTTCCTCTACAAAGCTTCATGCCAGGACCCTCAACTTCCTCAACTCTCGCTGTTATTACTACCACTCCCATCATAACTGAAGCAACAACAACAACTGAGTTCCCAGAAGCCTCATTCAGTATACCCACTCCCACTGACAAAGGGAATGGAATATTGGAAACTGAAGACTCTCCTCTAAAGTTGGTAAAGGCACCAAGAGAGAGGCGTCCTGAACCATATGCACCTTTCAAAATCATCTTAGATGACGGGAGAAGATTCGTGGGAAGTAGGGAAGAAGTGGCCATAGTTTTGGATGAACATGATAGAGTCAGGGCTGAAACACTCAGTAGGCCAGTGATTGCTGAAGTGGCCAAGAAGGTCATCAAGGAAACTGAGCAGGTTATCAGGGGGGAATAAATCCTCAAACTTCAGGCTGATCGAATCAAGGAACACAATCTGAAGGTCAAGCTCAATAATTAAAGGAAGATGAAAACTTATGAGAAGTATCTGTGGTACATGACGAAGACAAAGGGTGAAGGCACCATAACTGACATGATCATTCACAACACTAAGCTCATAAGCATTACTGTTCATAGAGGGCCAAGGAAGTCTGAGAAAAACACACCCTTCAAATTCTCAGATTATGGGCTAAAGGAATGGGACATGATGGGGCCTATCCTGAGGAAGAAGTAAAGTAGGATCATTCCTGACCTTCTAGCTATCTTGAGCAGCAAATACGAGGAACTGAAAAGGGTTGCCAAGAGCTTGGGAATAGATCATGAGAAGGCATTTGCTTCTCAGGGACTTGCAATCCCTGAACCTACTCAGAAGACTGGAAAGAAGAGGAAAGTTGTGGGACAGGAACCTGAACAATTCATAGCAGCTCTTCATTATAACAGAACTCCTCCTCAAGGGGTCAAGTTTGTTCCCAACAAAGTAATCAAGCTTCCTGAGTATGGTATCTTCTTCTTCGATGAGTTTGGCGAACCGACCTTTCAAAGAGTAAGTGACATAAACCTGGTGGAAACAATAACTCTTCTTGTTTACAAGCTGATGGCACTTCACGTGAAAAGCCCTAAAAATGAAGAGTTTATAAGGCTGATGGACAGGATGATGAATGAAAGACCTGACATGGAGATGTTGGTGTCTAAGAAGGCTAAGTTGGAGCTCATGGAAATCTTGGAAGCCTGAGTACAGATCCCTGAGCATTATGTTTAGATTATAGGACTTTGTAATGATATCAATAAAATGATGAACCAAGTTTTGTTATATCAGTGTCCTTTAATAGCTTTCTAATATTCAGTGTGAGACGAAACCCATTTGCTCACTCACACTGATAAAACACTTAGGCATAATTTATATCCAAATAGGGGGAGATTGTTGGGTCCATTCAGTACCCAAGCGGCCTGACAACAAGGATTTGAATACAAATTAGCCCAAGTGTTAAACAATTGTGAACGCTCTCAGGTCACTGAGTAAACAGTCATTCAGTGAGTTATCTTCAGGATGCTTAGGACGAGTCTAAGAAGAAAGATTCACCATTCAGTGAGGCGGAACTCCCTGAGTGTCACTTAAGCCAAAGAAGAAGATAATGGGTTCAGTGAGTGATGGCAATAACTCACTGAACCCCAGTCTCCTCAACAACTATAATGATTGAAGACTGAAGACTCAAGACCTAGACTGAAGAATCTGAAGTCTGAAAGAAAGGCGGTACTAGGCGGGAAGAGTTTGAAAAGATAAGGAGAAGTTCTTATCAGGCCAAAGTTAAACTTTCCCTGAAAGGCTTAAGAACAAGAACAGTGTTATCACTGACACTCAGAAAACAGTATTAACCTATTCCCAAAATAGATTCTTGTAACTGTGACAAAATACTGTTGTATTTTGTCCAGACTAGCTAGGTCATTCTTTTTGTATTTTTAGTCGTGGGTTCTCTTTTATACTTGTGTATAAATAGTATCATAGGGGAGAAAAGTGGATAAGTTTTGTGCATTAAAAGCTTAGACTTTCATAAAATCACTTTTCTCCTCCAAAGAGCAACCTAGTCCCTGAAATAGCTCAGTGGTTCATTCATAGTTGCCACTCAAACTTAGCTTGAGTTTAGTGAGGAGAACATACCATACCTTGTCTATTCAATCCCAAGTGTTTATTCCGCAAACACTTGGGTATAGATTCTTTTGATTAATTTCTAATAAGAATTTAAACGTTGAAAAACTTGTGTTTTTATCTTTTATGTTTTACTTATTTGTTTAAATTAATCAACACATTACTCAGTCATGGATCATGATTAGTCTAGCTTTGTAGTTAAATCTAATTGTGTAACGGGAACAACAAGTGCCACCCTTGAGTGGTTAAAAAAATGTTATTTTATTATATAAAAGATGTTGAACATATTTTAATTTGGAATGAATTAATTTTTTTGAAATACGAAAATCTTCACTTGAAATTTTGTTTTATTATATAAAAGATGTTGAACCATTTAGGATCTGATTAATGAGATAGGATCAAATGAGAAGTAAAATTAAAATGATTAGGGTGAGAAGAAAACCACAATCGCACATTTCAGTTGCACCTAAAGAAATAGATGCATCTCCCCCTAAATTTATCCTCCTTAATTGAAATGTGTGGCTCAAATTTCTTCTCATTCTTCTCATTTTAATTTATCTTCTCACTAGATCTCTTCCATATGATTAATTCCTATGTTTAGATTTTTGTTTTTGTTTTGACTTAACATATAAAGATATTATGCGAAAGTTGCAAGTTTTGTAATTTTTTTAGGTGATATGTATATACATAAGATTTCTTTCTTCATCAAGCAATTAAAAGCATTTAGGACAGAATAATTTGTTTGTATTTAATCAATAATTCATAAATAAATTTTTTAGAAAAACCTCGTGCGTGCACGAGTATTATAACTAGTATCACTTAAATAAGATAATAACATACAATGGTACCATATTCGATATGAGAGTTTTTTAGAATGTCAAAATTACGGTATATTCCATGTGACATTATCATATATATTAAACCACAACAGAAACGGTGCCGTTTTGCACCCTTTTTTCCCGCCAAAATTTATGGCCCAACTTCTTAGCCTTTGTGCGTGGCCCATTCCCTTCCAGTCCAGTCCGCCTAAATTTTGTTAATACCTATACGATACATACATTCACTCGAGTCTTCCAGAACATACACACATACTCGGCTTTGATTTTGGAGGGTATGATAAGAAGTTATCAGATCCATGCTAACAAATCGATTTCAAGGTGCGGCGTAAGAAGGGATCAGTGAACAAAAAATATGAATGGTCGTGAAGAGACAAGAACAGTGGAATTAAGAATGAAGTCTCCGGCGTGTCTTTGGGTTTTCCGGCCAACCTTGCGCCGTTATCTTCACTCCTACCATCAATAGTAAGTCTGATCATATAGTTTTTAAAGTTTTTAATCAGTTAGGGTTTAATTATTTGATCATTAAAAATGAATTGGGGTTTAATAATTTGACTTTAAATTATTTCCCTTTCGAGCTTTTATATAAAAGATTGAAAGTTTTTGATTTGTGGCGTTTTTATTTTGCATGTGCGAATTTTTGCGAGGTTTGGAGCCGTCAGGTGAATAAGTTTGATGTGGAGGATAAGCTTTAATTTAGTGAAATATAGTTTCTGTTTACATTATATGGTATAGGATAGTTTTTTAAAGTCTAATACGGAGTACCTTTTAATATGATTTAAAATGATTGTTTGAAAACCCTAATTTTTGGGTTTTCGTTATTGGCTGTGGTTGGTTATTTGTTGGTTGTAGATATTGGTGACCATTTCTTTCTTGCTCTGTTCTAACTTGCTGAATTTGTTGATGCTGGGTTAGTCTTATGCGCTCCTATCATGGCAGGGCATCACCGTAACGTGTTTGCAGCCGGGGCGTCGACTAATCTTGCCATGGCAACTTAGTTGGTTTTTAGCCATGCCGTGTGTAGTGTGGATGCCGCTGCGAACAGCTATGGCAGGCCAACTGTTCATCCGTGGTTTGCTATGCTGGTAAATTATTGTTTACTATGCGTGGCTCAGCAACACCCGTATCTTGGCTAGGCAGTCACACCGAGAATGTGATTGCAGCCATGTCGGGTGATCAACGATGATGATAAATTACTGTTTGCATTTCCAATTATATAAAAAAAATGGCCGATGATGATGGATGGTTGCAGTTGCATAACTGAACCATGTTCCTTCCAGAAGTCGGTACCTTGGCGAGGCAACCTGCGGGTTGCAGCCACTGTAGTTTGCCGGCTTCGGGTACATATGTGTATTCCGCTCTGAGGCTAATGTTTTGTACTGTGATGATTGGTCAAATATGACCTCTTGCTGCACTGTGTGTGCGGATGGCAGAGTGCAAGGAATGCTTGCCTCAGCAACCTTCACACGTGCACCAGGGCACGAATAAATCTGACCCAACTTTCCGGTTTCTATATATAAATTTGTTTAATTATGGATTCTGGTAGTGAGTTCTTCCATTCGTTTGGCCGGAATCTGGTGGTGCGGTAAGTTCGTTTCAACTTTCGTTTAGTAAGTTTCAATTGATGAATATTGCTATGTTAATTCTACTTTTAGGGTTTAGACTTGCCTGATTTAAGGATTACTTAATTGGGTTGGATAGAAATCTAACACATTAAAAAAAATTTGAAGTTTTTAGTTTTTCTTTTTAGTAATTTTGATTTTGGTTGTTGGTTGCAGGAGATACGTATAAGGATGCTTTGGTGGTGACATTGTTGTTCTTTTTATTTGTGGAAAATGAAAACGGCAAGATAATAAGGCGACGTATAGGCTGAGACGGTTATTGTCATTTTTGGTAAAAAATGATTATCTGCTCATTTGTTATTATCGTTTCTGCTGAAAATTGAGAAAATTTTAAACTTTGTGTGTTTTGTATCTATAGTTTATCGATCACCATGTCTTGGCATGGCAGCCACAGCCAAACTGTGGTTGCAGCCATGGCGGGTGTTTGGCTTCGCTTCCATATTTACAGATCCGAGTATGTGTTATCGGTTGTGCAAACACTACCAAAAGCAACAATGGCCCCGTTCTCTAAGTAACAGGTATTGTTGGTGGGTTATTTGGGCTAGATACAAAATTACAAAGGCTAACAACTTGGGCTTATTTAGCCTGCAGTTTTTTGCCGGGAAAAATGGGTGTAAAACGTCACCGTATTCTATGTGATTTAATATATATAGTAATGTGTGTTTATTGAATGTGGTAGGCATGTATAGAATATGTGTATTTGTTATTGAGTATGCGGTAAGTGTAGCCGGAATAATGGGCTATGATGATTGGTATATTACTGAAACTGTTTGAGGTCCGAGAACATCCGTATCTTGGCAGGGCGTTTACACTAACGCAGCCATGGCGGTTGTTCCGGCTTTGTCAAATATGTTATTCATGGATTCTAATATCCTATAAGTAAAATTATTTTTTAAAGAAGTTTTTATGGCTGTGATGATTGTTGGAATTTCGGCGAGATGTTCCAATCCTAACTTGGTAAGGCAATGACCGGATGGCATAGCATATATCCCTGCTATGCAACCAGGTTTCTTTGCAACCGTAACGGAATTCGGATACTTCTATGACCTGACCACCATATACATATCTGAGCCTAATCTTTTATTGCACCACATTTCTGGAAAAAGAGTTATGGCAATAACAGCTTTAGCCTTGGCGTTCTATTTTAACTTGCTTTGTCGGCCCAAAAACAAAAAATCATAAACACTTTTACTCTAAACTTTGTAGAACAAAAACAAAAAAGGTAGTAGCAGTGGTTCGTTTACCACATCGAGTCGGTATTTGATAGATCCGGCTAATTTATTGAAGATGGTGTGTGTGTATGCCTGAGGTATGTGTATATCTTTTACCAAATCTTTTATTTACAGTTTCTATTTTTTTTTTTCAATTGGATTGATGAAATTACTATAATTTATTTTGATTGGTAATTACTGTAATACATTTAGTATTTTGTGAAATGGAACAGTTTTTGATTTATGAGGTTTGACTAAGACCAAATATTATGTGGAAAAAAATATGGTAATTTTTTTTTGATCATTTGAATGCAGGAAAGACATGTTTGAGGATGAAAATAAATGCGGAACAGTTCTTACAACTGTTTTGACATATGATGAATGCGTTTGGATTTGTTTTTATCATTAAAAGGACAATCTTCCCATCTTGGTGGGGCAGCTATATATTAAGCTTGTAGCCATGGCAGATGAATACCGTTTGTGGAAACCACTATGTTTGGTGGTTGCAGCCATGGACCATGTTTGGTCATGGTATTTGCTGCTTGCAGACCTGAGCTACGGTGTTAGATTCAACCTGAGGTTGTAGGCCATTTGGAGAATTACTTATGTATCATCTGTTGTAAGTTTCTTTTTGGCAAAATCTCATGATGAAGCTTCGTTTGTCTCACTTTTAGCATACCATCTATGGGTTTCATTAAAGTGAGGTTGTAGGGATTTTGGTGAAGCAGGTTACTAGACCTGCAGCCATGCCTTATGTATCTTCTGTTGTAAGCTTTTTTGGCAAATCTCAAGCATGAAGCTTCGGTTGTCTCACTCACCTTATATTTTCTGGGGCAATGATGAATTTTTCTGCACATTAACTCTTCCATGCGTGAAGCTCACACATAACCGTATCTTGGCGGGGTAACCACGAATGTTACGTGGTTGCAGCCATGGCGGGTGAGTCGAGCCGCCCAAGGAAAGGCAGATCTGACCCTGATTTTTCTGACTCCGTTATGGTCTACTCCTAGCCCCGCTATACTCCGAGGTAGAGGTAATCAAAATGATCCACAAGTTTAGCTTAGTTGTTTACCTTTGTCAGTGGTCTTGGTTGAATGGTTACTCTTTACTTTAACAATTTGCAGATGTTGAGCTGAGTTACTTCTGAAATGAAGCCACGGTCTGAAGTCGATGACGAAAGTGAACAGGGAAGCTGGATTGCTAAAGAACCGTTGTTATGTGGGTTTTGTAGAAATTATCAATCTTCTTTGCAATTCGGATACGATGAAGGTAGAGTATAATCATTTGGAAAGTGAAATTATTGGTCAGTGAATTCGTTAGATTATATATATTTCGTGTGTTGTTTGGACATTTTCATATTTTAAAGCTTTTTTAGGATTATAATTTTTTTTTTGAATTATGCTATGTGACATTTGTTTTTTTATTAGAGTTGGCAAGATAGGTGGGAGCTTACAAAAATCACTTCACGACCTCTAATTGAGTACGGTTTTTCGCAGGTGCTGAAGAGCGACTTACTGGAACAGAATGGCTGGAAGGCCAAGAACCGTTGATGAGTTCAAGTTTAAAATCATAGGAGAAAACCATAATCAGCACGTGAGTTCCTTTCATATTCTCTTCTTCTGTATATTGCAAGAAAATTTCCTTTTTGAACTATTGTTACCATTGTGGATTCGTAGGTGAAATATTGGTTTCGGGATTTTTTTTTCTTCAGCAAGGCTTTTTAAGCTTTGGGAAGCACAAACCGACAACACGTAAAGGTATGCACACGTCCAACCCTTAACAGCATATATTGTTTGGTGTAATTGCACAAAATTCGAACAGTAATATGTTAACTACTTTATCACATTGCTCTTTCCTTGCAATCAATAGTAGATGGCTACAATATATTTTCTTTCATTGGGTCTTGATGATCTCTAAGGCTACATCATTCAGTATAACATGTTTAGATAAATAATGTCATGATGACAGAACTTTTTGAGTTCTTCAAAAATCTAACAAAATAATGTTTGAAGTTACAATCTGAATATTACAGTATGATGATTTAGAAGAGAAATAAAAAGTTAATACCTTGCGAAAATCGCCATGTTTAAAAATATGCCCCATCTCTCGACAAAAGTAATGTGTCACTTGGCAGAAAAACATGGTCGTGAACGTGCGTGTATTCATATATATGTTCTTTTAGACTTAGATTAACAAACATGTGCAGCAGTGCAGTCCCTATATGGACTCAGGGTACTGGACTTGCTGCTAAAAAAGGTATGAGGATGAAAGGGTGCAGCAGGTCATTTTGTCGGCTGAGGATTTCAAGAAAATGATGGGAGATCCAACTGTACAAAAGATGGTCTATCCGTAAGTTATCTCATTCTATCTTCTCTTTTGTACCAAAAGATAGTGTTTGGATTTCCTTTTTGCTGCTTCAATTTGTTATACACTCTATTGATGATCTTATTGGGTATTTGCAAATAAAGGTAGTGTTTGGTTTTAGCATCCTAAAAAAATAGATGTGTAACATAGAATTTTTATTCTATTCGCTTATATGGACTCAGGGTACTGCACTTACTGCTAAAAAAGGTATGACGATGATGAGAAGTTAAACATTATGGCAGAGGCTAGAATTGCATTGTACTAATTTTACACCTTTTGATCCATTTTTATTTTTGAGTTAGAATAATATGAGTAATGCCGCAAATCGTTGCTATAGGAATGGGAATGAGAATGGCATGTGTAGGAATAAACCGACCCATGATTGATTCCATTTTTAACAGCTCTTCTATGTCCACCCATGCCAAATACACCAGCGCCTGCAATCCAAAATACAACAACTACACCTTATTGCATTTTGATGGTGTATGCGATAGTTCGGGATTTGTTATTAAATTAATTTTCATTTAATTGCATTCTGATGGTGTATGCGATAATTTTTCGAAACTTATTAGCCGATTATTCGTGACACAATATACAGCTGATTAGTTTATGTAACACAGTACAATCACCTTCAAATCTTCAATTTATACATGTTATTGTCACAATATTGCTAATGTTATCACACCTAACACAGTCAAATAAAGACTTTGCGGTGTGGGTCGACCAACGTGGCCCAATCCTGTTTTTAACCCGTTACGCAAACTACAACATGCCTTACTTGGCCATCTTGAAACTATTTGTCTAAAAACAGGTGCCACAAACGTTAGAAAGTGATCTGAATTTGATTTGATGAGTTGCTATAGGGGAAGTTCGTTGTTGATAACGAGTCATATTAGGGATTAAGTAATGATGGTGATGAGGAGGGTGGTGTGGTGTTTTATCTTCCGCAAGGTAATACACGTTTTAATGTGCACTTTGAAATTGATCTTATAAATGTTCACTTCCGCTGTTGTTGCAGTGTTAGACTTTTTATTCACATTCTTGGAATGATACAATCATAACGTAGATATAATATATTAATATTTTAAAATTGTGTCATATTTACAGGTTACCGACGAATTGTTAAGGAGTTGGTGTTACGCATCACCGAATTTGGATAATGGTTACGCCAACTGTATGCATACAACTCACAATGGCAAAAGGAAGTCTGGCCACTGTTTTTAGCAAACGTTTTGATAACAGATTATGTGCCTACAGAATCTTCTTTTGTACTGAAGAAACGATCTATAAAAGGAAAGAAGCCTTATGACACGACCACTTTATCTTATGTAGGTTTGTGGTCTTTTTTGCATACGAATGTAGCTATTCATTCATCTAATGATACATGTGTCTACGTAATATGGTTTTTGGTAATAGTAAAAAGTTTCATTTCAATAAAATGCCAAGTATTCCACCATTTTATGAACTTTCTTTTTCCGAGAATTTAACTTCTACTACCACCAGAACTACTACTTGCAGAGGAACCAAGAAAGTTGCTGGTAGGGTTGAGGAATCAAAGAACGAGATGCTTAAAACAACAGCTAACTCGAGCAACAGAAGGAAAGCTATTGAAACTTCCTCTTGCCAGAGTGTCAGTAGCCAATTGGATGAGTGCGAATAGGAGACGGATGAAGAGGATGTGGTTGATCAGAAAGTGGACCTTGCACTGGTGTACACCGGGAGGAAGGTGGATGCTCTGAAAAAGGAGAGTGTTGTGCAGAAAAGCGCAAGCACTGTGCAGAAACCATACAGCATCAGACGCTCAGCTAGGGTGACTGAAAAGAAATCTGCAGAGACAAGGGTGAAGAAGGATAGCGGAAAAGCAGTTAAGATTGATTCATTTATGGATGGTGAAGTTAATGTTGGGTTAGACGAGAACAATGTGAAACCAGTTACGTGGCACAAGGAAATGCTAGGTGACATGGTATAGGTGACATGTTAAAAAGATTTGTTGTTCAAAATCTAATGTGCAAAGGTTATTTTAAACGTTACGTCAAACCCAACTGTTTATATGCAAGCTGTATGATGCATTCCTGGAATTGAACTTTTTGTTATATGAATTATGTTTTTTTGAAGTTCAAGTTACTGACTTTTTGTTACATAAACACTTACTCCATGAATTAAGCTGACTTTTTTATTCTTAACCAAGTTTAATAAACTGAAATTTCGCACTTATATTGTATCGTTAATTTTATGAATATTATATCATAACTGGTACTAGAATGTCTGAAAGATATTTACAAAGCTTATTAACTTTATATTCCGTATTACAGGTAGTTCCATGTTTTTTTTGAAAGTGTTGATTTAGATTTTGATTGGTAATATAGGTGTTTATACCTACATTGTTTAATTTTTTTGGTGAATGCTATCCATTTTTTCCTCAGAAGGTACGCAAAAGTGTGATGTGCTTTCAAGGCTACTACGCGAGGTCCTCCGGGTCATGGCAGATGCTGAAGACTTAAAAGAGGTTTCTCCATTTTTTTTTATCTCACAACACTACAATAATTTGTCCCTGATTCCTGACTACGGTATGTTTTTCATGGTTTTATGTTATACAGGTACTTGGATTACCTTATTTTACGCTGCACTTGATCAGGTGGTGCAACAGGAGATTTGCGTATGTGTTTTTGGAAGACTTGCCAATCATTTATTTGAACTATTAGTTGACGGGCATACCACCAATAAATTCACTATCTAATAAATGTATAGAGTTATTAGAAGAATACGAAACTTTGTATGATTTTTTGCCAGATTTTTTCCTCCTCCCCCAAACAAGCACACATGTATATGTATTCTACATACTTGGTGTCTTACAACGCTTAAATATTCTACTTTATTTATGGAAAATCGCCTCGGTCAAAAAACAGGCACGCCCGCAACACGGCGTCAGTCGCCTATCTCGTATTGTTGTGAAAGAGGCAATAACTATGTGTAAGCTTTTGTTAACATCATATGTGCATCATGTATCGTACATGTATAGTAATATAACATGTTATTGGGTGTAATTTGAATTAACTATCTAACTTATCATTTTGGGCTACTAATTTAAGGTCGTACTCCCAAAAACTTTTCAAAATTTGTAACACTTGACAATCAGGACGGAACGTAGAAGGGACCGAGAGGGTTGTGATCCCCTTCTAAAATTTTTAACCCTATGTATATTTTATACCCTTTTATATATGGTTTTAGTCATTTTAATACAATAAGTATAGTATAGTGTATATCAGTCCCCCTAAAATAAATATTTTAGAGTTGGCCCCTCACCATCAACCAACAATGGTCCCTGTGGTTTGCCCAGATTTCATGTTTAGTCCCTCAGTCGTTTTAATTACACCAGAGATACCTATTTTTGAAACCTTGCCCTCATTTAGTCCCTATTTTGGATGAGCCGTTAGTTTATCCGTTAAGTGTTAAAATAATATTTGCCTGTTAGTCCATCCGTTAATATTTTTTGCACCGTTAGTCATCATTTTTTAAAATGAATTAAAAATGGCAGCATAGGCTCGAACTCGGGTCTCGTTGCCCAAAAACCAACTCCCCAACCACTGGAATAAGTGTCCAGTGGTGTAATTATATCAAAATAAATTCTATTTAACATTTTTTTTGCTCAAACCCGTTTTTATCCGTTCTCGTCCATATTTTTTACGTTTTTATCCGTTGTTTAAGTTTTCGTTCATTTTTTTATGTTTTCGTCTGTTTTTTTTACATTTTCGTCCGTTTTTAAACATTTGCATACGTTTTTTTACGTTTTCGTTCCATTTTATATGTTTTTGTCCGTTTTTATACGTGTTCGTCCGTTTTATACGTTTTTGCCAGTTTTTGTTATGTTTTCGTCCGTTTTTTTACGGATAAAAAGGTAAAAAACCAGACTAAAACATAAAAAAACAGACGAAAAGTTTAAAAAAAGATGAGAGCGGATAAAAATGGACTAAAGCGTAAAAAAACAAACGAAAACATTTAAAAACGGACGTAAATGTATAAAAACGGACAAAACGTAAAAGAACGGAACAAAAAAAAACGGACGAAAACACATAAAAAAGGACAAAAATGGACGAGAACATATAAAAACGTAAAAACGTAAAAAACAGACGAAAACGTATGAAAATGAATGAAAACATAAAAAAATAGACAAAAACCTAAAAAACGGACAAAAACGTTAAAAAAGGGACAAAACATATAAAAACGGATAAAAATGGACGAAAACACATAAAAAAGGACAAAAATGGACGGAGAACATATACAAACGGATAAAAATGGACGAAAACATATAAAAACAGGCAAAAACGTAAAAAACGGGCGAAAATGTATAAAAACGGACGAAAAAGTAAAAAAACGGACGAAAACATATAAAAACGGATGAAAACATAAAAAATGGACGAGAACGTAAAAAATGGATGAAAACGTAAAAAACAGACGAAAACTTAAAAAAAAAACGAAAACGTAAAATAAAATGGACGAAAACGAATTAAAACGAGTTTGAGCCAAAAAAAGTTAAATAGAATTTATTTTGATATAATTACACCACTGGACGCTTAGTCCAGTGGTTGGGGAGTTGGTTTTTGGGCAACAAGACCCGAGTTCGAGCCTATGCTGCCCTTTTTAATTCATTTTAAAAAATGAGGACTAACGGTGCAAAAAATATTAACGGAGGGACTAACGGGCAAATATTATTTTATCAATTAACGGATAAACTAACGGCCCATCAAAAATAGGGACTAAATTAGTTCAAGGTTTCAAAAATAGTTATATCTGATGTAATTAAAACGACTTAGGAACTAAACATGAAATCTGAGCAAACCACAGGGACCAAACGTTTAATTTTTTTTAGATTTAATAAACAAATTTTGACCATTCATTTTTTTATCAAAATAAAAAAAGTATTTTTCGCATTCTTTTTGAAAATAAAATATCTTGCAAACGGTAAACCGTTAAACGAAAAATAAATACAACATCGCGACATGAAAAATAAATACAACATCGCGGAAAATAAATACAACATCGCGACAACATCGAGTTCTGTTTTAACGTTAAAATTTTCATCGGGAAAAATTGCATGTGCTTTGCTATTTTAGAAAAATCCGCACTCATAAAAAAATGTCGAAACTACATGTAGAAACTAGCTCCAGGCCCGCCCGATGGGCGGCTAACTTAAAAAATTATTCAAGATAAAATTAGTTACATATTTTTTTAAGATATCATTCAAGTTAATATAATGTCCACAATAAAAATAAATTTCTGTGAGTCATAATCATGAAAGGAAAATGAGACAAATCCATTATAGTTTGGGCAAAACAGAAACTAAAAAAGATACTTATAATCTATGAAGAACATCTTTATACACAACGTTTGTTGTAGCATTAGTGTAGTTACCATCTTTATCATAATACAACACCTTAAGACCTTTTTTGATTTTTAAATTGTCGAACCTATCTCAACAGTCATTGCATCACCATCACCTTCAAAACCAATCACCATTTTCACACTCATCATGTCAAATTAAATACAGGAAATTCAATGACAAATCAAATACACAATAATCACTCCTAACCGGCTTCAAAAACTAAACGTCAACTTGAAATAGTCAAAACCCACTTTAATAAGCAAAAAACTTATTTAAATTCACACCCAAATCAAGACCCATAAACAATCAATTAAATCCTTGGTAAAGACGTTAATGGTGGAAATGGCAGTTCGGTTGATGACAAGACATACGGTTCAAGTTGACAACGGCGGCGTTTGTGGCTCAGATCTATGTACGTATGTGTGATTCCAAACATAAATGGGTCGAGTGATTGAGTAATTTTCCAATATTTGTGGGGCTATGTGATTTTGCATTGGAGTTTGGATAACTGAATGGGACTTGTGAAAGCTGGAAGTATAAAAGATTCATACGAGGCCCATTTTTCTTATAGTTTATAAATAAAAATATGAGATGGGGATCAGACAACTAAGGAACACTGTCCTACCTATTAATCTGTTGGCCCTGTTAAATTTAGATTATTGATTTGGGATTTGGGTGTTTGTTGGTAGAGAGAAATGAGAGATAAAAGAGAAGTGTTTTAGTATGTTAGTTTTTGAGTGAGGATATTTGTTTTTTGTTATGATATTTTGATATGAATATGTAAAGAATGAAAGAAGATGATAGTGGTGAAAGTGTGTTGTTGATCTTGTTGTTTTGTTAGGCTCTGTTCTCGAGTTTTTTTTTTTCTAAGTAATTGAAGGGGATGGGAAGGGAAATAAAAAAAAAAGGGCGTTCTTAGATTTTTTTAAGATGGAAAGGTAAAGGACGGGAAGGTGGGAGGGAGGGAAGGGATGGGCTTTTGTGTGTATATGTAATCCATCCAAAATTAGGAGGATAAGGAGGGGAAATGAATAACTAACAACATGAGCCTTTGTTAAATTACTATTATATCCTCATTATAATTAGATCTAAACCAACAAACTGCCACAACCTGGTTTAAAATGTCGCTGAATTGTTGGACAAATCTTCATTCCTCAAAAATTTTAAATCAACAAGAAAGCAATCTTTTCCAGATATTTGTTGCTGAACTTGTGTATGTAGCGATTCTTTTAATTCGTGTACTGTAAGCTATTCATAACCTCAAACTTTTAAGATTACAAAGGGTCTTCTTGCCAATGATCAAGTTTATAGTAATACTATTCATAATCTATGAAGAACTCTTGAAACGGCCACATAAAGTTGTTTAAAATTCGTTTGAAAGATAATAGAGAAACAATGAGTACGTCTTTTAAACATAATGTTAACCGGATATCAAACTGTGAAGAAATAGAGAAGACAAAAGTTACAATGGGTCCAATGATGCAAACACTTAAAATCGGTTAAAGACTTTTTTCAAACAACGTTATTTGTAAAATTATTTTTTTTGTTGAAATTGTTAAGTATATATTAAGAGAAAAGTTCATTTGCATACCATTATTTTGATGTATACCAATGGACAAATCCTTATCATCCATTTAGTTTGATCCAATGCTGGAATTAAACCTAAGATTTAATCATATAAAACCTTTTTTTATTTAACTATAAAACAAACTTTTTCTTTCAACCTTTATTTTATCCGTTTCATTTTTCACATACACAAAATGTGTTCTTCCCCAATTATCTCTCATCTTCCCCAAATTCAAAATCGAACAGTCAAATCTTAATTTAACATTCAATTCTCTCTCATCACCGGACCAACGCCGTACTACCACCGCACCAGCACCGTACCACCATCGCACTAAAACCGTACCATCACCGTACCACAACCGCATCGCCACAACACCGCCACCGCAACACCATTGTACCAGCACAAGGACCGTTCACTGTACCACCACTACTTCTCAATCTGGTTAATTTCCTCCACGAATAGATCTTTAAGCTAATGTGTTCAAGTTAATATTTTTGTTTGTTATGCATATCAAATGGTTGTTAAAAGTACACCATGAATAGTGCATATTAAGTGTTTGTTTAAAGTCCTCTACATGTTAATCTGTTAACAAACACATTCTAGAGTTTTGTCTGTGTTTATGGAGAGGACACCACGTGTTTGATGAATTGATAGGTGTTTGGCTTGAAGGTGCTGAGTAATTAGGCATCACAAGTATATTATCCATGTTTTACTTGATACATTGGTACTCGTGAAGTCGAGATTTATATTGTAGATTTAACTTGTTTTATTTTGCACTCGCTTTTCACTCCACAAAACCTCAAACCGACTCTAACACCTTTTTATTAACTATAAAAGACTTGTTAACTCGTTACTTTCATTTCGGTCTCATAACGGTTATTTAAACCAAGTGTCAATTGTTGCACCTGTTATATATAGGCAGTGAAAAGAACCATATTAGTTTTGAGCAATGGATGTGTTTGATTGAAGGTTCCACGCTTGGCCTTCTATTATAACTTACCTGACACCTTTTACGCTTTAGAAGACCATTATACCAGATAATTAAAAAGGCCTAGTACCTCAGTTGGAAACACATTGTACCAAAAACAAAGGAATTTGACCTTTTTTTGCTTTCTACACAATGGTGGATATATTTGTTTCATTAGCTTTGCTTTCTAAAACAACAAATTGAGGAGACTCATTCTAGTATTATAAGCTTCATTCACAGGATCAGATTGATTGAGCAGCTCATAACATACTATTTGTCCACCGTTTCCTACTACAACTATATCATTTTACATTGTCATCCTTAATTACAATGAAACTATACTTGGTGCTTATTGACAACTGATTTTGACAAAATGCATGTTGTTGCACATTTTACAACATTGGGTTAATCTCTCAATTAAACTACTTATTAGGGCCATGAAGAATGATTTGTACATGCAGGGGTGGAGGGACTTGGAAGGGGTGTGTGTGGGGGTGTGGGGGGGGGGGGGCCCACAACAAATTGGCCCAAAAAAATTTATATAGTGCAGATTTTTTGTGTTAATGGACTTTTTTTTCATGCTCTCAGCCCAATCTTCAAGATGTACACATTTTCTTGTTAGAGCAATTCTCAAAAAAGGACAAAAATTTGACTTTTTTCAAAAAAATGTACACAAATAATACTCATTCCCTAAATGGTCATGTGCGAATGTGCGACTCCACTAATTTGTTGACACTGTTGGGATTTTATAATCAAGTTAACCATTAACTACGAGTACGCAGCGGATAATGGATCTAGTTTACAATTATAGTTAACACGTATAATAAACAAACAAAGAATAAAAGGGAACAAGAAAAACTAACCCTCGTCGACACCCCAAAAGAAACTAATAGTGGTTAAAATACCACCTCTACGGTTGCTCACACAAACACGTCAAACAAATACGCCCGGAGTGCTAGCCGTGTACCACGTAAACCCAAACACCAAGTGTTGATGCTCAAAAATGGATCAAAACCAAAACAGCCCAAATTTCAGTTCTGTCCGATATATCCAGGCTGTCCAAGATCCAAAACCCTTTGTTGTCCGATATCGGACAACACTATGCCAAGTCTGGTTTTGCTTTCTGTCCGAGAACGATCAGAATCAATGCCAAAAGTTTCTGCAGCAAACTGTGATGGTTGGAACTTATGAACTACGAACCCTAACACTTCTAAAGAGCTATAGGATCGATTATAACCTCTAGAAACACCTTGAATTAACTTGAATGCAAGTTAGAGGTTTGAAAGTGATGCAAATTAACCAAGAACTCAAACAATTACTTGGTATAATTTTATGGGATATAGAAGAGAGTTTTTGTGTTTGTTGCTGTGTTTTTTCGTGCTTAATGAGCTGGGTATGAGGGTGTTTATATACCCTCTTAACCCTAGCTAAGATAAGCTTCAAAGTTGAACTTTAAGCCTTATCCCAAACACTCCTAAACACATCACAACTCTCCTTTCTCATCCCTTATCACTTCACAACGAACCTAGACAGTTTTCACCCCCCTCCAGAACCTTCTATGGGCCGGCCATAAGGTTTAGGACAAGTACAAATCATGTCTAGTTCATAATTGTCCAAACGGGTCAAAACGGGTCATTTTGAGCATTTACGATAAACGTATTCTAATGTTTTAGCGTGTGTGCCCCCAATAGGCTCACACACCTTTAGTCGTATTAGGCTAGTCCAACTTCCATATTCCAACAGCTCCCACTTGGGAGTTGGAGTAGCAGATAGCACAAATACCAACGACGGAAACGTCTAGCAACGCTCTCACTCGCTATTTAAACTAAAGGTGTCTGAGATGTAGTTTCATAAATCATTCTCAGTAGCATGGTCATTTATGTCTTGCTTTCATCATCCTTTGTTATAGATACCGTTAAACCATGGATATGGATCCTAACTCATTCCATATAGTTTAACCATTTTGATTCTCGTTATAGAATTTAATTCAGATATACCAAATGTAATCAAGAATCATCTTGCATTACCCTTTGGGTTTGGCCAAACAATTATTTGATTAATTCTGGAGAGGGCCCATGGTATCTTTCTGCACATATCAAGTGGAGTAACAAATCCTTTGTTGACTACAAGTGTTGTGGATGCTGCTTCACATCACTCCGAAAAATAGCTTTTATAACTACCTTATTCAGGACAGCATTTGGCATATAATTACAAAAGTGATATCCACACATAACAGAACTTGCTTGTATCTCAAGTCTAAGGATGACTTAATAAACCATTTCAACATTTTACTCATGACAAGGATCCAAAAGTAAATGTTCGAAAGTTGGGGTATCCAATATGCATCCCTCGTGAATAAATATGAGTTTGGCGGGAACAATCCACATTCTCATAGAATATAACCAACACTCACATTTGCCTTGCATAATAATATTCCCAAATTGTTAACCGACAATGGACATATTTAGAACGATAAAATCATTCAAGGATTAAACATGCAAATAATGGATAACAATTATTATATGAATGAATAACAAATACCAAGTATCTTTATTCATCATAAAGTAAAAATTGTCTTACAATCCCAATTATCCAAATACTAAAAACAGATATGCATGAGACTAATTAGTAAGTAGAAGTCTAATGTTTCCAACATTCTCAACTTTTCTTTGCAAGAAAACTAAATAGTCATCTGAGTAAACTTTCCGAATACTAGTTTCAAATTTCACATATAGTGAGGGATTTGAAATATATGATGAGTGTCTTATCTCATATGCTCATACTATTGCAAGTGTCATAGTATGGAGATGTCGCACTACCTTGCATAAGGTATTAGAAGTCAACGACATACTGACAATCATCTTTACAGTTTCTTAAAATGTAAAGTATTCTTTATTCCTTAATGTGTAATGCAACAATGCTCTTCGTTGAGCATATCTAGTTAGCAGATTTATCATAAATGATAAAATCCTACTTTAACTAGTTTTAATTATCCTCTAGCATCATTGTACGTATACAACACTATGCTTTATAATTCGTAAACATCTGTATTAACAATAATCTAAATATTCTCAATTAGATATTTTTGTTGTCAGCTCATCTTGCTCTTGTGCAAAAGTAACAACCAGTCTTATACACAATATAATATATACATGACAAATCCTTAGTTAAAAATATAAGGTTTCCATCCATGTAATAAATTATTCCAAGTGAAATATACCATTTAAGACTTGCTTCAATGATATATTGCATTTGTGTTGGACTTAATTTTCCGCATATGTTTATTCCAAATAAACATTTATTCCAAGGTTGTTTGTTCTATTCCCTAAATCCCAAGTGAAGTTTCATTCCAAGCTTAAGGATTAAAATCTAGCTTAAATGGAATGATACCATCAATATGTTATACAACATATGAATTTTAAGGAAACACCATAGTGCTCCCACTTAATGTTAGTCAAAATCATATTGTAATTAAATTCAAGATCTCAGCTCCTAGATGCATGATTCGATCCAAACTTGGATTGCTTAAACTTGTATATTACATAAAGATTATATAGACTCATAACCCTTTTGATTACACACCGTCCTCACAAAAGGTAATCATTAAAGAAAGAGTTATAAAACTTAATTGCCATATTCCACATTCAAGGAAACATGTATGAAAATTATTATCTTTATTTAATTAATGCATGTATATAAGAAAAATCTAATCACAGTCAATTGCTTGAGTAGGATTAAAACTTCTTATTATAAGTCATGCATTAACACGTATACAATTTTGTCCTTGTGAGCCTTTCTTTAAAAGAAACTCATCCCAACCTCATAGGTTAACTATTAGGCAAAATAACAATCAAGCTCATAACATTGATTTGCCTTTTAAGGACCGCATCTTATCATTCATAGTTCTAAGACATTTATCAGATTCAAGATGGATAATGTACCTTAGTTCTTACCAGATTTATAATGATCTACTAACTTATATCCTCAGCATTGATATCAAAATATCAATCAAGTGATGAGGCATCCTTGCGGATTTATGAATGAGGGTAACATTATACTTCGGTCGACATTTACATGTTTAACCTTAGTATGACATTAATAAGTGGATTTTAGAAGGTTATGTATTTGTTCTTGAATATATTCAAGATTTGTTGATGCTCCCACTTACTTTTGTAAGTAGAGACAATTCTCTAAATACTAAGTATTTAAGCAACAATAAATTGTTCTTTATTTGGGAACCACAAAATACATTTCAAGTTCTCATCTCTAGTTTGTTAATAAAATGCTTCATAAGATTATAACAAATTCAGAACTTAAATCAAGACATAATGGAATTTCTTCCAACAACTCTAATTAAGGTTTGTAGCAAAACCCTAATTTTGTATCACCCTTTAACCGAAAACCTTAGCAAGAGTTTTGTGTTTTGTCGAGCTAGGAGGAACACCAATACTACAATCTTCAAGCTAGGAAGTGTAGAAAAATCGAAAACCCAAAGGTTTTAGGGTTCAACTGGTTTGAGTGGAAAAATCAAAAATCCCTAAGTGTTTAGGGGTTTCAGTCGTGGGTTGTCTTGAATACCTTCTAGGTTTGAACTACATTGAGTGTATCCATGACACACGCAATTTTCTAACCTTGATAGATTTTGGAGGTAGAGCAATTAAAGCTATCATGAATCAAACAATATGAATATAGTTTGTTTCAACACGATAGACATACCATAATTAATGTGGTATTCTATGAGTATTGGAATTGTGAGACTATATCAGAATTCCATAGATTATTTAATTCTCTTTGGACCAAATACTTGTCAATTGGGTCGAGCCAAATTGCATATTAAGTATTTTCGAACCAAGTGCATGCTATAATGTATATTTCTTGAATAATACAAGAACCTTATGTTCATGTGTTCACAAGAAGACAGAACTGTTCAAGAATTATATGTTCATGTGTTTACAAGAAAACAAAACATGTCAATAATACATTATAAGTCTTTGAATAATTCAAAAGCCTCATGTTTATGTGTTAACAAGAAGACATAACATTTTACTATATACTTTATGTTATAAGTCATTGATTAATTCAAGGACTTTATAATTATGTCTTAACATGTAAACATAATTATACTAACAAAAGTAATCATGAACGCAAACTCTTGAGTTCTGTAGTAATTTCAAGTTAATTTTATACTTCAGAATTATGATTATTATCATTTAACCATAATTATGTTGACTAAAACATGTAGTCGAAATGTTGAAGTATCTTTACACTATATCATGACATTTGGATGTAGTAGGGCAACAAACATCTTGCATGTTCAAATCCTAGTAGAATGATTAGCTTTCTTACCTTGCGGTTAAGAGAAACCAATAATATGTTGTTCCTTGCACACACTTTGAGATTTCTCCCACTTGTGTAAGGCACAACATCATATTATGAAAACAAACAACATGTGATTGATTGTGTAAACAATATGATAATGTCATAGATATTACAAGTAGTTTTAGAACCATAACCATTAATAAGGAATTGTGGATTATTATTCTATAGATAACGTTCAGAAAGCAACAGCAGAAAAGCAATGTGTTATCTAATAAAATAAAATGCAATTATCCTTTAAGCAATGCTCGTTCATATTCGGAAAGTAATGAATTATTTCAAAGCAAGTTTGAAATGATATGGGTGACTAACAAGAAAATAAATCTCGTAGCTCCCACTGAAATTGAAAACATTACAGGAATGTTATTTCTGTAATAAAATGCAATGCTCCCACTGGATTTGTCAACATTGTAAGTGTTACATTGCCAGCAGAAAGCATATTGCAATTTAATACAATTTCCTATTCTCTTCGAATGCCTACAAGTAGCAATGTACTTAGGTATTGAAGAGAGTATATGAAGTCCTACTTATGTAGATGAGGGACTAGCCATTCATGCATTCATTTAACTTGAATAGTTAGCATGCAATTCCTCCTTTATCGTCTACATAGCCCCAAGGGTATTTAGCACTATAAGGAATAATAAGAGTCCAAGAAAAATACCTAGCGAATATGCTAGTAATTTCTTTACTCTTTGCGGTTTAAACTCATACATCGTGACAAGTGCAAGATGTCATTTACTTTGGTAGCTATAGACAAAATGTTTTCTAGTTACACAAAATATTTTATCTTTCAATCATTTCAATACCGGAAAAGGGTAATGAAAGATCATAAGTGAGTTTAACAATTGTAATTTGATCTTAGTTTGTCAACTAAGGAGAAATAAATAGGAATAAGTCTCACTCTTCTTACCAGGAAAAGAGACAAAGTGTGTTTTTTTTTAAAAAAAAACAAACTTTTGTTTACGAATTATGTTGCAACAACACAATTTTAATCAGAACATAGAAAGTTCAATGTTAGTATTTTCAATAATTAAATTCTTAAAAGAATTAACTACCCAATTAATTACTAATTAAGACTAAGATCCATCTTGACCTCCCACTTATTACCAGAGGTCTGACCAGCGTGTAAACAAGTAAGGCAAGAGGTAAGCGACGAGCGTTAATTGCATAAACTGCAACTCTTAGACTTATGAGACTGATCAAGACATTAGTAGACAAGTAATAATTTCATAAGCATGTTTAGTCTCATCTTATGCCTCGGGTCCAAGGTCTGAC
The DNA here is from genome assembly GCA_021014915.2 of Artemisia tridentata subsp. tridentata. Taxonomy (NCBI): domain Eukaryota; kingdom Viridiplantae; phylum Streptophyta; class Magnoliopsida; order Asterales; family Asteraceae; genus Artemisia; species Artemisia tridentata. Next base: position 246,571,393 of record CP139505.1, read on the forward strand.
CAAGCATACTCGAAATAAGTCGACCAAGCAAGAACGTGCAAATATCGCCAAAGGTCTGACCAATGAGCAAAATTCGCCATGGGTTGAAATGGCCCTAAGGTCTGACCAAAGAGGTCAAGTCAAATGCACGTGTTCTTGGTTGGGTGGCATAGACTTAAAATTTACATATAGGGTATACACATAAATGTGATAAAATCGTGTACAAAGAAGCATGCAAAACAACTTTGTAGCACTTTATTTTAAAAACTTTTATTAATGACACTGTAGTGATCATCATGGTTCACGGTAGCTCCAATCGAACTCGCAAGGAGGCGGAGGACCAGGTCAGCGCGAAGCTATGACCGAAAATCCTTTAGGTGTGACTGTGTGCACCGCCTGAAACCCCCTTTATAGTTTGTTCTAGTGGGTGAGCCGCACTTCCCAAGTGTCCATAACGTCTAGTTTTTAATTTCATGAAAACTTGTTTCAATAATTTAGGTCACTTAATTTTTCAAAAACAATTTTCCATGAATCAAATAGCAGGTCAGTCCGATATATCCAGGCTATCCAAGATCCAAAACCCTTTGTTGTCCGATATCGGACAACACTATGCCAATTCTGGTTTTGCTTTCTGTCCGAGAACGATCAGAATCAATGCCAAAAGTTTCTGCAGCAAACTGTGATGGTTGGACCTTATGAACTTCGAACCCTAACACTTCTAAAGAGCTATAGGATCGATTATAACCTCTAGAAACACCTTGAATTAACTTGAATGCAAGTTAGAGGTTTGAAAGTGATGCAAATTAACCAAGAACTCAAACAATTACTTGGTATAATTTTATGGGATATAGAAGAGAGTTTTGTGTTTGTTGCTGTGTTTTTTCGTGCTTAATGAGCTGGGTATGAGGGTGTTTATATACCCTCTTAACCCTAGCTAAGATAAGCTTCAAAGTTGAACTTTAAGCCTTATCCCAAACACTCCTAAACACATCACAACTCTCTTTTCTCATCCCTTATCACTTCACAACGAACCTAGACAGTTTTCACCCCCCTCCAGAACCTTCTATGGGCCGGCCATAAGGTTTAGGACAAGTACAAATCATGTCTAGTTCATAATTGTCCAAACGGGTCAAAACGGGTCATTTTGAGCATTTACGATAAACGTATTCTAATGTTTTAGCGTGTGTGCCCTCAATAGGCTCACACACCTTTAGTCGTATTAGGCTAGTCCAACTACCATATTCCAACAGACACGTGTCCAGACAAAAAGTACAACACCAATAATTTGCAAGTACAATCACTATTAATTGTACCCCACGTGCCGTTTGACTTTTATAAACAAATGTGCGAACGACGGATGTGTGAATGTGCGAATGACGGCTACCCATGTAGAACCCAGATCTTCATAAAAAAAAAACCCCAGATCTTCATCCAAAACCCAGATCTTCATCCAAAAACACATATCTTCATCCAAAAACCCAGATCTGAGAAATACAAACACAAACATATACACAAACAACCCCATATAATACACCTGCATCCTTTTTAATCATACCAACCAATGAAAGTGAAACCACAGAAACTATTCTTTTTAATCATAACAACCAATCAAAGTGAAATGGCTAAAACCTATCTCTCTAAATCGAACTTAAGCTGTGGAGATGTTGGGGTAGTAGCTTAATTTACTTTCTTTGCTTGGTGTCCTCCTAAAATTACATCTTTTCTTCGTAATTCTCCCTCAAAATTTCCAGGCCGATATCCCTTTCTTGCCCTCTCATATTTTGATTGATTATATGATTTAATTTGAGGATAAACCTCACAAAATCGGAGATGGGATTTGTGGTGTTTGGATGGTGGTGTCGATGGTGGTGTTTCGATGGTGGTGGTGAATGGTGGTGTCGATGGGATCTATCGATGGGACCAAGCAGATATGGATATGTATATGTTTGTGTTTCGATGGTGGTGTTTGGATGGTGGTGTTTGGATGGTGGTGTCGATGGGATCTGTGATGTTTTGATGTATATGTATATGTTTGTGTTAGATCTAGATACGTATACTTTTTCGCACATTAGCCGGAATTCACACACCGTCGTTCGCACATCTGCTTGGTCGGGGATTGTGCTAATGGTCGGGGATGTGGGCCAACAAATGATTGGGATTGTGCTTCTTGTTTGGACACGTGTCAACAAATTAGTGGGATCGCGCGTTCGCACATGACCATTTAGGGAATGGGTGTTATTTTTGTATCTTTTTTTGAAAAAAGTCAAAATTTTGTCCTTTTTTGAGAATTAGCTCTTCTTGTTAATATATATTGTTTTTTGCACTTTATAAACAGGTTTTCAGTAGGTTTTTACATGCTAAAAGCTGTTTTTCGAGCTTTTATTGTGTTGAATTGGTGCCATTTTTAGGTGCTGAAAGCTGTTTTTTTGGTGCTGAAATTTGGTGAAGAAAGCTGATTTTTGTGCTGAAACTTGGTGCTGTTTTTTATGTTGTCTGCTGATTTTTGGGGCTGTTTTTGCTGTTTTTTTTCTGTTTGGTTCCTGCAGTTAGGGTGTTTGGATGCTGTTTGGATAATGATGTTGCAGTACTACTTTTTGCTTGTTGTAAAGCTGCTGTTTGGTTGCCATTTCCACGCAACATAAGGTGTGTTTTGTTGTTATTTTAGCACTATATGAGTTCTTTAATGCAATATTAAGTCGGTTAAGTTTACTATTGTTTCTTTGTTAAAAAAATTTTTACGAACAAATTTTTTTGCCCCCAATATTTCAATATCCTGGCTCCGCCATTGTGTACATGGTTTTTATTGATCTAAAAAAGAAATATGGCAGAGTACCAACTTTAAGAGAGGTAAACCATAAGCCTTTCATATTGCACAATGTATATATTTATGTCACTAAATTTGTGTTTGGCCTGCGCCCGTTTGGCCCGTTGCCCGTGCTCGTATTCATAGTTCATGTCTAATATCCTTTGTAATATTTCATAAACAAACAAGTATGTTTTTTAACCTTTAATATCACCTTAGATATTTCATTGCTTTGTATATTTTTATATGTTATCACCTATGTGTTTTTTAATATTTTTATATTTTTCAGTTACAAGATGATTTTTGTGCCTTTCACCGCAATAGACAAGCACATAACTTTTTTTATTGTCGGTTCAGGGTTGCTTAAGAATGAAACTTTGCTCAAAACTTGTGTTCTTTTTGGAATTTTTAACATGTAATTAATGTTATCTATTACTTGTGATATTATATTGTTAGTAGGATTAACAAAGTTAAGCCTCTTTAGGTGAATTCTTATTTTTGCTCAAAAGTAATGCTAAGTTAATGCAATACTTGTTTGATTTATCACATGTGATATTACTCATATGTATAATACAATAATTAAATTCTATTACTTTATCACATGTGATATTACTCATATGTAAAATACCAAAATGAATGTCATATTTTATTGCTTTATCACCCGTGATATCACTCATATGTAAAGGTAAAGAAAAGTGTTTTTAAGTTTTTGGCGATGTCGAAGCCGAAGGCTGAGCCGGCGATAAAATATGAAAAGTGATGTTTATTATTTTTTTCATATACACTTGATAAAATACTAAATTCACTATCACATTTGGTAAGAATATGTATTTCATATTCTTAGTTTAGTATCACAAATTCACAATTAATAACACATATATGTAGAGAACAAAAACCATAATCATTAACATTTTATATGAAGTTGATTATTTTTTTTTTTTGATAATTCACATTCTTAGTTGGGTATTCCAATTGATAACACCTTTATGTAGAGAAAATTGACTATTATCATTAGCATTTTATATTACCAACCAAAAGATTTCAGTACCGGTCATAAAAACATAAATTCAAACATACCATCAAACACATATTAAGCCACATCATTGGATTTCACACTATTAGAAGCTGCAAATTACGATGACAAAACACATATTAAATAGGATATCACAACCAATAAATAAACATTAACTATGTTTTTTAAATATCACAAGTGATAATGGTGCTTCTACGTTTTGTTGAATCAGTGGTAGTGATGGAGGAACATGTGATATCATAGGTGATATCACCTGTGACATCATGCGTGATATCACAGGTGTTTGAGCTTCTTCAGTTTGTTTATAAAGATGTTGTGCTTTCTTCAACAATAGCTTATTTAGTTTGCTGATTCAACCATTAACTATGTTTTTAAAATATCACAAGTAATAATAGTGCTTCTTCTTTTTGTTGAATCAGTGGTAGGGATGGAAGAACATGTGATATCACCTGTGATAGCATGCGTGATATCACAGGTGTTTGAGCTTCTTCAGTTTGTTTATAAAGTGTTTGGTCATTCATTTCATGAGAAGGATCTTTGCAGTGTATCTCATTCTCATGTTGTTAAGCTTTTGGAGGAACTTTTGATATCACAGGTGATATCACAAGTGTGTCGGCTTTCTTCTATTTGTTGAATTGTACCTAGTGGTTAGGGGTTTAGGGTCTAGGTATATATCAGTTGTGATATTATACCTAGTGGTTAGGGGTTTAGGGTTTTTGGAGGAACCTGTGATATGACATGTGCTCTCACCGGTGATATGAAAGGTGCTATCACCGGTGATATCCTATGTTGTAATACCCCCAATTTCGTGATACACAGCGAAATTCAAAATGGGTGTTACTCGATGGCACAACAGTTATAATAATAGAAAACGATCTCTTAATTGAGTTATTATAAAAGATTTATCATTCAAATTTTTATAAATATCAGAGTTTACAAAATGAGGTCCCAGTAGTTTTACAGGTTGTTAAATAATTTTCGAATGATAATAAGATTTTATCCGTCTATCAGTATCCGTGCCATCCTCGTTCATTATGGACTTGGGATAAACATGCTAAAAGTGTCAACAAAAAGGTTGGTGAGTTCATAAAGTTTATAAATAAAATCGTTGATTTCAATAATCAAAGATTGAGTGAATCCATAATGTTTGTATGCAAATCAGTTGAACACAAATTTCAAGTTTAAGAGTATAATTGCAACAAATACAATCATGGGCAAATAATAATTATTGCTCTAAGCTCATGACTCGCAAACCTTAACAGTAGGACATCACAAGAGTGATGTAAATTACTAACATAATTAGATGTAGTAATAATGCCCTCGGGTAGGAGCTTGCCAACTTCCTATTTAATCTCAAATAAAGTGCATTTGTCTATCAATCCGGCTAGCATTATAGCTATCTATCCGGCTAGTAAAAATGGGCCGTCAACCTCCAATAGATCTATTCACTATATTCGCGTTCACTCGCAAGTGATTAATGGCTCATGATAAGAGGGTCTTTTTAATGGCAATAGTGTAACTTAGGCAATAATAATTAGGATAGCATACATAAAGTACTTGTGTTCAGCAAGTAATAAGTTTCAGTAAACAAATAGAGTGTTTCATAGATCGAGTAGAATATTTATGAATAACGAGTAATATTTGTAAAAACGAGCATGTATCTCCCACATAGAATTCAAAATAAGAAAAGAGGGGCTATGACTCACGGTAATCCATAAAAGTTTAGAGTACTTGTGAAAGTAAATGAAAATAGTTGAGCATGTATCTCCCCCAAAAATAATTCAAAACGTATAAAAGTAGGGGCTATAAAACTCACCTAAGTAGTCTGGATGGAAAACAAATCAAGTATAACGAATAAAATGCACCGACACGCAACCTAGGTGAATATGTCAAGTTTCAGAATTCGTTTTCAAATATATGTGATTTTTAATATTTGTATCGCAATGTTTTGTTAATGGTAAATATTAAATGAGACAACATGAAGTCTCTTCAAAAGTTGGTGGATGATAAGATTTTATCATATTTCATATTTTTATGTTTATGTTTCGTTTGTTCGTTCATCGATATATAAATATTTCATATATATAAGTTTTATAAAAAAAATCCCGAGTTGTTTAAGGTATTAAAACATATTCCCGAAATAATATATAAAATGTTACACTTTATACCCTTATAGTTTTAAGTATTGACAATTTATACCTCTGAACTTTCATAAAAGGACAATTTATACCCTTGTAGTTTCAAAATGACATTTTATACCCACTAATATGGATCATTGACAAAATCAGCTCTTATATTACTAAATTTGTAAAATTTACACTTTCGGCCCAAGAAATCTCCAATTTTCAGATTTGGCAAGTTTTACCCCTAAAGCTTTAATATGTTTTGTTTGTAGTCCTAGATTCATTTTAAGCGCGTTTTTTATTTAGAAAAAGGCGAGGCTTGCTACGAATTATTGAAATAAGTTATAATAAGTTTGAAAATAAGCTGAAAAGAGCTTATTTGCTTATATTTTAGCTTATGGCATTAAAAAGAATTATAAAGGGTGCGTTTGGTTTTTGTTCAAATCGCCCAAAAGAAAAATTAATATAAGCGAGGCCTTGCGATATTTTTACAACGTTCTTGATACTTTTAAGAATTTGCTAGGTGGTCTTTCTAATGGTTCAAATTCGAAGTCCTAAGCTATGGTGGTTTGTTTGCAATAATTATTCAAAGTAAGGGTGTTGGGTCGATTTCTAAGGGGTGTTTGTTTTTGAAGTGCGACCAGCCCAAAAGAGGCTCAAATAAAAACGAGGTGAGGCAAGATTTTCATGACGCTTTTGTTCCTTTAATTACTTTGCTGTGAGGTCTTTAAGATGGCAAGGTTCCAGATTTCATAGACTTTATTTGATGGTCGAAATAAATGTCCAAAGAGGGGCGTTTGGGACTGTTCTCAATATGAGACAGAAGTGAAAAACGAGTTGGTTTTTGATTTTTAAGCTTACGATCTGACATTTTAAACATGGTAACATGATGATAATCATATATAGTCTATCTATTAAAAGTTTTAGGGCCCCTTGTTTAGAAAATATGTCGAAATGATTAATTAGGAGTGTTTGTTTGTGTTTCGGTAAGAAGAAAAGAAAAAGAAAACGTGGTTTTGACCTAAGCTAGTTATTAGGATTCGTTTATTAGCACATTTAGAGGTATGTAAAACTCACAAAAGAGATCAAAAGGGACTAGAACACTTACTGTGGAAACTCGTTTTAGAGGTTACTAAACTAACAACGAGTTTACTTGATCGTTTATGGGCTCTAGGCTGTTAAGCCTTTGATTTAGGAATTCTACGTTTAAAGAACAATGATAATATTGGCGGAATATTCAAACAAAGAATACAATACTATCATGACAAGGTTTTGTGGAATTCACCGTTTGTTATTTCATTAGCCCCAATACTACTTGATCATTAGTAATACGGTTACACTCTAACAGGGATCATAGATCCTTGAGGCTCCTAACAACAATAACAACATTAGACCCCATGTCCAATGTTCATCAGACCCCACGTCTGATGTTCCCACACACACTCTTTAAGTGCTTTACATTTTAACACAACTTTGTGTTGTAATTTTAGAGTACTAAGCACTTTGGTGATCACTAATCACATAGTGACACACTCACTGTCCACAGTGACCCACACTTTATCTAAGGGGTATGATCTTCCTTTTATAACATAAGGAGATCATTTACAAATTGATAAGCTCTTTAGTCATCCACTTGCTTTAACATGTGTCAAGTCAATAAGATACAACTTGTATCTTGAGTGTTCAACTTGATGACTTGATAAATATCTAGATATTATATTTGTATAAACATGACTCATACAAAATAATATCTTCTTCGTTCTTATCTTCTGTAGCAGCAGAGTGACTCATTGATTCAGCAGTTACTTCATTTTAACTATCAGCAGGATTGTAATACTATCAGCAGGAACACTAATCAGTAGAAACAATATACTATCAGCAGAAATGAAACTTTTGCACTATCAGCAGAGTTGTAATACTATTAGCAGAGTGCTCTGTCTTATCAGCAGAGTTCTCAGCAGGAACAGTACTTTGCTCTTGAATCAGCAGTACCTTGTTGGTCTAGCAGTACCTTTTTCTTGAACTAACAGTACCTTGCTCTTTGGACCAGCAGTACCTTAAAATACACTAGCAGTACCTTGTTGGTCTAGCAGTACCTTGCTCTTGGACCAGCAGTACCTTGTATTTTGCTTATCATTCAGTATATAATATGTTTCATTCTTCTTGTTTGTGATCATCAAATCTATGGAATATTTAATTCCTTACAATCTTCCCCTATTTGATGATTACAAAACAAACACTTTCTTGTACGAATTTCCCTAGACGAAGTAGAGAAATTGAGATAACTAAATCTCACCATGAATGAAACTATACTGACTTCCCCTTAATTTATGCTATCCACCACATCTCTTCCCCTTTTTGTTATCAACAAATAGGAAATTTACAAATATGATTTTTACAACTACAAACTAATATTACAAATCAAATCTATCCTTCTAATATCTCAAACTACCCTCCATTAAGCTTTCCGCGCTAAAAATGAACTTGAGACATCAAAATTTTAAATCATCAGTAGCAATACAAATAAAAAGTAGCAATAATCAATAACTTTTCCTGTGGTGATACACATATACAATAAATGGTTAAACATCTTTAACATTGAAGCTTTCCCTGAAACTAATATGTTAACCATTCGAATCTCCATTCTTGTAGGCTTTTATGATTGACAAATAAAAACCAATCATTACCAACTTGTTGATGAAGTAGAATAAACCAATTTTGTGTCCTATATCTTGTACTAAAACTGACTTTGAACTTATACTAACACCATATAAGTAGATCGAAATCTCTTGATAAAATCCTCATTTCATATGAGACACTGAGCGCGACAAAGCAAACTCCTTTAAGTGATAGTTAACTAGGTCTTCGTCCATCCTCCCCTTGACCTATGAAAACTAGATTTAACAAGTCATCACCATAATTATTTAAGCACAAACAAGTTATCTTTTCTTCCAAAGATATGACAAAACATAATCTTGAAAAACTCAACCTCAACTTCAAATAAGCAACAAATAACCTTTTTCACCAATAATAAATTGATAAACAAGCCTTTTTATCTTTTAAGAACCAACTCTTCTCTGTGTGTGATTCTTCCCCTATTGTGTGAACCAAGAAAGAAAACCAAAAATTCGACAATACCTCAACTGTTTCTGCAGCAGTTTTCAACGATGCATATCTTGCAACCTAAGGCTCAGATTGAAGATCCCTCCGGTGAGAATCTACCTTGATATACCAAGAACCTTCAACAAAAATTTCAGCCCGATCCAACGGTTAACGAAGGAGTTATCACCTTTTGAAAACAGCTCTGCAACAGTTTTGTAAAATATAAGCAACACGAATTTTTCTTCTTTCTTTAGCTAAAACCTTTTTTTTCCTAGATCCAGAGCCCCCCGCTCTGATACCACTTGTGGAAACTCGTTTTAGAGGTTACTAAACTAACAACGAGTTTACTTGATCGTTTATGGGCTCTAGGCTGTTAAGCCTTTGATTTAGGAATTCTACGTTTAAAGAATAATGATAATATTGGCGGAATATTCAAACAAAGAATACAATACTATCATGACAAGGTTTTGTGGAATTCATCGTTTGTTATTTCATTAGCCCCAATACTACTTGATCATTAGTAATACGGTTACACTCTAACAGGGATCATAGATCCTTGAGGCTCCTAACAACAATAACAACATTAGACCCCATGTCCAATGTTCATCAGACCCCACGTCTGATGTTCCCACACACACTCTTTAAGTGCTTTACATTTTAACACAACTTTGTGTTGTAATTTTAGAGTACTAAGCACTTTGGTGATCACTAATCACATAGTGACACACTCACTGTCCACAGTGACCCACACTTTATCTAAGGGGTATGATCTTCCTTTTATAACATAAGGAGATCATTTACAAATTGATAAGCTCTTTAGTCATCCACTTGCTTTAACATGTGTCAAGTCAATAAGATACAACTTGTATCTTGAGTGTTCAACTTGATGACTTGATAAATATCTAGATATTATATTTGTATAAACATGACTCATACAAAATAATATCTTCTTCGTTCTTATCTTCTGTAGCAGCAGAGTGACTCATTGATTCAGCAGTTACTTCATTTTAACTATCAGCAGGATTGTAATACTATCAGCAGGAACACTAATCAGTAGAAACAATATACTATCAGCAGAAATGAAACTTTTGCACTATCAGCAGAGTTGTAATACTATCAGCAGAGTGCTCTATCTTATCAGCAGAGTTCTCAGCAGGAACAGTACTTTGCTCTTGAATCAGCAGTACCTTGTTGGTCTAGCAGTACCTTTTTCTTGAACTAACAGTACCTTGCTCTTTGGACCAGCAGTACCTTAAAATACACTAGCAGTACCTTGTTGGTCTAGCAGTACCTTGCTCTTGGACCAGCAGTACCTTGTATTTTGCTTATCATTCAGTATATAATATGTTTCATTCTTCTTGTTTGTGATCATCAAATCTATGGAATATTTAATTCCTTACAATCTTCCCCTATTTGATGATTACAAAACAAACACTTTCTTGTACGAATTTCCCTAGACGAAGTAGAGAAATTGAGATAACTAAATCTCACCATGAATGAAACTATACTGACTTCCCCTTAATTTATGCTATCCACCACATCTCTTCCCCTTTTTGTTATCAACAAATAGGAAATTTACAAATATGATTTTTACAACTACAAACTAATATTACAAATCAAATCTATCCTTCTAATATCTCAAACTACCCTCCATTAAGCTTTCCGCGCTAAAAATGAACTTGAGACATCAAAATTTTAAATCATCAGTAGCAATACAAATAAAAAGTAGCAATAATCAATAACTTTTCCTGTGGTGATACACATATACAATAAATGGTTAAACATCTTTAACATTGAAGCTTCCCCTGAAACTAATATGTTAACCATTCGAATCTCCATTCTTGTAGGCTTTTATGATTGACAAATAAAAACCAATCATTACCAACTTGTTGATGAAGTAGAATAAACCAATTTTGTGTCCTATATCTTGTACTAAAACTGACTTTGAACTTATACTAACACCATATAAGTAGATCGAAATCTCTTGATAAAATCCTCATTTCATATGAGACACTGAGCGCGACAAAGCAAACTCCTTTAAGTGATAGTTAACTAGGTCTTCGTCCATCCTCCCCTTGACCTATGAAAACTAGATTTAACAAGTCATCACCATAATTATTTAAGCACAAACAAGTTATCTTTTCTTCCAAAGATATGACAAAACATAATCTTGAAAAAACTCAACCTCAACTTCAAATAAGCAACAAATAACCTTTTTCACCAATAATAAATTGATAAACAAGCCTTTTTATCTTTTAAGAACCAACTCTTCTCTGTGTGTGATTCTTCCCCTATGTGTGTGAACCAAGAAAGAAAACCAAAAATTCGACAATACCTCAACTGTTTCTGCAGCAGTTTTCAACGATGCATATCTTGCAACCTAAGGCTCAGATTGAAGATCCCTCCGGTGAGAATCTACCTTGATATACCAAGAACCTTCAACAAAAATTTTAGCCCGATCCAACGGTTAACGAAGGAGTTATCACCTTTTGAAAACAGCTCTGCAACAGTTTTGTAAAATATAAGCAACACGAATTTTTCTTCTTTCTTTAGCTAAAACCTTTTCTTTTCCTAGATCCAGAGCCCCCCGCTCTGATACCACTTGTGGAAACTCGTTTTAGAGGTTACTAAACTAACAACGAGTTTACTTGATCGTTTATGGGCTCTAGGCTGTTAAGCCTTTGATTTAGGAATTCTACGTTTAAAGAACAATGATAATATTGGCGGAATATTCAAACAAAGAATACAATACTATCATGACAAGGTTTTGTGGAATTCACCGTTTGTTATTTCATTAGCCCCAATACTACTTGATCATTAGTAATACGGTTACACTCTAACAGGGATCATAGATCCTTGAGGCTCCTAACAACAATAACAACATTAGACCCCATGTCCAATGTTCATCAGACCCCACGTCTGATGTTCCCACACACACTCTTTAAGTGCTTTACATTTTAACACAACTTTGTGTTGTAATTTTAGAGTACTAAGCACTTTGGTGATCACTAATCACATAGTGACACACTCACTGTCCACAGTGACCCACACTTTATCTAAGGGGTATGATCTTCCTTTTATAACATAAGGAGATCATTTACAAATTGATAAGCTCTTTAGTCATCCACTTGCTTTAACATGTGTCAAGTCAATAAGATACAACTTGTATCTTGAGTGTTCAACTTGATGACTTGATAAATATCTAGATATTATATTTGTATAAACATGACTCATACAAAATAATATCTTCTTCGTTCTTATCTTCTGTAGCAGTAGAGTGACTCATTGATTCAGCAGTTACTTCATTTTAACTATCAGCAGGATTGTAATACTATCAGCAGGAACACTAATCAGTAGAAACAATATACTATCAGCAGAAATGAAACTTTTGCACTATCAGCAGAGTTGTAATACTATCAGCAGAGTGCTCTGTCTTATCAGCAGAGTTCTCAGCAGGAACAGTACTTTGCTCTTGAATCAGCAGTACCTTGTTGGTCTAGCAGTACCTTTTTCTTGAACTAACAGTACCTTGCTCTTTGGACCAGCAGTACCTTAAAATACACTAGCAGTACCTTGTTGGTCTAGCAGTACCTTGCTCTTGGACCAGCAGTACCTTGTATTTTGCTTATCATTCAGTATATGAATATGTTTCATTCTTCTTGTTTGTGATCATCAAATCTATGGAATATTTAATTCCTTACAATCTTCCCCTATTTGATGATTACAAAACAAACACTTTCTTGTACGAATTTCCCTAGACGAAGTAGAGAAATTGAGATAACTAAATCTCACCATGAATGAAACTATACTGACTTCCCCTTAATTTATGCTATCCACCACATCTCTTCCCCTTTTTGTTATCAACAAATAGGAAATTTACAAATATGATTTTTACAACTACAAACTAATATTACAAATCAAATCTATCCTTCTAATATCTCAAACTACCCTCCATTAAGCTTTCCGCGCTAAAAATGAACTTGAGACATCAAAATTTTAAATCATCAGTAGCAATACAAATAAAAAGTAGCAATAATCAATAACTTTTCCTGTGGTGATACACATATACAATAAATGGTTAAACATCTTTAACATTGAAGCTTCCCCTGAAACTAATATGTTAACCATTCGAATCTCCATTCTTGTAGGCTTTTATGATTGACAAATAAAAACCAATCATTACCAACTTGTTGATGAAGTAGAATAAACCAATTTTGTGTCCTATATCTTGTACTAAAACCGACTTTGAACTTATACTAACACCATATAAGTAGATCGAAATCTCTTGATAAAATCCTCATTTCATATGAGACACTGAGCGCGACAAAGCAAACTCCTTTAAGTGATAGTTAACTAGGTCTTCGTCCATACTCCCCTTGACCTATGAAAACTAGATTTAACAAGTCATCACCATAATTATTTAAGCACAAACAAGTTATCTTTTCTTCCAAAGATATGACAAAACATAATCTTGAAAAACTCAACCTCAACTTCAAATAAGCAACAAATAACCTTTTTCACCAATAATAAATTGATAAACAAGCCTTTTTATCTTTTAAGAACCAACTCTTCTCTGTGTGTGATTCTTCCCCTATGTGTGTGAACCAAGAAAGAAAACCAAAAATTCGACAATACCTCAACTGTTTCTGCAGCAGTTTTCAACGATGCATATCTTGCAACCTAAGGCTCAGATTGAAGATCCCTCCGGTGAGAATCTACCTTGATATACCAAGAACCTTCAACAAAAATTTCAGCCCGATCCAACGGTTAACGAAGGAGTTATCACCTTTTGAAAACAGCTCTGCAACAGTTTTGTAAAATATAAGCAACACGAATTTTTCTTCTTTCTTTAGCTAAAACCTTTTCTTTTCCTAGATCCAGAGCCCCCCGCTCTGATACCACTTGTGGAAACTCGTTTTAGAGGTTACTAAACTAACAACGAGTTTACTTGATCGTTTATGGGCTCTAGGCTGTTAAGCCTTTGATTTAGGAATTCTACGTTTAAAGAACAATGATAATATTGGCGGAATATTCAAACAAAGAATACAATACTATCATGACAAGGTTTTGTGGAATTCACCGTTTGTTATTTCATTAGCCCCAATACTACTTGATCATTAGTAATACGGTTACACTCTAACAGGGATCATAGATCCTTGAGGCTCCTAACAACAATAACAACATTAGACCCCATGTCCAATGTTCATCAGACCCCACGTCTGATGTTCCCACACACACTCTTTAAGTGCTTTACATTTTAACACAACTTTGTGTTGTAATTTTAGAGTACTAAGCACTTTGGTGATCACTAATCACATAGTGACACACTCACTGTCCACAGTGACCCACACTTTATCTAAGGGGTATGATCTTCCTTTTATAACATAAGGAGATCATTTACAAATTGATAAGCTCTTTAGTCATCCACTTGCTTTAACATGTGTCAAGTCAATAAGATACAACTTGTATCTTGAGTGTTCAACTTGATGACTTGATAAATATCTAGATATTATATTTGTATAAACATGACTCATACAAAATAATATCTTCTTCGTTCTTATCTTCTGTAGCAGCAGAGTGACTCATTGATTCAGCAGTTACTTCATTTTAACTATCAGCAGGATTGTAATACTATCAGCAGGAACACTAATCATCAGAAACAATATACTATCAGCAGAAATGAAACCTTTGCGCTATCAGCAGAGTTGTAATACTATCAGCAGAGTGCTCTATCTTATCAGCAGAGTTCTCAGCAGGAACAGTACTTTGCTCTTGAATCAGCAGTACCTTGTTGGTCTAGCAGTACCTTTTTCTTGAACTAACAGTACCTTGCTCTTTGGACCAGCAGTACCTTAAAATACACTAGCAGTACCTTGTTGGTCTAGCAGTACCTTGCTCTTGGACCAGCAGTACCTTGTATTTTGCTTATCATTCAGTATATAATATGTTTCATTCTTCTTGTTTGTGATCATCAAATCTATGGAATATTTAATTCCTTACACTTACTATACCAAGGGTGTTTGGTTTAGAAGTAAACTCGACAAAGAGGGCTCAAGGTGGGGCAAGACTTCTTCCAAGGCTCCTAGGCTTCACTCCAAAGTTTCTCCTTCTTCTTGTGGACTTAGGATCAGTAGCTAATGGGTATGGGTATGTGGTTTAGGTTGGTGAAAATGGGATGAAGCAAAAGGGTGTGTTTGCTCGTTATTTATAAACATTCTACTCGATCTATGAAACACTCTATTTGTTTACTGAAACTTATTACTTGCCGAACACAAGTACTTTCTGTATGCTATCCTAATTGTTATTGCCTAAGTTACACTATTGCCATTAAAAAGACCCTCTTATCACGAGCCATTAATCACTTGTGAGTGAACGCGAATATAGTGAATAGATCTATTGGAGGTTGACGGCCCATTTGTACTAGCCGGATAGATAGCTATAATGCTAGCCGGATTGATAGACAAATGCACTTTATTTGAGATTAAATAAGAAGTTGGCAAGCTCCTACCCGAGGGCATTATTACTACATTTAATTATGTTAGTAATTTACATCACTCTTGTGATGTCCTACTATTAAGGTTTGCGTGTCATGAGCTTAGAGCAATAATTATTATTTACCCATGATTGTATTCGTTGCAATTATACTCTTAAACTTGAAATTTGTGTTCAACTGATTTGCATACAAACATTATGGATTCACTCAATCTTTGATTATTGAAATCAACTGTTTTATTTATAAACTTTATGAACTCACCAACCTTTGTGTTGACACTTTTAGCATGTTTATCCCAGGTCCATAATGAACGAGGATGGCACGGATACTGATAGAAGGCTAAAATCTTATTATCATTCGAAAACTTATTTGACAACCTGTAAAACTATTGGGACCTCATTTTGTAAACTCTGATATTTATAAAAATTCGAATGATAAATCTTTTATAACGACTTAATTAAGAGATCGTTTTCTATTATTATAACTGTTGTGCTATCGAGTAACACCCAGTTTGAATTTCGCTGCGTCTCACGAAATTGGGGGTGTTACAGATTGGTATCAGAGTTATAGTTATAGAGAAACGGGTCTAATTGTGACCTAAACTATTATTGCTTTTTCACAAAAACATTTTATAGCCTTACGCTCTCCATGCCTTCCATCCTCCAGACGATTATGTGACTTCTAGGTAACTTATGCTACACAAACATGTTAGTATATTGATATATACACACACGACATACTTCTGATCACTTTATACAAATAAGTATACCTGCATATGCCTATTCTAAGGCATTACGGCTTAAATCACATTTTCCCGAGCATGTACCTACTTCTATATTTTTTAATCCTAAGACATTGTGATTTGCACAATTCTTATTCTATATACGTTAAATATATAAACACCAACTATTCTGAGTACTATGTCGATTTCTCTCAATTATCTTAGTCTCCATCTCTGAAAATGAGTGTAAATACTCTCTCTGTACTCACAGAACACCTAACTCATCAATTAAGTACGAATGTTGAGTCAGAAATTCTTAAGTAGGATGATTTACAATGTCTTTATTTAAATGGATTGGGACGCCTTTTTATTTAAATAAAGAAATTATGAATTGCCGAACCATAAGTTTATATTTCCTTATTCACATTGTTCGGTGTAACAACCCGAGATTTCAGGTCACTTTCCTAACCACGACAATTCACTATTCATCAGTTACTATTCATCATTTACTATTCACCAATCACTATTCATCGTTTTTGGAGTCAGTTTGAGACTTCGAGAAGCGTTCAGGAATTTTACTATTCATGTGACACTATTCATCCCCGGGAGGGAATCACTATTCATGTTCATTATTCATTTCAGCGTAAACGTAGTTTACGGGTATTCATATTCGCGTAACCGGTTTGGTTTAACTGCGAAATTCATGCATCATCAGTAGGAACACTGCATACGGACTAGGAATAGTCTGCATATCATCAGATTTCCATTTTCATACTATACCACTCGTAGGTTTATCAAATTAATATTTTTGTTACATTCGACGTATTACGTATAATTACTTTTAATTAAAACGTCAACGCGCGATCAATAAATATGACTAACACGTCCGACAAACCCCACGATGGTCCCGACATATTTTTATACTCATTTTAATATCAAGAAAATTTTAAAATTCATTTACCCAGTATTTTGCAAATTTATTTAATTTATATCGTACGTTTAATATAATTACGACGGTTTTTGTAAAAACTAAACAATAATTACCCGAACACCCAATACTTGTACCCAACCTATTTTTGTAATTTTTATGACTTCGTCAAGTCCCGATTAACACCGTTAAATTTTATTTCTAGCAAACACGGTACCCGGTTACACCTAAAACTAATTAAAATTACACAATTAAACATATGTAATCATCACATGAGCTAATCAAAGAGGCCCCCCCCCCTCTTGTCCCTTTGTGCGCCGGCCTCACACCCCCCAAAACACCCCAACACTTGCTAACTTCCTATCTCAATTAATGCCCATCATATCTTGTCTAATATACCTACTTAACTTCCCTAATACACTTCATTTTAGATAATATCTCAAGAAAACTCTCTCATCTCTATTTGTGTGTGTGTGTGTTCGGCATAACAAGAACAAGAGGAAGCAAACATCAAACTTTCAAGATCAATCCATAATCAAGTCCATCTAGTATTCCTTTAAGGGTTTTGAAATACAAACTCAAAGGTTTTTAGGTTTTCATCATCTTTTTATCACTAATCTTTCAAGTAAGTTGTCAAAACTCATTTTCATAATTTTACCAAGTTAATATAATGTTCATATCATTTTTATGCAAGATCTATATGTATATGTTAGTTATACCACTCCTTTTAAATCTTTTTGCAAGTTATGAGCCCTAGAAGTGTTTTATACTTAGATCCTTGTTAGATCTACATGGATGATGATGTTTAGGACCCTTGACACCTTAAAAAGATAGATGATAAGTTTTAGAAAGATTGGTTGTTGTTTATGACATTTTTGTACAAGTTACTAACTAGAAAATCAAGTTTTGGCAAGTATATAAAACATTCTGTCCTTAAAGGTGAAACGTGGGAAAATCAGTAGGTGTGAGATAATTTTTGGCCAAATATTTAGAAAATACATTCCGAGACGAAGCCGTGGCCGAAAACGGGGATAAAAACGAGTTAATATCGAAAGAGATATGATTTTTACAAGTTTAACGACGAAAACTAAATTTTCCGGAAAATAGCAAGCTGTTACACGACTTTCGACGGACCCGCTGAGGCGTTTAACGCGACCTAGATGACCCGAGCTACTGAAAATATATTAGTACATGTTTATACGAAACCACGGATATAAAGAACGTCAAAAACAAGCTAATAACGAACGAGATACACGCGTTTAAACATCGACTATATACATTTTATTTTGACAGCTTTTTAAGTAGAAAATGGTTACGTACTAGAAACTATATTTTTCACGAAACGACTATGGTGAACCGTAATTCTTATCCATTGGAACACGTACAATCAAAGGTTTATTAACGCGACTACCATATCACATTTCAATGTTTTCAAAACGCCAAGACCAACACTAACGTTTTATACACATTATGACACGACTAGTTTTATGTTAACAAGTTAACATATTTATACCAAGTTTTGGAAAAACTTTACATATCAACGATAACTAGTATTTTCAAATGACGAGTGGTATAGGTTACATATACATGTACATGCACTACATTGCCTCATAATCTAAGTAGATTATGCATATTCATTTTAGGTAGCGGCTAGTGTTCGCGCCTTGTTATTGCCAAGTATTCTAAGTGTTCTAGTATTTCAATTATTCCAAGTATTCCGATTTCATAGCATTGTTGTTTCATCACTTCAGGTGAGTTTTCATAGCCCCGTATACATTTTATTATTGTTTTCAAATCCCACGGGGGAGAATACATTGCAACTGTTTTCCATACGAGCCAAAGTATCAGAATTCCTTGTACATAGATTAAGTTACCTTGTTGCCATATGAAAGTCCCCTATATCATGAACCGTTAATTTACCTGTAAGCGAGAGTGAGTGGATAGATCTATCGAGGGTGACGCCTCCATCCGTGTTGGCTTTGACCAACAACCGATAGCGGATGCATTTCATGTCTTTTCATTTGAGTGTCTGGCAAAACACTCCCAGGGGCTCCAAAGAATTCAGTCACAGCGTCGGGGTCATGAGCTTAAGGCTATTGTACAATCATTTTTATGTGACTTATGTCATACACTTTATACTTGTGGCTATCGTATAACTTCATTTTATTAAACCTATGAACTCTCACCAACTTTATGTTGACCGTTTTTAGCAATGTATTTTCAGGTTATTAGCTATCATGTGGGCATGCATTGGACCCTCTTGGAGTCGCGGGGTCGACTTGCATCACTTATTTTCATGCACTTATGTAACCGTTTGATCTACTATGGTTTTGTTTTAAACTTGCAACATCATTTGGGACCTATGTTTTGTAAACTCTGATTTTATTTATGATCAAACGTGTATTTTCAAAACGACACTTTAGGTCGTTCAATATATCCATTGTATGAGACGCCATGAAAGTCACACCAAGGTATTCAATTCCGCTGCCATTAACAGGTAAATTCAGGGTGTGACAGATTGGTACCAGAGCAATGGTTATAGCGAACTAGGTTATCCTCATACCCTAGACTATAACTACCCCAACGGTAGCGTCTCATCATTACATCATAAGTGCACATTATTATTTGCGAGGATTCATTACATGGGTTTATTCATTTCATTTTGCATTGTTGCCACAGAGATATGTCTTCCAATTCCCGCACTATTGTTATATTTTCTGATGTTTACATCGAGGACGCTATGTCTTCTACTACTCCCATTGTTGCACCTACTCCTCAGATTTCACCTATTGCACCACCTTTGGTTACTCGTGCACCTACAGATTCATCATCCCATACTATTCCGGTTTCCGCAGAATCCAACTCTTATGTTCCGACGTCGCAAGACGATCGGGATGTCCCTATTACTTCAGCCCATACAGAGTATACCATTTGATAAGACGTACATGCTTAGTCCTTATGGACCTATTAGAATGTTTATTGCAAGAAAGATAGTATATCTTCATTCCCTCACTATTAGAACACTCACTACTCATGTATTACCACCAGTATCAGCTACTCATACCACTATTGGTCGTCCCATAGTGCATACTCCAGTTTTACCGCTTAGACATCGCAAGATAGCGTAAAAGAAGGTAGTGATTCCTTCAGTATTATCACCATCGACTTCATCATCATCATATGGAACCCCATTTATACCATCACATTTCAGGGACTCTACTCACATACTTAACTTACCGCTTGAGAAGCGTACATGGTTTGATACACCATTACCATCTACCACTAAGGACACTACACCACCTTATAGATTAAGGTTGATGAGAGTTCGAGAGCCCTTACTGTTAGACAACCTACTACTCTTCATCGTTAGATGATGATCTCTAACTAATTGAGACTACACATGAAGGTTTGGATGCCCCACAGACCAAACAAGAGCAACAACAAATCGCCAAAGAGTGGCATTCCTCGCAAAGACTTTATACTATCTCAGGTATAATCGACTCATACTTCCATGACATAATGAACCAACAAGATGCTTTGAGCAATATTACACCACCACAAGAGAACTCTTCACAACTCCCTCTTCATTACCAAGTTTGATTACATCACATTCTAAACCGATGAGTTGGATTTCATCATTGGTCATCGTAACAACACCCCACCAATCAGATATGACACCGAGACCTTCGAGATTCGGGAGTCTAACCTTGCCTTTCAGTACGACCATTGTCATTTCCTTTTTCCCATTCTCACTTGTCATGAATTAGATAACATCTTGTGGATGACACCAAGATCACGGACTCAACAGGAACATCTATAGATTCCTCAAGGATGGATTGGAATCTACATTATCTCAGACATGAATCGATGCACAACCCCGGACCTCACTTCAGGACATCATCCTAGCTTTTACCTTTACTCGCTTTTACTATCATCTTGGCCACGGGAAGTGTGGCGTGGTTCAAAGAAACATGTGGTATTTTGATTGTTGTACAACGAGATCCCCAAGTATTGACTTTACTATATGGGTATGGTTGTGCTATCTATGACACCGGTCAATGTAGACCAAAATTTTTAAGTGTTGTATTCATGTGTTATGAGGATATACGCATGGTTGTGGTGGTATACCTAGTGAACAATGATCGTTGCTATTACGAGTACTCATGGTTGTATTTATACACGCTGAGGTTGTACCTGTTGTGGTTGTACATATCGTGGTTGTATTTACACTTGGGGTGGATATATATATACATGTTGTGGTTGTATATATTTTGTACGATAATCATTTCTAGTATGATTGTTGTTGATGTATTCTGTTGTGATGTACCAGAATTATGGCACCTAGGAAAGCAAAAGCCAAGGCTGCTGCAACGACTACCCCAGAAATGACTCAGGCTGCTATCCGGAAGCTCGTTAGGGATAGTGTAGCCGAAGCTCTAGAGATTGAAAGAGCCGCTGTTGCCGCAAGAGCTGCCGAAGATGCTTCTCGGATAGGGACATCGGGAGAAGCTAGCAACGGAACCAATGGGAAGAAATGTACTTACAAGGATTTCAAGAGTGGAGATCCTACTTTGTATAAGGGTACTGAAGGGGCTACTGCCATGGTTCGATGGTTCGAACATACTGAATCCGTGTTTATCTTATGCAACTGTCCGGATGATTCCAAGGTTAAGTTTGCCGTGAGTACGCTTCGTGATCAAGCCTTATCGTGGTGGAACTCTTATGCAAAGCCCATAGGGATGGAGAATGCTTACAAGGTCACATGGGACGAGTTCAAAAGGTTGGTAACTAAGAAGTTTTGCCCACGAACCGAAGTGAAGAAGTTGGAAGTAGAGTTCTATGATCTGGTAACCGTGGGAAATGACATTGAGACTTATATTCGAAGGTACCAAGAGTTAGCCGCTCTATGCCCATCTATGGTGCCTGATGATGAAAAGTTGGTAGAGAATTTCATTGGTGGATTGCCCGAAAACATCCGTGGTGATGTGATTTCTTTTGATCCGCAAACTCTTGATGAGGCAATCAGGATGTCTCAAAAACTCATAGCTCAAGTTCTGAAGAAAGTGACCCCCGCCAACAACAACAACAATAACTTCAACCGAAACCGTAACTACAACAATAACACCAACAATTACCAGAACAACAACAACAAAAGGAAATGGGATGACACCCAAGGTAACAACGCCAACCAACCACCACCCAAAAGACAAGAAACTGCACGGGCCTATGTTGCGGGTCCGACTGAAGAGAAAGGTTACGCCGGTACTCTACCAAAGTGTAACAAATTCCAAACACATCATAACCCGGGGGATTGCCCTAAACCTTGTTTCAATTGTGGGAAGATCGGTCATCTGGCTAAGGGATGCAGGGCTGCTCCTGGGGGAAATAATCAGAATCCACCGCCAACATGTTATGGTTGTGGAGAAGTTGGACACTTTAGGAACAATTGCCCGAAAGGAAATCAGGACATGGGGACCAAGAGGAATTAACTCGAGGAATAGCGTGCGTGTTTGGGAGAGAGACCGTCAGGACATTAGCAACATCAAAGACAACAACAATGCTTAACCAGAAGGAGTTCATGTTTTAATAAACCGTAGTTGAGCCCTCTAGGGTTGTATCTTTCTTTTGTACTTTCCATAGGTACGTTGGTGTAACCTAGTTGTATTAAGCACTTTCCTATCCAATGTAATACCTATCTTTTGTTATCTTCGCGATAATCATAACCATCGTTTATTCCATTCCTATTCCAATTGCTCAATTCTCTATAGTTTCGCAACAATATACCTTTATCTTACTAGGGATTAGGCCGATTTCATTCTTGACGGATTAGTAGACTAATACCATTTCATAAGATTCATCCATGTATCCAATGAAACCTTCAAAAAATTTAATGCAAGTTATTTTACTACCCTACGGGGGAACTATTTTTCAGAACTTTCAAAATAAACCATTTGGTACCACCCTATAAATGGATTTCCTGTCATTTTATCAAGTATTTACTACCGCTACGCGAGACAATTTTCATGTTACTTTCAAAGGAAATATCTAGAAAACCATTTATCAAAACAACACGCTGAACACCATCTAAAACTTTTGGGAAAAAGTAATACCGTTTCAATTTAACCAAGCATCGCATCGTTGGTCCTCAATTATACATAGCCTGATCACCTATGTATAATTCAGGAGGAACTATGCCGTGAAGAAAATAGTCACATTTTCAGAAATTATTAATAACAATCTTCATTCAAAAGCTTTGTAAACAAATGGAATTTTTCATGAACACCCCTTTTAACAAACTCCCACCGGATACTTACATCACTCATCACTCACTCAGCCATTAAGTTGAATTTGCACCATTGACTTCTCTAGGAGAGACTCTACATTATGAAGGATATTTTATGACGTAGAAACGGCGAAAGGATAGACGATACCCCTCAGATTTCTAGCAATCCCTTAAGATATTCCTTTTCTAATCGGATATACACGCTCTACCATCGTTAGCCCGACGAATCCTTAAGAGAACTTCCTGAGCACTATAGGATGTATTCAACACCACATAACCAACTTTGTATGGATTAGGATAATCTTTCGATTATTGACGAATTTCATCATCAGCAAAAATAACCATCACGGGAATATATATAAAGGCACCATTTAAGACACCCTATGGCCGAAGTGACCATATACATATTTATATATCGAATTTGGAAAGTTAAATTCACGGACCTAGAACTAAACCGGGAGACAACAAAGGAAATTTCACAAGCCAAGAATCAGTTACAAGAAATGAGAAAACAATGGAAGTTAGGTCGATGCATGATGCACATCATACGGAATTGATACCCTTGAACAACGAACCTCCTAGATTCAAGTAGAAGCACGAACTATGATTGAAAGCCTTGCCTTGGAAAGGCATGATACAATTTTTGATAACCCGATAGACTGAGCTCTCGGTATCGGACCATTTCGGATTCTAGTTAGAGCCGGTCAGTTGGCATACACACCTAAGTTTCCGTCAGAACTCAGCAACGTTCATAACACATTTCATGTTTCAAACCTCAAGAAGTGTCTTTCCGACGAGTCGTCCGTTATTCCACTCGAAGAAATTCAACTAGATGACAAGCTCAATTTTGTGGAAGAACCCGTAGAAATCATGGACCGTGAGGTCAAGCAATTGAAGCAGAGCCGAATTCCTATCGTGAAAGTTCGCTGGAATTCTCGAAGAGGACCCGAGTTTACTTGGGAACGAGAAGACCAAATGCGACGCAAGTATCCACATCATTTTCCCGAGCCTGCTTTCGAAACCAACGACAATTGAATTCAGGGACTGAATTCCCTTTTGGAGGGGCGACTGTAACAACCCGAGATTTCAGGTCACTTTCCTAACCACGACAATTCACTATTCATCAGTTACTATTCATCATTTACTATTCACCAATCACTATTCATCATTTCACTATTCATCGTTTTTAGAGTCAGTTTGAGACTTCGAGAAGCATTCAGGAATTTTACTATTCATGTGACACTATTCATCCCCGGGAGGGAATCACTATTCATGTTCATTATTCATTTCAGCGTAAACGTAGTTTACGGGTATTCATATTCACGTAACCGGTTTGGTTTAACTGCGAAATTCATGCATCATCAGTAGGAACACTGCATACGGACTAGGAATAGTCTGCATATCATCAGATTTCCATTTTCATACTATACCACTCGTAGGTTTATCAAATTAATATTTTTGTTACATTCGACGTATTACGTATAATTACTTTTAATTAAAACGTCAACGCGCGATCAATAAATATGACTAACACGTCCGACAAACCCCACGATGGTCCCGACATATTTTTATACTCATTTTAATATCAAGAAAATTTTAAAATTCATTTACCCAGTATTTTGCAAATTTATTTAATTTATATCGTACGTTTAATATAATTACGACGGTTTTTGTAAAAACTAAACAATAATTACCCGAACACCCAATACTTGTACCCAACCTATTTTTGTAATTTTTATGACTTCGTCAAGTCCCGATTAACACCGTTAAATTTTATTTCTAGCAAACACGGTACCCGGTTACACTTAAAACTAATTAAAATTACACAATTAAACATATGTAATCATCACATGAGCTAATCAAAGAGGCCCCCCCCCTCTTGTCCCTTTGTGCGCCGGCCTCACACCCCCCAAAACACCCCAACACTTGCTAACTTCCTATCTCAATTAATGCCCATCATATCTTGTCTAATATACCTACTTAACTTCCCTAATACACTTCATTTTAGATAATATCTCAAGAAAACTCTCTCATCTCTATATGTGTGTGTGTGTGTTCGGCATAACAAGAACAAGAGGAAGCAAACATCAAACTTTCAAGATCAATCCATAATCAAGTCCATCTAGTATTCCTTTAAGGGTTTTGAAATACAAACTCAAAGGTTTTTAGGTTTTCATCATCTTTTTATCACTAATCTTTCAAGTAAGTTGTCAAAACTCATTTTCATAATTTTACCAAGTTAATATAATGTTCATATCATTTTTATGCAAGATCTATATGTATATGTTAGTTATACCACTCCTTTTAAATCTTTTTGCAAGTTATGAGCCCTAGAAGTGTTTTATACTTAGATCCTTGTTAGATCTACATGGATGATGATGTTTAGGACCCTTGACACCTTAAAAAGATAGATGATAAGTTTTAGAAAGATTGGTTGTTGTTTATGACATTTTTGTACAAGTTACTAACTAGAAAATCAAGTTTTGGCAAGTATATAAAACATTCTGTCCTTAAAGGTGAAACGTGGGAAAATCAGTAGGTGTGAGATAATTTTTGGCCAAATATTTAGAAAATACATTCCGAGACGAAGCCGTGGCCGAAAACGGGGA
Source organism: Artemisia tridentata subsp. tridentata (assembly GCA_021014915.2). NCBI lineage: Eukaryota > Viridiplantae > Streptophyta > Magnoliopsida > Asterales > Asteraceae > Artemisia > Artemisia tridentata. Next base: position 246,597,467 of record CP139505.1, read on the forward strand.
TAAAAACGAGTTAATATCGAAAGAGATATGATTTTTACAAGTTTAACGACGAAAACTAAATTTTCCGGAAAATAGCAAGCTGTTACACGACTTTCGACGGACCCGCTGAGGCGTTTAACGCGACCTAGATGACCCGAGCTACTGAAAATATATTAGTACATGTTTATACGAAACCACGGATATAAAGAACGTCAAAAACAAGCTAATAACGAACGAGATACACGCGTTTAAACATCGACTATATACATTTTATTTTGACAGCTTTTTAAGTAGAAAATGGTTACGTACTAGAAACTATATTTTTCACGAAACGACTATGGTGAACCGTAATTCTTATCCATTGGAACACGTACAATCAAAGGTTTATTAACGCGACTACCATATCACATTTCAATGTTTTCAAAACGCCAAGACCAACACTAACGTTTTATACACATTATGACACGACTAGTTTTATGTTAACAAGTTAACATATTTATACCAAGTTTTGGAAAAACTTTACATATCAACGATAACTAGTATTTTCAAATGACGAGTGGTATAGGTTACATATACATGTACATGCACTACATTGCCTCATAATCTAAGTAGATTATGCATATTCATTTTAGGTAGCGGCTAGTGTTCGCGCCTTGTTATTGCCAAGTATTCCAAGTGTTCCAGTATTTCAATTATTCCAAGTATTCCGATTTCATAGCATTGTTGTTTCATCACTTCAGGTGAGTTTTCATAGCCCCGTATACATTTTATTATTGTTTTCAAATCCCACGGGGGAGAATACATTGCAACTGTTTTCCATACGAGCCAAAGTATCAGAATTCCTTGTACATAGATTAAGTTACCTTGTTGCCATATGAAAGTCCCCTATATCATGAACCGTTAATTTACCTGTAAGCGAGAGTGAGTGGATAGATCTATCGAGGGTGACGCCTCCATCCGTGTTGGCTTTGACCAACAACCGATAGCGGATGCATTTCATGTCTTTTCATTTGAGTGTCTGGCAAAACACTCCCAGGGGCTCCAAAGAATTCAGTCACAGCGTCGGGGTCATGAGCTTAAGGCTATTGTACAATCATTTTTATGTGACTTATGTCATACACTTTATACTTGTGGCTATCGTATAACTTCATTTTATTAAACCTATGAACTCTCACCAACTTTATGTTGACCATTTTTAGCAATGTATTTTCAGGTTATTAGCTATCATGTGGGCATGCATTGGACCCTCTTGGAGTCGCGGGGTCGACTTGCATCACTTATTTTCATGCACTTATGTAACCGTTTGATCTACTATGGTTTTGTTTTAAACTTGCAACATCATTTGGGACCTATGTTTTGTAAACTCTGATTTTATTTATGATCAAACGTGTATTTTCAAAACGACACTTTAGGTCGTTCAATATATCCATTGTATGAGACGCCATGAAAGTCACACCAAGGTATTCAATTCCGCTGCCATTAACAGGTAAATTCAGGGTGTGACATTGTTCGGGGCGCTTCTCTATGTAAGTAATGAATTATAAATGAGTGGGCTTATTTGTATCTGAAACGACATGAGTATGAACTCGAAGATCACTAGAATTCATTAAACACAAAACGTAATCTTTTATTAGAATCCACGAAAATTAATACATAGCTAAATAATTAGCATCGGTAGTGCTAATGTTACAAAGATTACTAAGTAAGGAATAAAATCGCCAATTGGTTGACCTGCCAAGGCAACGAAAAACACCACCAACCCAACGAGAGCAAGAGCCACCACGGGATGTATCACATTGATTATTCTGTGCGATAAATACATACAAACCATTAAACACGATAGCAAGACTAGATCTTAAACATAAAGATAAACGAGTTTTATTTCACATTTATTAAGGATTACATAGAAACACAACAAGGACTCATTTTAACAACCCTAACTCGAGACTATTACCCCCATATCTTGTCCACGCCAATAGCTAGGATCACAATTGGCATAAGAACTGCTAGAACGCAAACCAAGAATATGTAGTCTTCATTAGGAACGTACGCCAAGTAAACAAACCCAAGAACAACGTACACGATTGCGAGAATAGTAATTAGGTGCGGCATTTTGGAATTAGTTAAATGAGTGTGGTGCTGTTTTGGTAGATTTCGAATGGTATGAAGAAAATAGGGAAAATGATGTTCGATTTATATAGGGTGAAGGAGCTAGGGTTTCTTGATCTTTCTAGTCATCTTGTCTAGGGGAGGGAGACATGGTGAGGTGGTGTATTGGAGGTTGTGTAGTGGCCTGTGATGGTGGTGAGGTGGTTCGAATCTAGGCCATGGAATTTACCTACAAACTTTGACTAGGGTAAATATCAAGGAACATGGTGATGTGTAGTAATTCTTGACCTAGTAAATTCCTTATAGCGCAAGATTTATGAGAGGATGCTTCGATACACTATTGAGGATGTTAGTCCTTTAGTACGAGTGTATGTGATACTTTGAATGAATATGATTAAGTATGCGGAATCTACTTAATCACACTTAGAAGGTTATTTGGTTATGGAAATGGAACAGTTATGTTTGTTATTAAACAATGAACAAAGAAAGTTTAACACCAAATGATTAAATATTATTCAAGAAATAATACGAGTGATCTTCACTATCACTAGGGTTACAAAACCTTGAATCTTAATGTTCTTATGACTTGTGATATTGTTGTGTTTGTTCTTTTCTCTTAACAGATATTCAAGTTCTATTCTTGGTACAAATCTAAGTCATACAATATCTAGTATAAGATCTCCCTTTTATACAAACAAAGGAGATCATTACAATTATGATAAGTCTTGTCGAACTACTTGTTTGAGTATGTCAGTCATTAAGATACAACATGTATCTGAGTTTACAACTTGCTCTATGTAAACTACATGGTGACTGATCACATTGTCTAAGATATTATCTACCGTATATACTTGACTTTAGTAGAAAATATCTTCGTATACTTATCCAACTAGAAGTAGAATACTTCGACACTTATCCATCTAGCAGCAGTATCTGTTGCACCAGCAGTAGAATGTTTGCGGAAGCAGAATCTTAACGCTAGCAGTAGAATGAAATGCACTAGCAGTAGAATGATACTTAGTGTATTTCCTTGAGCAGAACTGATCTTGTAAACCTTTAATTCCCGATACTAATCTTCAGAATATTTAATTCCCAACAATCCTCCCCTAAACATGTGAATCCTTTTTAACATGTTTCTTATGAATTAAATTATGATTGTGAGAATCTTTCAAACATTTTATAGTCAGATTCTTGATCTGAGCTATCTTCTGTTCTTCAAGATTAAATATCTATCTGTCTAACTCATCTACCTTCTGTAAAACTATTTCAGCAATAACATCATCTTTCTCTGTCTTGAATACAAAATCAACACCTTGAATAAAAGATGGTGCAATATTCTTGGATGGAGGAATTATAAGAGGCAATGGTGCTGTGTATCTTGGATGCTTGTTTCAACAAGTGAAATCATCTTCCAGCATGCCTTTGCAAGTGATGAACAAACGTAGTGAACTGAAATTGAAACTGAAAGCTCCTAGATAGAACTTTCTCCTTTTGAATGCTTCATCCCTTCTGAATATATATAATACTCCAGAATCTTCATTTGAACTTTCTTCATTTGAAGAGCTTATTCCCAGTATCCATCAACTGAAAAAGCTTATACCCAGCATCCATCAACTGAATGCTCATTCTTATTATTGACTGAATAATAAGACATTTTAGCTTCTCAAAAAGCTAACATCATCATCTTGTATGCTCTTGTATTTTCCATTGTAGGATCATTTTCCTCCCCTGAATCCTAAGCATACTTCCTTCCCTTATTGGTTAATCTTCCTCCCTTGGGTTTTATTTCCTCCCCTGAGCTTGAGCTTGGAAGATCTCTCACTATGTACCAAAATATTTATCCTCCCCTGAGATTTATCATTTCCTCCCCTGTTTGGAAGATCTCTCACCATCATCTGATCTACCAATTAGAACTTGTTTTCAGACAATAGTGTACATGTTGGCCATCAATTCCTTAAGAGTTTAATTTGCTGCCCTCATCACTTCTAGGTGTGTTAACTCCTATGAGTGGTGAATCATGGGGCTTTGACTCATTGTCCATCATTTTATGGTTTTTCTGAGCCTCTTTGAAAATCCTTTTTAAGAAACTTTTAGCAGTATGAATATGATTTTATTATTGAAAAATCATACTGCTCTCAACCATTTTGAAGGGATTAAGTGTGTAACAGACACTTAATCAAGAATTCGGTTTAAAGTAACCTCTGGTTGTGTGAGAACCAATATTTTCAGTTATAAATAACTGCCCGTGTAAAGATAAACCTATTCAAAAGGCTTTCTTGACAGGGTTTCCAGCTCATAGAAATTGTTACCTCTAACATAAGTGTTAGATTCACTTTTGCTAGCTGTTCTTTCTATCAAATGTCCTTAGACTTGCTTATTATACTTAAAAGTATAAAATGATAGAAAGAGAGCTGAGTCAGTTACTATCTGACCAACTGAGCCATTAAGTCAATGTGAAACATGATAACTAGGTTTCAAGAAAGAAGTTTTAAAGAATCAATTAACTTAGGTGTAAACCTTTGTTAATGAATTCCCAAAATCAGTCCATCATAAACCTATTATTTTAGCTACTAGAATCATTCTGCTGCTTCCATTTCACTTGAAACTTCTTTTGTGCTCAATGTTCATACCTGAAAATGTTAGTCCAAAACCAAGAACCCAAAATGCAAAGCATTTGTCTTATAGCAGTATCATAGTATGACTAACAAATATGAACTTAACAAACAAAAATTTGTACTAGCAACACAAACTTTTCACTAACAGTAGTAACTTATAAAGCCAGTAGTACAATACAAAAATTTATATACAAAAACACATAGTTTTAAATCATTGAGGATTAAGTATTCCAATACTTGCTACCAAGTACTGAAACCTTCCAACATCAAAAGCTTTAGTAAGAAGATCTGAAAAGTTGTGATCAGAATCAATTTTAAGAACTTGAATCAACTTTTTCTCATTACAGTCTCTAATAAAATGATGTCTAATTTCAATGTGTTTTGTTTTAGAATGTTGCACTGGATTTTTAATTATGCAAATTGTACTACTATTATCAATATGAATGACAATGTTCATAAAATTGTACCCATAGTCAAGAAGTTGGTTTTGAAGCCATAAGACTTGACCACAGCAACTTGCAGCAACTACATATTCAGCTTCAGTCGCTGAAGTAGCCACAATTGTTTGCTTTTTACACTGCCATGAGATAAGTCTACACCCAAGGAATTGACATCCTCCAGTTGTTGACTTTCTGTCCAAGCTAGCACCAGCATAATCACTATCCGAAAATGCTACCAAGTCAAAAGGTGATTCCCTTGAATACCATAGACCCAACCTAGGTTGACCCTTGAGATATCTAAAAATCCTCTTGACTGCCGTTAAATGAGAAACCTTTGGAGTTACTTGAAATCTTGCACAAGCACAAACAGAGAACATGATGTCAGGTCTTGATGATGTGAGATACATCAAAGAGCCTATCATAGATCTGTAAGTGTGTACATCTACATTGTCTCCATCTAAATCTTTAAGAAGAGGCTTCTCAGAGTCCATTGGTGTGCTTGCCACTTTTGAATCAGCAAATTGAAATTTTCTAAGTATCTCTGCAACATACACTACAAGAAAAGTGGCTTTTTAGGACCCTTTGTCTGGGACGGTATGATAATAGAGTCCTAAAAAACTGTTTAATAGGACATATGAGCGTTTAGGGTCCTTTTTAAATATTTGCTACTTAGGCGGTGTCCTAAAAAGTTATATAATATGATGGTTGATTATTTGGGGTCCTATTATCATATAACTTAATAGGACACTTAAAATATGGATCCTAATAAATTACTTTATAAGGCATTTAGTTGTTGGTGTCCCATTATGTGATAGTGTAATACGACACTTGATCACCAGATGTCCTGTTATGACATAACCTAATAAGACCCTTGACACTTGGGTCTTATAACTTTAACCTTTATAGGACGTTTATTCATTATTGTTTTATTATAATACACCATAATAGGACACTTGAGTTTTGAGTCATAAGACATCAGTTAGTTAAAACGCTTATTCACAAAAATTTTGTTATAACAAAATTTAATAGGACCTTTGACACGTGGGTATTATAACGTTAACCTTTATAGGACGCTTATGTACAATGGTTTTATTATTGTACACCATAATAGGACATTTCATTTTTGAGTCATATAACATCATTTTTTTAAAACGATTATTCGTAAAAGTTTTATTATAACAAAACTTAATAGGACCCTTAAGACGTGGGTATTATAATGTTAACCTTTATAGGACGCTTATGCATAATAGCTTTATTATCATACATCATAATAGGACATTTTATTTTTGAGTCATAAAATATCAGTATTTTAGAACGTTTATTCGCAAAAGTTTTATTATAACAAAACTTAATAAGACCCTTAAAGGACGCATATTCATTATGGTTTTATTACTATACACCATAATAGGACACTTGACAAATAAGTCATAAAACATTAATTATTTAGAACGCTCACTACTACAAATTGAAGTTAAAGCGACACTAAGTAAGTGTTGTATTATGGGTTTAAAATGTTGCATTATGCCTAAAGTGACACTTTACCAAGTGCTACATTATGTAACGTCGCCTTAGGTATAAGTGACACTTTCAAATGAAATATGCAACATTTTTTAAATGTGTTGCCTTTGTTTTGCATATGTGTTAATGAGAAGTGCAACACTTTTTACATTCAAACACAACACTTTTTATAATTAATTGCAACACTTTAACACTCAATCCAACACTTTTTACATTAAAATACAACAGTTTTATACTTACGTGCAACACTTTTTAAAATCAAATGCAACATTTTTTTATAGAACCACAACAATATTAGATTCAAGTGCAACACTTTCTCATTTGCTACAACAAAGTATGCAGCACTTTATCTTATGAAATGCAACATTTCTAGTTGTTTTTCATCATTAAGGCAACACTTTTTTATAAAATTTGTAACACTTTTGTTTCACATAATACAATGCTATATATTTGATACTAGGAACATATATAAGGATACACAAGCATATGATACATTAAATTATAATTTTACATAAGTTGTCTGTTTACAAAGTGATACAACAAAAGCATTATGAGTTTTTGCGACCAACTACCATGATCTAGTTTAGGTATTTACAAAGATCTAGCAGAAACATCATCAGTCTTTGCGAACAACTTCGAAAAGCTGGTTTCAAAAAGGATTTCAGTAGAGTGGATATATACACAAACCAGTTAACGTCAGACGATTGCATTCAAGTGGTACAGTCTTTATTCCTTTTCGTCAGGCTTTGATTGCTTGTTAGAGCAGCAACTTTTTTTTTATGGAGGCTAGCATGGGACTATGTGGTTGTCTTTTAGCGGGGGTTGCTGGGATGTACTTTTCTTTCCGTTTGGGTGGATCAGCAAGAGTGGAGGTAGACCCAATTAACATGTTGTTGCAGATCTGTAAGAAGCGACGCCTCCATTGGTTTTTACGCTTTTACTACGTGTATTTTAGTCTCTGTTTAACCACGAAATTCAATTTCGTAGTGGCGTATAAAGGCAACAATTGTTTGTCCTTGAACTGATGAAGCAATGGCCGCTCCAATATCAATACCCTGTAATACACGTGTAAGTAAATGTGCGTTTTCCGTTTTTAAGAGTATAATACATTGTAACTTGAGTCCAATAGAAATCTTTTTTATAGTAGCACCAATTTGGTTTGATGAATGAAATAAGTGGATATCATATCACCTCATCTTCCGCGTTTTTAACTTCCAGGGCATTAAACGGTATGAATGTTTCCACATCAGGTGTGGAAATAGTGGCATGTATGCTTCCAGTTCCATCGTTAATTACCAGTGTCACATGAGACCTAGACAATACATGGGGAGGATATTTTTAATAAAGATTATATAATGCATATTACTAGTTGAGAATGTGACTTACATTACAGACTTCTGACTCTTGTTTACAGGCAGGGCATGTGACAATCCAAGATAGATCAACTTCAAGTGACTTGTGGCACTTGGCACATGTCGTATACCAACAACCCTTTTGTTAAAAAGAGAGGGTAATTTTCCCTTTAATCCAAGCAGTTTTTACCTGTATATAAAATAAGGATGGTATGGTAATGGTGTATAATCATGGAATAAACGAATGACATGCTAAAGTAACCATATTGGCAGACGATTTTTAGTGACGCAACGGCTATGGAAAGAGATTTGATGTTTTGTTCTTCTGGATAAGACAGTAAAACGCCGTGCTCCTTGTAGCTTTCTGTTTAAAGAAGTTGTTGAAGCTCTTGCTTAACCTAAACTAAAAATATATGTTTACGAATTAATGTCAAATATGTTCGGATTTGCAACAAATATAATTATGCAGTTTCATTAAAGAAAAATGTACCACTGTCTCATTTGTAACTCTTTTTTTAATGGTGGGTTGATCATTAATCCAATGATCATTTTGTGCTCAATGAGAGGCCTGTACAACAGTGTAAAAACTAGTAAGAAATATAACAAAATGGTGTGTGCTTAAATAGTTAACTGACAACCTGTATCCCAAGTTTTTTCAGATTATGAAGCGTTAAAATGAATTATAATTTGCATTGTTTCACTTAGAGTTGAATGTTGTCTTTTTCAACATCCTCTCTCTCTCTCTTTCATTCACATCTTGATGCATAGAAGATTGATTTTGAAAGAAAAAAAGGTTTACAAATTCCCTATTATCTTGCTATGTAATATTTTATTTGAAGTTTGTGGTTGACATATCAAATACATACCTTGAGATCTTACGTCATCCTCATCCTCTTCGTCTACGAGGAAAAGTTGTTTTCTTGATCCACTAGAGATGCTTGTTGTTGCAGAATTAGGCTTAGCTGCATTCTGACCCGAATGCCTTTGTGACCCTTTCTTATTTAATACAAGTTCACCCAGGGTGACTTTTGCTCTTGATTGATTCTTGTTTGCTGTACTTCTATCAAGAAATTGTCCATTTTGATCATTAGCTTCTTTACATTGTTGTAGCCTACTCTTTTTTGCTGCATTAGAATCAGCAAAAGTTTCCAGTCCGTCACAACTTTCCTCGGACACACGAGAGACATTTGGAGCAACAATCCGGTGCTTTGCTAAGTTAGCATATTTGTTCATGGACAGTGGTGCAATATACTGTGTACGAAGTTGCTGTAACAAGTGAATTTTCCATAAGAGAAACATTAATTGTATATAAATAAATAAGAATGTAATGTTGCTCAGATCTAGTTACCTTTTTGGGTGCTCCAACAGTTGCAGCAACTTCTTCAGGGTAATCTTTGCCAGTTTCACCATTATGTTCACGAGAATACCTGGCATCTCTGTCACTTATAGATGCTGATTTCTTTTTGTTTTTCTTTTTCTTTGTTTTTTGACTATCTACTAAACTTTTCAAAGAATTAGCAATCTTTTTAATTCCTAACTGTCTTAATCGTTCTTGGTTTTCTTCAACCCTCAACAGTTTACTCCTCTCATAATCAGTTATCCGTGTTGTTTCACCTTGGTCTTGGTTGCTTTTGTTTCCCATACCTGTTGTAAGTCCTAGATAAAAATTGAAAACAGAAAAATGAAAACATGGAAGTTGAAAATTGAAAACTGAAAATATGAAAACACATATATTCAGTCCAGTAAATCTGTAAGCATCCCATATATGATGTTTACATACATTATAGGCAAGTTAGCGTGCCTAGCAGATTTGAGAAAAATAAAAACATGACATTAACAAAAAAATATAAAATATTTAAGTTTTCTTACCAAAAAGTGATGCAACTAATGATATAAGGCGCTCCTCAATTTCTTCTTTGGCTCTCTTTTTCTTGTTTTTGGTTGATGGAATCTGAGATAGAATAAACACAATGTTACCATTTTGATATATTAAACTTGATAAATACAAATTATGCCATGAAAACAATCAGCTAAAGCATGCAACATACAAAAGATGGTCTGCAAAAACTACAGAACTGATCAGATAACATCAAAAAGATTTGCAGGGTATGATTTAAGCACTTGAAAGTTAAATAAACCAAACACCATAGAGTGAAGCAAACGGGTTTTTGGATAAACTCCTATATGTGTGAATTAAAATGCGACTTATCTTAATCATGTTCAATACAAACTGAAAATGAAGACCTGCCCCGCAAGAGACTTTAATAGCACAAAGCCAAACTAGGGGAGAATATATATGCTCATAAGCGTACTAAGAAACAATCTTAACATAACTCGCAAGCACACTCTCGCTCCAAGGTCATAATTGCTTATTACAAACACGGCATATGCACATACAAAAACAGCAATAGACGCATACGATTCCTGTAAATGATGAATAACAATATGAAATCAGTGGCATGAAACCGAAACCTAAACTGAAAACTGAAAACATGAAGTCACATTTACTGTCATCAAGACAAAATGACCATAGAAATTGATAGTGCCTTGGGCTGAAACTCGACTTTTCGAGACCAGGTTTCAACCCTTACTAGGCCTAATCCAGTCCCAAAAAGTAACCAGTCAAAAGTTAACCCCATTCAATCTCATTCTGGTCCTTTATCATGTTCCAGTAGATTAACAAGATTATAAGCTAATACTGTATGTGACTTAAGACATTATGTGTCTAGGTGGTACAAGGACATGTCCACAGAGGTAGGTTATGAGAGCCAAATTCACACAATTAAGTAACTACCTATCTAAGAATGGCTACATAATAAGGAATGACCACTAGCGATCTCACCCACTCTATTAAGTAGTCTCTCACTCTGTCCCTCAATAATTCCTAAGCTATCTCCCATTATTCTGAGATAGAAGCATATGTATTATTTAATATTCACAGCTACATACCAATAATGGTCTCTCTTTACCTCATAATCTGTCTTTTTATAAAAGCTCGCGATTATCACTACACAATATACATCACATACATTTCGAAAGCAAATTAAAACCCTTCATCACACATCATTGCATTTTTGAACCAAACATGTTTTCATTCAATAAAGTCTGATCAGTAAAAAACAATTGTTTTTCCAAGTCAGTCGACCAAAACCATAGTTAGGATCAAGGTTAACACTATTAACACTAATATAACTGAAATAGGTTACTTGGATTATCTTACAGATAGCATTCATGATATGCATTAAATAGAAGATAATCCCAATGCCTCTATTTTAAAATAATAATCGTAGATAAACTAGAAATGCTGGCTAACCTGAGATTTGGACCAAGAAATTATGTTGGTTAAACGATTTGGTTAGGTGAGACTGATTGTGAACGGCGGCGGCTAGTAGTGTGGTGTGGAGAATGGTTTTGATGAAGTGGAAGTGAGAAGATGGTTAGGGTTAGAGGATTGGTAAAAGAGGTTTGAAAAGATGAAATGAATTTTTTTGGTAAAGAGCGGGTTAATAAAAAGTCGAAATGGAAAAGCCCGCTTGGACTAAAGTGATGTAATTTTTTGCAACACTTTTATAAAGTGTTACAATTTTTTTCTAATAAATGCAACACTCATAAAATAATGTTGCATTAGATCCTTAAATGCAACACTTATATAGTAAAATATTGCTTAATTTTTATTGAAGTCTAAAAGGCAACAATTTATAAAAGTGTCGCTTGTAAAATGTTGCTATAGCTTCATTTTGTTGTAGTGGCTTATTCGCAAACGTATTATTAAAACATAACTTAATATGACACTTGACACTTGGGTCCCATAGATTGATACACCATTATAGGACACTTGATATTTGAGTTATAAAACATCAGTTTTATGGAACGCTTATTCGCAAACGTTTTTTATTGTAACAAAAGTTAATAGGACCCTTGACAATAGGGTCTTATAACGTTAACCTTTATAGAACGCTTATTCATAATGGTTTTTTTATGATACACCATAATATGACACTTCTTTTTAGAGTCGTAAAACATCCGCTTTTTATAATGCTTATTCAAATTAAGTTTTATTAAAACATAACTTGATATGACACTTGACACTTGGGTCTCATAAATTCATCCACCATAATAGGACACTTGAAATTTGAGTCATAAAGTTTCAGTTTTATAGAACGCTTAGTTGCAAAAGTTTTATTTTAACAAAACTTAATAGGACCCTTGACACCTGTGTCTTTTAACATTAACCTTTATAGTACGCTTATTTGTTATGGTTTTATTATCATACGCCATAATAGAAAACTTCTTATTTGAGTCATAAAACATCAGTTTTTTAGAACGCTTATTTACAAAAGTTTTATTTAAACATTACTTAATATGACACTTGATACTTGGGTCTCAAAACTTGATACACCATAATAGGACACTTGATGTTTGAGTCATAAAAGATCAGTTTTATGGAACGCTTATTCACAAAAGTTTTATGATAACAAAACTTAATAGGACACTAGCTATTTAAGTAATTAAACATCAGGTTTTTACAACGGTTATTCGCAACAGTTTTATTATAACAAAATTTAGTAGGACCCTTGTCAGTTGGGTCTCATAGGTTGATACACCATAATAGGACACTTGAAATTTTAGTCATAAAACATCAATTTTATAGAATGCTTAATTGAAAAAGTTATATTTTAATAAAACTTAATAGGACCTTTGACACTTGAGTCTTATAACCTTAACCTTTATAAGACGATTATTTATTACTAGCCGAGTACCTGCGCCTAGCGGCAGCAGTTTCTAGCCGAGTACCGGCGCCTAGCGGCAGCGGTATCTTTTTTTCGACAATAGTTTAGCGGCAAATAATTATCTTTACAAACTGTATTTGTAGCGTTAGGGAATTGTTTACGAAGAAAATGTTTTTTCCATATGCAATGATCGCATAGCGTTAACTATACATAGTTTTTAATAAATTTTGATATTGTTGTATTTATAGTGTTAGGGAATTCTTTATGAAAACATCTTTTTTTAGACGGCATGGTCACATAGCGACGACTATTTTTGTGGTGGTTTCGATGATTTTTTGTCTGCTTTATTTTTTTGAATCATGCATGTATTTTTAAGTTAACAATGGTTATTGATGATTTTGTTTAATATTGACAATAGTCATTTTAAGTTGCAATGTTTCTCTAATGGCATGGTTGCATTATATTTTAATTTTCCAAATTATCTCAAAATATTTCAAATTTTAAAGTTTAAAGATCCAAATATTTCAAATTTCGAAAATTTCAATTTTGGAAATATTTTGGGAATATTTGAAAATTTTAGATAAATTTCGAAAGTTCAAAAAAATTAAACAAATTTAAATTTTGGGAATATATTTTTCTTAATTCCGAAATGTTTAAAAAGTTCAAAAAATTTTAAAATTTTAAATTTTCAAAAAGAAACTTCGATTTTTTAAGAAATTTCAAAATATTTTAAACTTTAAAAAAAAATTAAATTATTTCAAAATTAAAAAAAAATCGAAGTCAAAAGTTCATAATATTTAACTTTTTAAATTATTTCAAAATTAAAAAAAAAAAAAAAAATTTCGAAGTCAATTTTTAAGAAATTCAAAATATTCGAATTTTCAAAAAAATTCAAAAATATCTTATTTTTTGAATTATTTCAAAATTTAAAACAACCCCTCTTATACTGTGGAATCACACTTACCAGTTTAACAGCCAACCCGAGTTAGTTAAGTTCGCTATTGTTCTATGGTACAAAGCTTAGTAAGTGTGATGCAGCTTCTTTAAAACAGAATACAGATTCAACCACATTCAGAGTTTGCTTACCAGTCCGGTAAAAGAAAGTAGACTGGTCATAATGACGGCATACACTATCTTTATAGAAAATAAACATCGATCTTATTTTTACAACATATACAAGATACAAAAGTCTGCTCAAGTCCATTGCCAATAAGTTTAAACCAAAATCTACAGAACATGAATTCAAGAAAAAAATAAACAAAAAAAATATCTACCTAATCCTTGTCAAACAACAACTGGACTTTACAATTCCCACGTTCTCATTAAGCAATTTGAACAAGTAAATTGAAGCAGCAGCAGGACCAAAATAAGTTGTTCATATGTATAAAATATCATCTAATAATCTATAAAAACATTGAACAAAAAAATGTCAAGAAATTAACAATGAATCAACAATTACAAAAGCCATTGGATTGCTAATGTTATTGTACAAGCTTAACACGGCTGCACCCACTGGTTAGGCATTTCGGTTCATCACTACAAGGGCAGTGAACAAAATATCAAATGTGAATATGTGTAATTTCTTCTTGCATCTTTACTGGTAACTGATCATTAACTTATGTTGTTCCTTCACAGGTAAAATATACAAATGATTGATGGCCTTACCAGCAGATACGTACCTCTTCACGATCTTGAGCACCCAAAAACAGTGCTCCATGTATAGAAACAAAAAATATCTGACACAAACGCCATTCACTCGGGTCCAACAGTATATCTAGTCTCCTCTGACCTGTGCCGAAATAACTTCGCTATCTTTCGCCTCTCACAGTCCTGTAAAGAGCATAAAGTTTATATGTATTAACTGACGTTGTAACTACTTGGTAAAAGAAAACCAATCATGCTAGCTATATCCATCATGCTAAATTAAGATTTAAAAAGCAGTTTCTTTATCATTGGACGGACTTTGTCACTGATACTATGTATAGATGCAGAGCTAAAAATACAGTTTGGAGAACGGAAAAATACTATTTATAGAGGTGGAAAATTGGTGGGCGGGGCAGGTTGGATAATAGTTCAAAACGGATACTTATTTTGTATTGTTGACTCGAAACACATTTTGATCAATCTTTATTTTTTAATAGATAATTAGTATGCCAAATGTGGTACTTTTACAAAAATTGAAATCTAAATGTTTTAATACGAAGATTTAAAAGGTTTATGCAACAGTAACGGGCGAATTTCGACCCATTTGACCCGTTCTGTTTTTGCTAACTTTTCAGTTTTGCTCAATTGACCTGATAAAAGCTAAAACATACCCAACGAAAGCGCTTTTTGTAGCTAGGCCGCATCTTATTGCTCCTGGTGGTGTAGGTGGTTTGCCTCCTCTGTAGCTGCAGTGAAAGAGCCATTCCAACATCAGTTAAGAGCATATAAATATGGGATGTTGGGCTTTTGATCAGGATGTGCTGTGTCAACTTTTACAGATAAAACACCTATCATTTACAGAACAATATGTACATTCAGGAAGAAAATAAGTAAGTTAACATACAAGCAAACTATTAACGGACTGGGCAAACAAATAGACATCACATGTACTAAGGTATGAATGTATGATATGATGTAGAGCCGTAGAGGTGACAAATCTAACCCATCAACTTATAAACTGTTTAATTAATGCATTCATAACTTTGATGCATACAACCTATTAAATTTTTTTCCAAAGATTAGATTATCATTGTAATAATAATAATTGGTAGTAATCATAATTCATGCATTCATTATATAAATTTAAAGGACAAAAACGTCTAAGTGGGTCTAAGCAAAATTTTCCGTTTTGGATCATACTTAAAAATGATCCTTTTTTCCACCAAAACCCATCTTAACTTGTTACCTAACTCGCTTGACCTTCCCATTTTGGAACCTCTAATATAATAGGAATATTTTGGACCATGATACATAAGACGTTACCAAGAATCGCATCATGTGCAATCTTTTCTGCAGCATCCCCACGAGAACCATAAAACTTGGTGTAGCCTATAACGAAACCACCCTTGTAAGAAGCACGCTATAAACTGATTTATTTAATATGGCAGTTTAAACTTGGTTCAGGAATTACACCAAACACTTGTTAGACATGATAAAATGCTTGGTTTTTGTATTCTACAAAATAGTTCTTGCCTAATCTCATAAACATCAAATGAGATATAGATAACATTCTAGGAATAATAAACTTAATACACCAAAATGGTAAACTAGGCAAAGGGAAATGAAGTGCCCTCTGTAAGACTATATACGATAAGTTCGGGTCATACGGGGTACAAAACATAAATTCGATCAATAATGATATCAAATATAAAGATAGTAGATTTATAAGATAAGTTTGACCATACCATAAACATGTCCATAGGACAGTAACGCTTCACGAACATGATCTTTATATGATATCGATGCTGTCAAAATAATAGGATAACTTGTTAATTAGCGAAGAAAATATTGTTGTTGGGTTTTCTAAAAACAGCGAGTGGTAGATTGAGATGCGAGTGGTCAAGTTAAAAGGGGGGATGGAATCAAAAAAGTTGGGAGGGGAATTCAAATTTTTCAGGGGGAAGAAGTGCGGGAAGATGAAACGGGTTGGAGGTAAATCAATAAATAAAAAGATACATATGAATTACGGTATATAAATTCTAGTTTACTGATTAAAACTTATCTTGATATTAAAATTATATACAGTACTATAAAAAAAATATCATGAAACTATGAATTAGATTATTAGAATGATGATAGTTTAATAAATTACGGAGTATTATAATATAAAATATATTAACTTTTTTATGTGGTTTTCAAAAAACAATAATTTTATAAGGAAACTAAGATAAGTATCAACGGGCTCGTCCGTTTTTCAACCGACGAGCGTCGGCTCGTCGGGTTTGTGACACCGACTGCACAACCTTGTCGGTGGTGATTGAATTTTCAATAATTGAGGCAAATAGGGATGACAAGTGTTTAGCGGGATAAATAAAAAAATGGCGGGGTGATTGAATTTTCAGGAAAATTTTGGTGAAAAATTAGGGTCAGACCCAAACTGTTTTTGTGAAAATTTTGGTGAACGACATTGAATTTTCTATTTCCCCCCCCCCTTTTATCTAATATATATTTTACACTAATAAATGATTTAATTAATATTAATAAATTAAAATTAATTTAAATTAGTTATAAATTATTTAAATAAATTAAAAATGATTTAATTAATATTAGATAAATTGAAAATGATTTAAATTAGTTATAAATTATTTAGATAAATTAAAAATGATTTAAATTAGTTATAAATTATTTAAATAAATTAAAAATTATTTAATTAAAATTAAATGGGTGACTCGATATAGTATCGTGATACATGACATGTTAAAACGGATGACTCGATATAGTATCGTGATACATGAAATGTTAAAACATAACAATTTCCTTCAAATAAAAGTTACACGTTTAAACATATAGTAACAATTTCATAAACGGACGAGTCGAGATGGTATCGTTATATGAGATCGTTAAACGAACGAGTCGAGATGGTGTTAAACGAATGAGTAATAGCACTTTAACTAGGTTAATGAGATCATGTTGTTTCATTTGCTTGTGATACGAGATTATGGTTATACATGAGATGTTAAACGAATGAGTCGAGATGATATGGTCATACATGAGATGTTAAACAAAAGAGTCGAGATGATATGGTTATACACGAGATGTTAAACGAATGAGTCAAAATGATTTGGTTATACATGAGATGTTAAACGAACGAGTCGATATGATATGGTTATACATGAGATGTTAAACGAACGAGTCGAGATGATATTGTTATACAGGAGATGTTAAACGAATAAGTCGAGATGATATAGTCATACATGAGATGTTAAACGAATGAGTCGAAATGATATGGTTTTGCATGAGATGTTAAACGAACGAGTTGAGATGATGTTGTTATACAGGAGATGTTAAATGAACGAGTCGAGATGATATGGTTATACATGAAATGTTAAACGAATTAGTCGGGATGATATGGTTATACACGAGAAGTTAAACAAATGAGTCGAGATGATTTGGTTATACACGAGTTGTTAAACGAATGAGTCGATATTATCCCTTAACAAAATTAGCCTGCCTAAGTAATTAAATATGGGCTTTTATTGGGTTGAAACTAAAAAAAATACGTCTACATCCTACATGTATATAATGGACTTGCATTAGTTTGAGGCCCTCTAAAATCGGTGGCCCTGTGCGCCCGCACTTGCCGCACATGCCAATCACCGGCCCTGATAAAATATCAGTTTTTTAGAATGTTTATTCGCAAGAGTTTTATTTAAATATTACTTAATATGACACTTGATACTTGGGTCTCATAACTTTATACACCATAATAAGACACTTGATATTTGAGTCATAGTATATATCACCCTATCCACAAAAGTTTTTATTATTTATTCATTAAATAATAGAAAATAACGAGAGAAAAATGACCCGCCGCGCTACGGCGGAGTCTTTTTTTTTCTTTTTTTTCTTTGGTTTACATTTATGCGTTATTTTTTTTATTAGTTGCAGTGACGTTATTAGAAAATCTGTTTAGTAACATTTTGTTTCTATCTTTTTTTATATGAATATTTTTTTATTTAACAATAGTGTTAAAATAGACTCTTTTTTTTAGCAAGTTGTTTTGTGTTCATTTTATAGAGCCAAAATAATTATTTTTATTTTCCTTTGCTTTTAAATCTCTTTGAACTTGTTTGAGATTGAAAAACAGTGGATATCTAGTTAAAACGTGAGCATTGTTCATTTATCGAGCCGGCACGGCCTAAAACACGTGAAACGAATCAAATTTGCTAAATAAATTAATTTCAATAAAGTTATGCATATTTATACTCGTTTTCATTAGAAAAATTATTTCGGACACAATGGCGCAAGTTTCATAATTTTTCGAGTCCGTTTGGTATGTAGAATGGGGCCCACAAGGTTTTTACTAAAAGAATTGCAAATTTACAAAATCTACCCATGCTTAAATTTTCTCCGCCACCCCTGTAGTTTATTTTGTCCAGGTTTGGCCCCTCATGGGTATAAATAGGGCAATTTTAGGGTTCTGTCTTTTGAATATAACACAACTCGCCGGATTGTCCTATTCCGGCGCCGTCATCGGAGCTCCGGCCAACTTCCGCCCACCATCCTTTTGATGCCGCCACGTAGATCAAGACACGGGGTTCGGTTCTGGAACATTTGGAGCCAAAGGGAGCTCGTTTGATCGTGTTTTGAAGCCACCACAGCCGACAACCACCATCACCACCACTCGCCGCCACCCCTCTCCTCCTTTCCCCCTAGATTGGTAAGCCACACGCCACCATCTTCGTCATTTATTCATTTTTTTTATATAAAACCCTAACCATTAAACATTTATATTAATATTTATAAAACGAAAATTTATTTAAAACTCACGTTTCAAAAACAGCTAACGCACTACGTATGTATAATGTTGATGATGATTGAACTGAACTGTAATGATGACGGATACGTAGTGCGTTAGACGAACGAGGAGTTCAATTTATGGAATTAAACTAAGTTAGTATGATATAGTATATGTAAAATAACGAATAATCGAAGATGTGATTTGTAAGGTCGAATTCTAGTCGATGACCTAATTTTGTATATTTGTTATAATCTGTGTGTTTTAGTGATTTGATTGAATTATAGTTGATGAAATTGGTGTGATTATTAGATTAGGATGTTTGTATGTAAAATGTTGATGATGAGTGAAGCGTAGTGCGTTAGACGAATGAGAGGTTGTTGTGATTCTTGCTTTGAAACCAGGCATCGGTCTGCGCAGCTGGTGATAGTTCTGCTTACCAAAGGAGTACTGTTTTTGGGGATGATGTAGTAATTGTAGCGTAAGTACTTGTTAGACATTCACCTGCATCAACCAAATTTACTCTGTACGTCCTATGGATCACTTAATACCGAGTTGAACTAATTGTTCTCTTCAATTTTTGTCGTTTATGCAGTGCTTATCGAACCCCTCTTTGCAAATCAAAGAGAGGTGGCCAGTTTTGAAGGTACGTTTAGCAGCTCGTATTTCAGCTTTCATGGTTTTGTTTTGTGAAGTAGTTGGTCTAAGTGTTATGTTTTTTTCTTTGTACTTGATCAGGCAGTGATAGAGAAAACAAATCTCAATCCAGCTGAAGTTGGAGATATCGTTGTCGGATCCGTCTTGGGAGCGGGTTCCCAAAGAGCAAGTGAATGCAGAATGGCTGCTTTCTACGCTGGCTTTCCTGGTATGTCCAAGACTCGGGAGAGTGCATTACCTGATTATCTAGATCTAAGATGATTCTCTAATGCATGATTTTTTCTGTTCCTCATAAACTGTTCCAGTTAGGACCGTCAACAGACAATGTTCCTCGGGTCTTCAAGCAGTTGCTGATGTAGCTGCAGCTATTAAAGCTAGATTTTATGATATTGGGATTGGTGCTGGTTTGGAATCCATGACTGCCAATCCGATGGCTTGGGACGGATCGGTTAACCCAAGGGTATACTCTTATCTCCGACTCACCTGTGAATATATACTCACATATCTCTATATGTGAATTCTTAGTCTGTTATATGTTATATGCTTGTATTGTGCTTATAGGCTTATAGCACGTAAGAATCTTGTCAAATATTTCTGTAGCTGTTTACTTTAATCATTTGTCTGTTGTGGAAACTGACTTGAGTAGCGCCAAATTAGTGAAGATTTTGAGCACGAGAAACCGCTGTGGAAACTTACATGTTATGGGCATTCCAAATAGTACGTTGTTCCTCTTCTCCCATAATCTATTCACTTTATGAGTAAAGTGTAATCTTGTGGTTTTGTGTAATATATGTTTTAGTATATAATTTGTGTGTCCTTCACTTAGGTTTGTGCATCTTTGATGATGATAGATGATTAAACAGCCAATTGCCAGATTTCAAGGTCAAGCATCAGATGTTGAGATTATGAGAAAGGAAATTAAGAACATCAAGACTGAATTGGTATATTCAAGAACTTATCCCTTGTTCTGCCAAATAAACCGATTGACCAATTATTCGACTAAATGTAGCTACTTTCTTTTTATCTATTGAAGGTGAACTTGTATGCGAAGCACATAAACAAGACAAAGGAGCAAATTGAAGAAGATATTAGGCGTCCAAAATACTTTAGTCCTAGTGAGGCTGTTGAATATGGTATCATTGATAAGGTAGGTGCAAACAATTTGAAAACTTGCGTTTTTATATATTTTTCATCCCCTTTACTTATTTTTTGCTATTTATAGGTTATATACAATGAGAAGGGTCGTGAAGATAGAGGAGTCCTTTCTGACTTGAAAAGAGCACAACTACTCTGATAGAACAAATGGTAGTCAAGTCATGACTATTCTTTTGTTTCTATAGCGGCTCAAATGACAGTGGTTGTGGCTGCATCGGGCCTTAAGGGACTGGTATAAAACCACTGAAATTTGAATGTTGAACACAGTATGTAGTATTGTAAAAGGGAAAGGCAGATTATAGTATGATTGTCAATCCTACATCTATTTTTAGCTCAATATTTGTTTAAGAATTAACACCTTAATGCTTATACATGGATGTTTATTTGTAGGTGGTCCGTGAGGATTGAGAAAGAATGCATGATGACCCCAGACTAAGCTTCTTGTTGCTTTAATTTCTTGTTTAATGTTACAAGACTTTATGTTGAATAATGTCTATACCTTATTTATGTTTAGTGCTTTTGTTATGACAATTGCTTATTTGAAATACAATTTCGTTTTATTCATTTAATAATTAGTTGATGTTTTATTCATATCATAAAATAGAGTGTGCATGCTGAAAATAGCGTCCTATCATATTACTTGTTTGGACTTTGAAATTGTCCTATTAAACTTATTAATCGTCCTAACAATAAACTTTTAAGGACGCTTAACATTGTAAAAGTGTCCTAATATGTTGTTATTAGGACATTATTTAGGTTGTTAATAGACATTTTATACGACCAAAAAATTGGTTTCATAATCTTCTTTGAGATATTAGAACCCTTTTCTTGGTGCTAAAGTAGCTATAATGTTACATGATAAGCGTCCTAACAATTATATTTTAAGTACGCTTGTATGTGTATCAAAAGATTAAAATTAGGTAACCACATGTTAGAACATTGTAAAAGTGTCCTAATATGTTGTTATTAGGACGTTATTTGGTTGTTCATGGACATATTATGCGACCATAAATTTGGTTTCATAATCGTATTTGGGATATTAGGACCCTTTTCTTGGTGTTAAAGTAACTATAATGTTATGTGATAACCGTCCTAAGAATCAACATTTAAGGACGCTTGTATGTGTATCAAAAGATTAAAAGTAGGTTACCACATGTTAGAACATTGTAAAAGTGTCCTAATATGGTTTTATTAGGACGTTATTTGGTTGTTTATAGACCTATTATGCGACCATAAAATTGGTATCATAATCTTATTTGAGTTATTAGGACCCTGTTCTTGGTTGCTAAAATAGCTATGATGTTGCATCATATGCGTCCTAACAAACTTTTAAGGACCTTTTTATGTGTGTCAAAAGATTAAAAGTAGGTAAGCACATGTCAAAACATTGTAAAAGTGTCCTCATATGGTTTTATTAGGACGCTATCTATGTTATTCATAGACATATAATACGACCATAAAATTGGTTTCATAAGGTATTTGAGATATTAGGACGCTTTGGACCTATTACAACCGCCTTACATGAAACGCTTTCATCGTTGGTCCTATTAAATGAAAGGTCCTAAAAAGTACCATTTAGGACGCTTACGGGGGTACTAAAAAGCCACTTTTCTTGTAGTGATATTTAACTTGACTAATAAATATGCCTTCACAAGATTGCTTAACTTGCAGACCCAAAAAGAATGTAAGTTCCCCCATGGAACTCATCTGAAACTTATGATGCATAAGCTTCTCAAACTCCAAACACATTTTCTTCCTTGTAGATCCAAAGATGATATCATCCACATACACCTGAACTAGCAAAAGATCACTCTTGTGCTTCTTGATGAATAATGTCTGATCAATCTTGCCTCTTTGAAATCCATTTTCAATTATGTTGGAAGCTAGTGTTTCATACCATGCCCTTGGTGCCTGATGAAGGCCATAAAGAGCCTTAACTACTCTGTACACTTTTACTGGATGGTCAGGATCAATGAACCCTGGAGGTTGTGAGACATATACCTCTTCTTCAATAGTACCATATAAAAAAGCACTCTTGACATCCATTTGATAAACTATGAAGCCCATAAATGAAGCATAAGCCAAAAATAACCTAATGGCTTCAATCCTTGCTACTGGAACAAAAACCTTGTTGGGTCTAAAATGCTGCTGATACGAGAAACATAACTCTGCTGGATAGTTATGTGACTCTGCTGTTTAGTGTATTAACTCTGCTGTTTTGATAACTCTGCTGTTTTGGATAATAGGCATAGTGTAACTCTGCTGCTAGCTCACGAAGACTCTGCTGCCAGAAGATTTACTCTGCTGCTTATTAGATATGTATAGTATGTTAAGGATAAATATAGAAAAGATACGTATGAATATTTTTCTTGTATAGGAAGTCTTGTAAACCGACTAGGACTCCTTATGCTATAAAAGGAGGTTCTAGGGTTAGAGTTAGATATCGATTATCTTAGCATACGTATTGTTTTACACTTCAAGGTTTCTTGTAACCCTATTGCTATTCAGAGCAATCGTATTAATATATTGAAGTGTTGTTTGAGAATTTGTCTGTGTTTATTCTTCTTAAAGATCAAGTATTAGTTTCCGCATAATATTTGATATACAACTCAAGATCAGTTTCTATACCGATTACCTTAGATTTATCTAAAGTAATTAATAAGATCGTGAAGCTCAACTGGGATCAACAATTGGTATCAGAGCTTGTGATCTAGAAACTGTAAGCAATGGACTCCGACTCTACACACATGGTTACTGCATCAAGGGTTCCCATGCTCAAGACTGGAGAGTATGAGATCTGGAAGATGAGGATTTAACAATACATAAGAATGGTTGATTATTCACTTTGGGAAGTCATTATTAATGGCGACAGTGTGCAAACCAAGACTGCTACTGGATCAGTTTTGACTCTCAAGACAAGTGAGGAGAAAGCACAGAGAAGATTGGAGGTTAAGGCTCACAGTATTCTCATGATGGGAATACCTAATGATTATCAATTGAGTTTTAATCATATTGAGTCTGCTAAGGAGTTATGGGAAGCAATTGAACTTCGATTTGGTGGGAATAAAGCTACAAAGAAATCAAGAAAGAATCTACTGAAGCATCATTTGAAACTTTCACTGCTTTAAGTTCTGAGGACATTGAGGGAACCTATGATCGACTTCATAAGCTAACCAGTCAAATGGCTGTTTTGAAGATTGAGCCATCACAAGAAGATGTCAATCTAAAGTTTCTGAGAAGTCTATCTTCTGAATGGAACACTCATACAGTGGTTTGGAGACATAAGGAGATTTTGATACTATGACATTGGATGATCTGTATAACAACTTGAAGGTGTATGAATCTGAAGTTAAAGGATTGTCAAGCTCATCCACTACCACAAATAATCTTTCTTTTGTTTCCTCAAGCAACAAGACTACTGGTAGACATCAAGAACAGCACTCTGCTGCTGGTGCTTTTGCTCCTGCTGTTGGTTCACATGTCTCTGCTGCTGACTCTGCTAACACCAACACCATCAGTGATGCTGCAATTTGTGCTTATTTGGCTGAACTTACTACAAGTACTTCAGTCATGCCTCAAGATCTGGATGAACTTGATCCTGATGATGTTGAGGAGATTGATATGCAATGGCAATTTGCAATGCTTACTATGAGGGCAAGAAGGTTTCTTAAGCGTACTGGGAAAGAGATGAAGTTCAGAAGGAATAAGAGTGTGGGATTTGACAAGTCAAAGGCTGAATGTTTTAATTGCAGAAAGAAGGGACACTTTGCAAGAGAATGCAAAGCACCAAAAAGAAGCAATGAAAATTTCAAGAAGTCTGCTGATGAAGAGCGAAATTCTACTACTGCTATGGTATCATGTGATGGGTTAGGTGATTTTGATTGGAGTGATCTTGCTGAGGATGGTCCAAATTGTGCATTGATAGCTGAAAAAGATCCTGAAGTACAGCATTTTGCTCTCATGGCCTATTCTTCTTCTGGATCAGACTCTGAGGTATCAAATGAATCATCTTGTTCTTTTAAATCATGTTCTGATACAATTGAGATACTTAAGTCTAGCAATGGAAGCCTTAAAATGGAAAATGAAACACTTAAGCTAGATAATCTTAGTTATGAATATGGTTTAAAGAACTTAGAAGAGAAACTAGAGTTTTATAAAAAGGTTGAAATTGAATACCTTGATCAGATCACTATCCTGAAAAATGAAATTATCAAGAAAGATGATGAGATTAAGGTTCTTATTGAAAAAGTAGGAGAGGCTGAACATGTAACACCCCAACCCGACAAGGGTAAAGGTATCACATCACGGTGACAAATCAGAGCATACATAATACACAGCGGAAGCCATAAACCAAAATCAATAAGAAAGTCAAGCCAACACGGCTTAAAATAAATTACATGAGTTCAAAGGATAAAGATAAACCAATGGAATAAACACAAGAAACAGAATCCCGAAACAAATGTCATAATATAAGGGTGGTCATCTAAGGTAAAAGCTCCAACCAAAAGCTCTAATCTCTCAATCCCAAAGCAGAAGTCCCCAGCTCCTAGCTTAGATACCTGCCGCACACGAAAAGAAAACGTGCGGCTGAGCTTAAAAAGCTCAGTGAACAGATACATATACAAAGAAAAGATAAGGAAGTACGAATTATGGCAAAGATTAAATGATAACGAAACAGATATAATATATGGTGCAATGGAAAGTATCATAAGGTACAGTCAATAAAGGGAAAAGAATAATATAGGATAGTAATCCACCACGAGCCCAGAAACATATCAGATCATATCATATACAGTAACCATAGAGGAGCGACCTCTCAGAAATGTGAAGGGCATGTATTGCACACAGTACCAATCACCAGACAAATCATATCATATCATATACAGTCAAATCCACTAAACAGAAACAGATCTAGGATGCATCCATACGCCCCTACCCAATCACATGCAGACCAAATCAAGGGATGGTGTAACCAAATCACTAGGGCTACACACTAGTCATGCCAGTGGTGCATCACAGACACGGCCATGTTACCTTCATGGCTAGGGTCACAAATTTTGGCTCGGGTATCAAACTAAGAGTCAGAAATCATATCATATCAGATGGTCATATCCAAAGGTTCAAAACAGATAGATCAAAACAGATGGCTCATAACAAATGGTTCAAATCAAATCTTTTCAGAAGTATCAAGGTCCAAATCAGATTTTAACAGATCAGAAGATGCAAATCAGAAATCATATCATGTCAAGGAAATAGGACACCCTTAATGAAAAAGGGCAGAGTATCTGTACCTTATTCAAATGCAAGCACAAAGAACAAAAGCAGAAAGTACTGAGACAGATCAGGACCTCTCCCTCTTTACACCTAGAGAAAGTAGAAGACAAATTACTAAGGGGGTTCAAGTTCAGATTACCATCTTTAATTATCTTTTCATTTTAAGAACTTTCCAGATTTAGCAACTTTCTATTTTTAGCAGGTTTCCCGAATTAGCAAGTTCCCATATTATCAATATTCAAGTGATACGAACTAAGTTAAGTCTTTTGTTAACTTATTATGGAAGGAACGTTCATTTTAACTCATTATACTAATTTAGGACCAAAATGATAATCTTTCATAGTTTAGGGTTATTAATGCAAATTTACCAAAGTTAAGGTCCACATTTGAAATCCTATCATTTTACCATTCAAACACTTATGTTTTCCAGAATTTCATATTTAGCCTTCAAATTCCATAATTTACAATTCACACCCCTTTAAGTAATTAATTTACGAATCAAACTTTATAATTATATAACTTACACTTTAACCTTCATCATATTTACATTACACCTCAAGTCCTTTTATTTCTTCAATGTACAGTAAATAACCTTCAATATAAATATGTTACAAACAGCCCTCAAGGTTTAGGTAATTTACATATTTAGCCCTTGTACTTAATTAAATACAAATCGACTTATATATTTAACCATAATTACATATTAAGCCCTTAATTACTCAAATTTACACATTTTACCCTTCATAATATTATTTACTTCGAAAACCTTTCACTTTCCAGAAATTACACTTTTAGTCCCTCACTTAAATAAATTTCCAATTCGATAATTACATAATTAACAAATTACATTTTAATTCCAAAACTTTCATATTTTACAAATAGAACCCTCAATTTATATTTTATTCAGATGGCCCCTGATATATAGAGTATTACAAAAATGGTCCAAGACTTTCAAAAGTTACAAAACACCCCCTTAACATTTTAAAATACAAATCGGTATACATGAATTATATCAAAATCAAACCCTAACAATTACTAATCATTATGCAATAATTATACTATCATTTAAACATCATTTATTATCCAAGAACAACCCTAAATCCTTAAACCCTAATTCGTTCCATTTTATTTCTTTTTCTTGCTTTTATTTTGCAAAATCCGATTTTAAGTTAAATTAACCACGACTCATATGGACCTCCACAATTTGAATTTACATTTTTCTCAGATCATATGGTGTATAAGGAAGCTACAAAAATTATCTAAGAGCCTAGAAAAATCGCCACCATTTTTAGATTGAGTTTTAACGATTTAGGGTTTATAAACCCATTAATTCGAAAACAATTCATAAATCTTGCATGGTTCATTTTTATCATTTTATACATGTTATAAGAGATTAGTAGAGGGCTAGAAAAATACCAGATGTGATACAGATCGATCGGACCAATTATTTAGAATTAGGGTTTCTCGGTTTGGTAGGATCGACACCAAACAATTCCTCACGACCTCACGAACGATCTCACGACCTTGTAGCTATTTTTCCCAGATCATAACCAATATGAAGAACATCAGAAAAATAAGAAATGAATTTTTAGATTGTCGAATGAATTATTGGGACTTAATACCTTTCGGATGGAATAAAAGGAGAAAAATTCGACACCAAGCAAACCCGACCTCTATAATTCGAAGTGCTATTTTTCCAGACCTCTTGATATGCTAAAGAACAAGGGAAAATTGGTCTTGAACCTCCAGAAATTCGGATGGGATGATAGGTGATTTATTTGGTGGTTTTGTTCTATGCGGCTAGGGTTTAGAAGAAGAAAAGTGTGTTGTATATATTGGAATGGATTTGGCCGAGTCAAATGGGGAGGGGATTGACAAAAATCACGGCCATATAGTTGGCAAAAGGATTTGATCAATTGTTTCCATTATTATCCCATTTCTTTATATATATAAATAATAATAATAATGTGTAAAAATCTCATTCGGTTCATATAGGGGTATTTTGGTAATTTGTAACTTATAAAAATGTTAAATGAATTTGTCTAAATTATTCGGCATCATAACTTGTCTATTTCCAGAAGTTCGGGATTGGTTTGGTACTTTATAAACCTTTTATTAAATTTTTAAATTCATAGGGGCATTTTCGTCTTTTACTTGCTTTCAGATTTTTGGGTTTTACAACTTCTTCCCCCCTAAAAAAAAATTTCGTCCTCGAAATTTGCAAAGAACCGGAAACGAAACAGAACGGAACACAACACAAAGGCATACCAGATCAGAACACGAAACGTGGATAACTAAAATAGCTCCGATTATGATTTCATAGGCGCAGAGATAAGGATATGATTAGTTAATGATGTTGGTTTCAGATTAAGCTTCTTGGCAAACGGATTAGATACGACGAAATGATGCAAAGACAAAACGATCACAAATGAAAAGAAGGCCGGTAATAGTACCTGATGAGTCCTCCGCATGATCACGAGTGTAAGCATAAACTCGTCCCAAAGTGGGTGCTGGCTTAGCCGGTTCCGTCGGTACAGTATGGTTCTTCCTGGGACAGTCCTTCACCCGATGATGAGTTGAGCCGCATGAGAAACAACCGCCGGTAATCTTAAAGCAAGTACCCGGATGCGCCTTCCCGCAAGTAGCACACAGAGGTGGAGGAGGTAAGGCCTCAGTAGTCCTCCTCTGCTCGTGACGATCACCATCCCGCCTAGAAACTGACCTCGACTCCCGACCTCGCTGATCACGACCATGGTCCGCCCGATCTCGTTCCTCATAACTCTTATACTCTCGACTCTGGCCCTGACGGCCCTGCTCCCTGGAGTTTACCCGATTACCGTCCCTATCCCGCTTATTAGAATCCCTGTCTGCATGTAACAACTCGATGTTACGTCGCGGCATCCTGAACTCCAGCCACATCTTCGAACGGAGTGTTAACAATCCGGTCTAACACCCACCCCTTTAAAGCCCATTTGAAATGACGAGCCTAGCCGCATAGCATTACCAGTGACCTCTGGCCCAACGAAATTGGCCAGACGCAAAAACCGTTGCATAAACTCTCCTGACGACTCCTGATCACCCTGACGAATCGACCCGTATTCCCTTTCATACCTTAGCTGCTCTGACATAGGAATATACTGTTTATAAAACACCTCGATGAACTCCGCCCACGAACAAGTCTCAGCAAAATCATCCCCTTTCGCCTGAACAAGAGCAGCCCACCAATTTTGAGCATCACCTTCAAATTTGAATGTGGCCAACCGAGTCTTAAACTCGTCAGCACATCCCAGAACACGAAACAACTTCTCGATGTGTGTGATCCAGTCCTTCGCTTCATGGGGAGTAGCAGCGGACCTGAAGGAGAGAGGCTTAAGCTTGTTGAACCTCTCGATCCACACATGAATGCCACCGGGTGGAGCAGCGGGAGGAGCAGTGGGTGGAGTCTCGGGTTGAGCACCACCACCACCACCACCAGAAGAACTTGCAGCGTTCCTGATGTTATTGGTGACCTGAGTCACCACTTGAGGAATAGCGGCAGCCATCGCAGCGGCTATCATAGCCTGAAAATCAGGGGCTTCCCCTCCACCATTCCCATCAGTGTACTGAGTAAAGCGTGTATTCACCATCTGAACGATCACGAAAATGATTAGCAAAATATAGGAAGAATAAGCTCGAAAGGAAAGACGAAACCGAAACCTATGTCTACCCAAATCCTCACCAGTCAAGACTCAAATCTTAAGGGTCAATTCCTAAGGTCCACATGATCCACAGGTCATGGCTTATGTACTACAGGTCGCAGCCTGGGCTCTGATACCATAATTGTAACACCCCAACCCGACAAGGGTAAAGGTATCACATCACGGTGACAAATCAGAGCATACATAATACACAGCGGAAGCCATAAACCAAAATCAATAAGAAAGTCAAGCCAACACGGCTTAAAATAAATTACATGAGTTCAAAGGATAAAGATAAACCAATGGAATAAACACAAGAAACAGAATCCCGAAACAAATGTCATAATATAAGGGTGGTCATCTAAGGTAAAAGCTCCAACCAAAAGCTCTAATCTCTCAATCCCAAAGCAGAAGTCCCCAGCTCCTAGCTTAGATACCTGCCGCACACGAAAAGAAAACGTGCGGCTGAGCTTAAAAAGCTCAGTGAACAGATACATATACAAAGCAAAGATAAGGAAGTACGAATTATGGCAAAGATTAAATGATAACGAAACAGATATAATATATGGTGCAATGGAAAGTATCATAAGGTACAGTCAATAAAGGGAAAAGAATAATATAGGATAGTACTCCACCACGAGCCCAGAAACATATCAGATCATATCATATACAGTAACCATAGAGGAGCGACCTCTCAGAAATGTGAAGGGCATGTATTTCACACAGTACCAATCACCAGACAAATCATATCATATCATATACAGTCAAATCCACTAAACAGAAACAGATCTAGGATGCATCCATACGCCCCTACCCAATCACATGCAGACCAAATCAAGGGACGGTGTAACCAAATCACTAGGGCTACACACTAGTCATGCCAGTGGTGCATCACAGACACGGCCATGTTACCTTCATGGCTAGGGTCACAAATTTTGGCTCGGGTATCAAACTAAGAGTCAGAAATCATATCATATCAGATGGTCATATCCAAAGGTTCAAAACAGATAGATCAAAACAGATGGCTCATAACAAATGGTTCAAATCAAATCTTTTCAGAAGTATCAAGGTCCAAATCAGATTTTAACAGATCAGAAGATGCAAATCAGAAATCATATCATGTCAAGGAAATAGGACACCCTTAATGAAAAAGGGCAGAGTATCTGTACCTTATTCAAATGCAAGCACAAAGAACAAAAGCAGAAAGTACTGAGACAGATCAGGACCTCTCCCTCTTTACACCTAGAGAAAGTAGAAGACAAATTACTAAGGGGGTTCAAGTTCAGATTACCATCTTTAATTATCTTTTCATTTTAAGAACTTTCCAGATTTAGCAACTTTCTATTTTTAGCAGGTTTCCCGAATTAGCAAGTTCCCATATTATCAATATTCAAGTGATACGAACTAAGTTAAGTCTTTTGTTAACTTATTATGGAAGGAACGTTCATTTTAACTCATTATACTAATTTAGGACCAAAATGATAATCTTTCATAGTTTAGGGTTATTAATGCAAATTTACCAAAGTTAAGGTCCACATTTGAAATCCTATCATTTTACCATTCAAAAACTTATGTTTTCCAGAATTTCATATTTAGCCTTCAAATTCCATAATTTACAATTCACACCCCTTTAAGTAATTAATTTACAAATCAAACTTTATAATTATATAACTTACACTTTAACCTTCATCATATTTACATTACACCTCAAGTCCTTTTATTTCTTCAATGTACAGTAAATAACCTTCAATATAAATATGTTACAAACAGCCTTCAAGGTTTAGGTAATTTACATATTTAGCCCTTGTACTTAATTAAATACAAATCGACTTATATATTTAACCATAATTACATATTAAGCCCTTAATTACTCAAATTTACACATTTTACCCTTCATAATATTATTTACTTTGAAAACCTTTCACTTTCCAGAAATTACACTTTTAGTCCCTCACTTAAATAAATTTCCAATTCGATAATTACATAATTAACAAATTACATTTTAATTCCAAAACTTTCATATTTTACAAATAGAACCCTCAATTTATATTTTATTCAGATGGCCCCTGATATATAGAGTATTACAAAAATGGTCCACGACTTTCAAAAGTTACAAAACACCCCCTTAACATTTTAAAATACAAATCGGTATACATGAATTATATCAAAATCAAACCCTAACAATTACTAATCATTATGCAATCATTATACTATCATTTAAACATCATTTATTATCCAAGAACAACCCTAAATCCTTAAACCCTAATTCGTTCCATTTTATTTCTTTTTCTTGCTTTTATTTTGCAAAATCCGATTTTAAGTTAAATTAACCACGACTCATATGGACCTCCACAATTTGAATTTACATTTTTCTCAGATCATATGGTGTATAAGGAAGCTACGAAAATTATCTAAGAGCCTAGAAAAATCGCCACCATTTTTAGATTGAGTTTTAACGATTTAGGGTTTATAAACCCATTAATTCGAAAACAATTCATAAATCTTGCATGGTTCATTTTTATCATTTTATACATGTTATAAGAGATTAGTAGAGGGCTATAAAAATACCAGATGTGATACAGATCGATCGGACCAATTATTTAGAATTAGGGTTTCTCGGTTTGGTAGGATCGACACCAAACAATTCCTCACGACCTCACGAACGATCTCACGACCTTGTAGCTATTTTTCCCAGATCATAACCAATATGAAGAACATCAGAAAAATAAGAAACGAATTTTTAGATTGTCGAATGAATTATTGGGACTTAATACCTTTCGGATGGAATATAAGGAGAAAAATTCGACACCAAGCAAACCCGACCTCTATAATTCGAAGTGCTATTTTTCCAGACCTCTTGATATGCTAAAGAACAAGGGAAAATTGGTCTTGAACCTCCAGAAATTCGGATGGGATGATAGGTGATTTATTTGGTGGTTTTGTTCTATGCGGCTAGGGTTTAGAAGAAGAAAAGTGTGTTGTATATATTGGAATGGATTTGGCCGAGTCAAATGGGGAGGGGATTGACAAAAATCATGACCATATAGTTGGCAAAAGGATTTGATCAATTGTTTCCATTATTATCCCATTTCTTTATATATATAAATAATAATAATAATGTGTAAAAATCTCATTCGGTTCATATAGGGGTATTTTGGTAATTTGTAACTTATAAAAATGTTAAATGAATTTGTCTAAATTATTCGGCATCATAACTTGTCTATTTCCAGAAGTTCGGGATTGGTTTGGTACTTTATAAACCTTTTATTAAATTTTTAAATTCATTGGGGCATTTTCGTCTTTTACTTGCTTTCAGATTTTTGGGTTTTACAGAACAGGCTAGAGATTTAGCTAAAAGTGAGACTGAAAAACACATTGTTAGGGTGGAAAAACAACAATTTGCCACTGACATTCTCAGTAAACCATTAGGAAGACACTTTAATGGTATAGGATATAATGCTGTTGCTCACCCTACAAAGCTTAGTGCCAATGCCCCTCCTACTAGGACACTAACTTTCATATCTGAGTCTGGAGCCACACCTGTAGGTGAAACTAGTAAACCTGTAGTTGAAACTAATGAAAAAGAAATAGTATCACCTAAGGTTGAGGTAAAGAAGTATGAACAA
Organism: Artemisia tridentata subsp. tridentata; assembly: GCA_021014915.2. Classification (NCBI taxonomy): domain Eukaryota; kingdom Viridiplantae; phylum Streptophyta; class Magnoliopsida; order Asterales; family Asteraceae; genus Artemisia; species Artemisia tridentata. The sequence continues at coordinate 246,631,041 of CP139505.1, forward strand.
GCACCCCTGATTGAAGATTGGGTGTCTGACAGTGATGATGATGAAGTAGAATCTGATTCAACCTCTAAGAACAAAAAGGAAGAAATTCCTACTGTTGTTGAATCAAAAGTACCTAGGGCTAAAAGGGTTGATTTTGTTAAGCCTAGGTTTGGTAAAGGTATCTCTAGGAAGATGGCTGAGTATGAAAACACACCTAGAGTATATCCTAAAAGAACAAATAACTTGCCTAGGGGAAACCAGAGAAATTGGAATAACCTAGTTTCACACAAATTAGGTACTGATTTTCAATTACTTAAAAAGGCATGTTATTGTTGTGGTAGTTTTGAACATCTGCAAGATGAGTGCTATAAGAAACCAGCTTGGAACCAATACACTAGGGTGAACCATAGAAAATTTGCTAGAAAGACTCACCCTCACCCCAAAAGAAATATGGTTCCCAGGGAAGTTTTGATGAGAGATGGTACTTCTAGAGTTATCTCTCCTATTGTACCAACAGTGCCCATAAAGAAGGAAATAGTCAACTCTGCTGTTAAGGCAAACTCTGCTGTTAAAGCAAACTCTGCTGTTAAGGCAGACTCTGCTGTTTTGCCTAAAGTTGTTACTGATACTGTTGTGGGAAATCATTTTTATGCTGTTAAAGCCTCAGCTTGCTGGGTCTGGAAACCAAAAGTTAAAGTTATAGATCATGTTCTCAGACACAGCAGTGCACCAATGCAGTTGAAGAAATTTGACTACTTTGATGCACAAGGTAGATCCAAGTCAGTAATGGCTTGGGTCCCCAAGAGAAGCTAATTCTCTTACTTTTTGTGCAGGGCAATCTACAAAAAAGGGGCTAAAGGATAAATGCATTTTTGATAGTGGATGCTCTTCACACATGACTGGAGACCAGAGCAATTTGGAGAATTTTAAAGCTTTGGATGGTGGATATGTTGCTTTTGGGAATGACCCCAAAGGAGGAAAGATTGTTGGAAAAGGCATAATCAGAACTGGAAAATTGGATTTTGAGAAAGTGTATTTGGTGAATGGTTTAAAGTTCAATCTTTTTAGTGTCTCACAAATGTGTGACAGAAAGAATTTTGTTCTTTTTACAGACACTGAATGTCTTGTCTTATCTCCCGACTTTAAGATACCTGATGACAAATTAGTACTTCTTAAAGTCCCTAGAAATGACAACATATACAGTGTGGACATAAAGAACATTATTCCCAAAAGAGATTTAACTTGTCTGTTTGCCAAAGCCACTATTGATGAATCCAAACTATGGCATAGAAGGCTTGGACATCTGAACTACAAGGCTATCAACAAGTTGGTGAAAGGGAACTTGGTCAGAGGATTACCTTCAAAGATTTTTGAGAATCCTGAAGTATGTGTTGCTTGTCAAATGGGAAAGCAACATAGAGCATCTTGTAAGTCCAAATTGGTGAATTCCATAACTGAACCTTTGTTTATGTTACACATGGACCTATTTGGACCCACTTATGTGAATAGTTTGAACAAAAAGATGTATGGCTTAGTGGTTACTGATGATTTTAGTAGGTTCACTTGGGTATTCTTCCTAGCTACTAAGAATGAGACTCCTGGTATTCTTAAGGCTTTTATTACTAGGATAGAAAACTTATTTAATCACAAGGTTAAGATCATCAGATGTGACAATGGAACTGAGTTTAAGAATCAAGTAATGAATCAGTTCTGTGAGGAAAAGGGTATAACTAGACAATTTAGTGTGGCTAGAACTCCTCAGCAAAATGGTGTGGCTGAGAGGAGAAATAGAACATTAATTGAAGCTGCTAGGACTATGTTGTCAGAGTCTAAGTTACCCACTATCTTTTGGGCTGAAGCAGTCAACACTGCTTGCTATGTGCAAAATAGAACTAAGATAGTTAAACCTCACAATAAGACCCCTTATGAGTTATTGCATGGTAGGAAACCACTGATTGATTTTTTTAGACCATTTGGGTGTCCTGTCACTATCTTAAACACCATTGACCACTTAGGCAAGTTTAGTGAGAAAGCAGACATAGGTTACTTTGTTGGATACTCTACTGAAAGTAAGGCTTTTAGGGTTTTCAATCAAAGGACTGGGCATGTGGTGGAAAATTTACATGTTAGAATTAGAGAAACCACACCTAATGTTGATGGAAAAGGTCCTGAGTGGATGTTTGATATTGATTCTTTAACCAAGAGTATGAATTATCAACCTGTCATTGCAGGTTCTACTAACATGTCTGCAGGTACACAAACTAACCCTAATGCAGGTACACAAGCAAAGAAGGATGAGCCTGCAGAGGAGTTTGTTTTGATTGAAAGAAGCAAGTTTGATCAGTACTTCACACCAACTGATAAAGAAGGAAAAAGTTCAGATGATGCTGCTGTTCATAAGGAAGTTCCAAAGATTAATGTAGAAGGTGATGATGAATCTTCTCATGATGTCAAGAATGATGATAAGGAATGGACTACAGAGTCAGATGTTGCTGGGCAACAAGGAAATAAACATAGCAGCAGTTCTCTCAACTCTGCTGCCAAGCCAAAGCACTCTGCTGTCAAGCCAAAGCACTCTGCTGTTAGGCCGAAACACTCTGCTGTTAGGTTTGGTGACCTTGCTGCTATGAACAAGGACTCTGCTGCTGTTAAAGATGGTGATTCTGATGATGATTCTGCTGATGAGATGCCTGAATTAGAAGAAGTGTATGTGGATACTGATGATGAAGTTGTTGATGTTTTTAGTGTTGAAGCTGATTTATCAAACTTGGAGACTGACATACCTGTTAGTCCCACACCAACAACAAGAATCCACAGGAATCATCCAAAAGAGCAAATAATTGGTGATGTTCACTCTGCTGTTCAGACTAGAAGTAAATCAAAAGGGTTGAGTGATTTGCTTGATCAGGGATTGTTTGCCCAAACACTTAAGAAGAGAAATAGCCACAAGGATTTACAGAATTGCATGTTTGCCTGTTTCTTATCTCAAGAAGAACCCAAGACCATTCACAAGGCTTTGAAAGATGAAAGTTGGGTTGAAGCTATGCAAGAGGAATTGCTGCAGTTCAAGCTTCAGGAGGTCTGGACATTAGTTAATTTGCCTAATGGAAAAAGGGCAATTGGTACAAAATGGGTGTTCAGATGTAAAAGAGATGAAAGAGGTATTGTCATCAGAAACAAGGCTAGATTGGTGGCTCAGGGATACACTCAGGAAGAAGGGATAACTATGATGAGGTCTTTGCCCCAGTTGCAAGATTGGAGGCTATCAGACTTTTCTTGGCATATGCCTCATACAAGAATTTTCCTGTGTATCAAATGGATGTCAAAAGTGCTTTCTTGTATGGAAAGATACCTGAAGAGGTTTATGTGATGCAACCACCTGGGTTTGAAGATCCTAAGTATCCTGATAGGGTCTACAAGGTGAAGAAAGCACTGTATGGACTACATCAAGCTCCTAGAGCTTGGTATGACACCTTATCTCAGTATTTGTTGAATAATGGTTTTTGCAGAGGAACCATTGATAAAACATTGTTCATTAAGAAAGACAAAAAGGATATCTTACTTGTTCAGGTTTATGTAGATGATATCATTTTTGGGTCTACAAATAAGGTGTTATGTGAAGGATTTGAGAAGCTAATGCACAGCAGGTTTGAGATGAGTTCTATGGGAGAACTGACTTTCTTTTTAGGGCTTCAAGTAAAACAGAAGTCAGATGGGATTTTTATTAGCCAAGACAAGTATGTGGCTGATATGTTGACGAAATTTGGTTTCAAGGATGTGAAAGCAGCCAAGACACCCATGGATAAAAATAAACCTTTGCTCAAGGATGAAGATGGGGTAGAGGTTGATGTGCATCTATACAGATCAATGATTGGCTCATTGATGTATCTGACTGCTTCAAGGCCAGATATCATGTTTTCTGTGTGTGCTTGTGCTAGATTCCAAGTGTCCCCAAAAGTTTCACACTTGGAAGTAGTCAAAAGAATTTTTAGGTACCTAAAGGGTCACAACCAAAATTGGGTCTTTGGTATCCTAATAATTCACCATTTGACTTGATAGCATACTCAGATAGTGACTATGCTGGAGCTACTATGGATAGAAAATCAACCACTGGAGGCTGTCAGTATCTTGGTCATAGGCTGATCTCTTGGCAATGTAAGAAACAAACAGTGGTGGCTAATTCAACAACTGAAGCAGAATATGTTGCTGCTTCTAGCTGTTGTGGACAAGTGCTCTGGATTCAGAACCAATTGCTGGATTATGGGTACAATTTTATGAACACAAAGATTTTCATTGACAATAACAGCACAATGTGTATTATCAAAAATCCTGTTTTTCATTCTAAAACAAAACACATAGAGATAAGACATCATTTTATTAGAGATTGTTATGAGAAAAAGTTAATTCAAGTGGTTAAAATTCATACTGACAACAATGTTGCTGATTTACTTACAAAATGTTTTGACATAAGTAGATTTCAGTTTCTAGTTGCTAGTATTGGCATGATCAATCTTTAAAACTTTTAACTATCTTATCTCTGTATGTTTTTGTAAATTTTTGTAAGGATTTGTGCTGTTTGTTAAGTCAAAATTTGTTGTTTGCTGTTTAGTTGTCTGCTGCTATGCTACTTTGCTGCTATTATGGAATATTCTTGTTTGTGTTTGTTGTTTGCTACTAACCTTTTGCAGATACATATACATACACAATCAAGTAAAGCAAGGAAACATAAAAGGTTCATTCATTCATAAGCAAAGTACAGAGGAAGTTTTCTTACAACCATCCTTCTTAAGAAACATCAAAAGACAACAAGCTACAAAGATTCACAACCTACATCTTAGCAAAGTCAGGCATGACCTTGCTACGCGGTCCCCTAGTGCCCATGGCTTCAAACACCCTTGGACAGTGGAGTGCAAGTACTACTGGACGAGGAGGTGGACTCTGCTGCTGGTTTGATGAGGGAGCTGCTTTCTTCTGCTGCTTGTTCTTCTTTGGCACAGAGGGTTTCTTCTCAACCGTACTTGGCTTTGGATGAGGCATGTGGACACTCTTTGCAAAGGCGGTGGCGGCATTCTCCATTTGTTTCTGCAGTTCAGCGGTCAACGGATGTTTTGGAGGAGTGATCTCCCAGGCCCCTTGGTAGTAAGTCATTGATTTAGGCCACTTTGCTGTTTCCTCATCGCTTGAATCTTCAAACGAAGATGGTGTTGATGGGAGTGGATCGGAGTATGAATCTTCCATGACTGCTTTTCCTTTTTGTTGTGATGTTGATGCTTTCTGCGGAAAGTAACTTGCCAACCCTTGTGAGTCATTGGATGAGGAGTCAGAGGAGATCTCGATGATTGGAGTTTTTGAAGAACTCATTGATGTTGGATTGATTTTGAGTTAGGGTTTGCGAATTGGGATTTGTTAAAGAGATTAAAGGATTTATGGAATTGAATGTGGGGTTGGTATGGTATTTAAGGAGGTAATTTTTGATGATTTTGGGAATGTTGACTTTAGGTCAACACTTTCATAACTCTGCTGATGAGTTTGAAAGTTGAAGGGTCAAACTGTAACTTTTGGCGCGTTCTTAAACCTAATTGAATCAAAACGGTATCTTTCACCAATTTGATCTCATTAGATTTTAATTGCTCCAAATTACATTCGATTTTCACCCAAGAACAACAATTCATAACATTTCACCCGAAACCCCCAAATCAAATGGCGCAAAGACTGTTTCCGGATGAACACAATCAGATAGCATTTCTCAGTAAGGTTACTGCTGCTGATGGATTTTATGAGGTTATGGATTTTCTGAGTTCGTCTAAGTTAAGGTATGCGTTAACAGCTGATCCTACCATTTATATATCTCATATGAAACAATTTTGGTCAACTGTTAAGTTGGATGTATTAGATGGTGAGGAACGATTGATAGGTAGTGTAGATGGGGAGAATATTGTAGTAAGTGAAACAACAATTAAGAGAAGTTTGCGCTTATCTGGTATATCAACACCCCCTACCATTACCCAAGAAACTATTATGACTGAGCTTGAGAATATTGGCTATGAGAGACCTGAGGTTGGTGGTACATTTCTGAAAGGTCGTCTCTGTCCACATTGGAAGTTTTTGCTACATACACTTCAACACTGTCTGTTTCCCAAAGTAGGTGGATGGAGTGAGTTTAGTGCCTCTCAGGCTATGGCCTTAGTATGTTTAGCTACAGGGCAGCCCTTTGATTTTTCTGCTATGATATTTGAGGGGATGAAGAAGTTTGTGAAGAAGAAGTTTTACTTGTACCCAAGGTTTCTACAACTTATTATAAATAGACAGCTAAGGGAACCATTGAGGCATGTAAATGTTGAGCCCTGTAGTAGAATCGCAATCAAGATGTTTGCATTTTTAAAGAAGAATGGGAAAGGTTTTTCTGGCACTATAACTCCCCTGACTGCACATATCTTGACTGTTGTGGCTGCAGTGAATGAGGATGAAGAGGCTGGCACACCCACAGCTTCCCATCACACATCCTCATCAACAAGTTTGAATGATTCAGTGTCACATGAAACCCAAAACACCTAATCACCTAGGACTTCACAACATGAGAACATTGTGCTACCTCAGGCCAATGTTAGTATGGTAGCAGATGAGGCTGATACAGGTGTTGGAGGTATCATGATGGAAGAGGCTGGCACTACTGTTTCCAACTTAGTAGTTGAACAGGACAGTGTCAACATAATTAAGACCTCAACCATGGCAACATCTTTTGTAGAAGGTTCTCAAGAACCCAATACAACTTATGGTAACCCCAGCCAAATGGCTTCTATGGGGGGCTCAGATGTTCATCCTAGGGATGAGACTGAGTTTGTGTCCCAAGATTCACCTCTCGGAGAAGGTAATACATCTCGAAGTGATGAGGACAGAGATGAAACTATTGAATTGATGGATACTAATGTACATATTGACATTGCAAATGATACACCTCTCGGACCAGGTCACACAGGTCGAAGTGTTGATGCTAGTATTGAACATGACAATGAGGATTTGACGGTTAAAACACCAGTACATAATGTCAATTCCAATGATCAACCTCTCGGGTCAGGTTACACAGACCGAAGTTGTGAGGATATCATGAAACAATTGAAAGAATTGACGGAAAATTGTACAAAATTGTCAAAGGAGGTCCTTGGTCTTCGCAAGGAGTTAAAGAAAGTTAAAGCTACTCAAGGTGCTGAAATAAGGAGACTTAAGCTAAGGGTTACACACCTTGAGGGGAGGCTAAAGAAGAGTTCCAAACCAAGTTTGGAAGAGGATGCTTCCAAACAGGGGAGGAATGATCAGGAGGCTCAGGTGAATGATCAGGATCAGGAAGGTGTAATGGGTTCAGGGGAGGTTGTTAAAGATTTCATTGAAAATGTTGGTGATGAGAGTGGAAAGGTTGACTCTGCTGATGATGAACATTCTGCTGATGAAGAACACTCTGCTGATGGGTTAAAGGTTTCTGCTGATGAGACTGAGCAGAGTGAAGGAGTAAAGGACTCTGCTGGAGTAAAGAACTTTGCTGATTCAGATGATGAACAGATGACTTTAGCTCAAGTAAAGGACTCTGCTGGAGTAAAGAACTCTGCTGATTCAGATGATGAACAGATGACTTTAGCTCAAGTGTTGCTGAACATGAACAAAGAAGCTAAAATACCCACACAATCACAACAACCTGCTGCTGAATCAAGTGAAAAGTTTGAAAGGAAGCAAAAGTTGGCTGATGAACAAGCTCAAATTGCTCAAGATGAAGAATATGCAAGAAGAGTTGCAGCTGAAGAGGAAGGCTATCAGTTTGAATTTATGGATAGCTCTACATTTAAAGAAGTTAGTCAAGAAGAATTTGATGAACAATTGCAGTATTTTGTTGATTCTGATATGATTGTTAGAGGAGAAGCTTTCTTGATAACTAATGATGAGCAGTTAGATGGAAGTGAAAAGACAAAAGAGCTTGTTGATTTTATACTTAAAAAGAATGGATTAGCTAAGTGGGAGGAGTTGATTAAGAGGATTGAAGATGCACAGAAGCATGGTTACAAGCAAAAGTCATCTTCAAGGAAAGCATTGGTAAATGACATGAAGTACTATTTGAAGAATGCAAGAGGCTATCAGATGAAGGATTTCAAAGGAAAGTCAGATCACTTAATTGAAAAGGAATTTTATGAAACCTATGCTAAGTTAAATCCAAGAAAAGTTTCTGAGAAGAAGAGAAATCCAGAAGTTATGGGATCTGACAGTATGAAAGCATCTGGGAGTGGAAGTGTTTCAAAGCCCATAGTATCTGATGTTGAAAAGGAGAAAGAAATTGTTGTTGAAGCTGAAGTTATGACTGAACCCTCTGCTGGTACAAAGAGATATAGGAGGAAAGTGAAGCAGGTGGGTAGGAAGAAGAGAAGAACACAGTCAGTAGTGATGAGTGATTCGGATAAAGAGGAGAAAGAGAGTAGTGATTCAGGGAAAGAAGAAGTGACTGCAGATGATATGCAAGGAATTATGCATCTCACAGTTCATGAACCTCAAGAAGAGCCTGAGTTACTCAATGAAGTTCCTTTATCAGTAAAATATCCAATCATTTCTTATTCACATGATGTTCTAGCTGATGGTCAAGTATGCTGGGTGATAAAGAGATCAAATGGTTCAAGTATAGGATATATTAGTTTTTCTCAGATGGTGCACTACATGGATAGGGATGATATTACTCAACTCTGGAATCTTTACAAGGAGAATTATGGTGATACTAGACCAGAGTTGGTTTATGAAAGACTAAATTATTATCATTTGAAGAATATGTTTGAACCAGATGAGAAGAGTATTGAATGGAAGAAGTTACTGAGTTCCACAGTTCAGAGATGGTATTTATATCAATCTTGTGGAGTTCATGTTTTATCATGCATAGGTGTGACTGTGTATATGCTTGTGGAGAAGGATTATGTCATCAACAACAGTACATCTATTCTGTATCAAATGTTGCAGCCTGGTAAGTTGACATTACAAAGACCATTTGGTGCAGATAATCAAGCAAAAGAACTGACTGAGAAATATAAAAAGTTGCTGGAATCAAAGGTTTCAAAACAGTAAAGTGTTTGGAAGCATCCTCCTGGTGGATAGTTGGATTTAAGGAAACTTGATGATTTTTAATGAAAAATATCAAGTTTAGGGGAGGATTGTTGGGTCTAAAATGTTGCTGATACGAGAAACATAACTCTGCTGGATAGTTATGTGACTCTGCTGTTTAGTGTATTAACTCTGCTGTTTTGATAACTCTGCTGTTTTGGATAATAGGCATAGTGTAACTCTGCTGCTAGCTCACGAAGACTCTGCTGCCAGAAGATTTACTCTGCTGCTTATTAGATATGTATAGTATGTTAAGGATAAATATAGAAAAGATACGTATGAATATTTTTCTTGTATAGGAAGTCTTGTAAACCGACTAGGACTCCTTATGCTATAAAAGGAGGTTCTAGGGTTAGAGTTAGATATCGATTATCTTAGCATACGTATTGTTTTACACTTCAAGGTTTCTTGTAACCCTATTGCTATTCAGAGCAATCGTATTAATATATTGAAGTGTTGTTTGAGAATTTGTCTGTGTTTATTCTTCTTAAAGATCAAGTATTAGTTTCCGCATAATATTTGATATACAATTCAAGATCAGTTTCTATACCGATTACCTTAGATTTATCTAAAGTAATTAATAAGATCGTGAAGCTCAACTGGGATCAACAAACCTCTTCATAGTCTATACCTTCTTCTTGTATGTACCCTTGGGCTAATAATCTAGCCTTATTCCTAATCACTATGCCCATTTCATCCCTTTTATTTCTGAAAACCCATCTAGTGCCAATTACCCTCACATCCTTAGGTAAATCAACTAGCACCCATACCTTCTGAATCTTGAACTGAAGAAGCTCTTCTTGCATAGCTTCTACCCAGCTTGAATCATCTAGGGCTTTAAGAATGTTCTTTGGTTCTGCCTGTGAGAGAAAACATACAAACAAGCAAGAGTTGGAAAACTCATGCTGCTTTGAAGCATAAAGGGCATCAAGAAGCCCTTGTTGGTCTAAAAACATCAGTTGTTTCCTTGTCTTCACCCCTGATTGTACATCTCCAATCACATTTTCTAGGGAGTGGACTTTGTGAATCCTTGTATGTGGTGTAGAAGGAACTTGATAGTTAGGAGGGAGATTATTGAAATCCACCTCTTCATCTGAGAAATCTACTTCATTTGAGTCTGAAGGGCCAGCAGTAGAAACATTTGGCTCAGCAGTAGAAAAATTAAGCCTAGCAGTAGAATGCTCTGTCTCAGCAGTACTATCATCAGTAGAAACATTCTCTTGTTCTTTTGTTCCATCATCCTTGTTTTCATCGTCAATCCCTTCTTGAGCTTCATCAGAAGAAGGTTCATCATTTATTAAAGTTGAAACCACACTGGTACTTATTGGCATCCATACATGATCTTGATTTGTCTCCTTGTCTAACCCTGCCTCATTTGTTGTTTGTGAACCTGAAAAATCATTAGTTTCTGCAACAACAGGCACATAATTCATAGAATAGGTTAGTGTCTCAAGATCAAATAGCCAATTAGGACCTTGACCTGCTACATTGGATTTATTCTCTAAAAATTCCACATGCAGGTTTTCCTCTACTATTCTAGTTCTTGAGTTGTATACTCTAAAAGCTTTGCTATTAAGAGAATATCCAACTAAGAATCCTTCATCTGCTTTACCATCAAACTTTCCAAGATGGTCTAAGGTATTCAGAATTGTCACATGACATCCAAAAGGTCTAAGAAATCCTATTGCAGGAGTTCTACCTCTAAAAAGCTCATATGATGTCTTATTGTGAGATTTGACAACCAAAACCCTATTTTGAACATAGCAAGCAGTATTAACTGCTTCAGCCCAAAAAGTGATAGGCAACTTAGAGTCGGCTTACATGGTTCTAGCAGCGTCTATGAGTGTTCTATTTCTCCTCTCAACTACTCCATTTGGCTGAGGAATTCTAGCTACACTAAACTCTCTCCTAATACCTTTTTCCTTGCAGAAGTCATCCATAACTCTATTCTTAAACTCTATCCCATTATCACATCTAATGACTTTTACTCTTTTGCTTACTAGGTTTTCTATCTCTGTAATGAATGTTTTAAGAATGCTAGAAGTCTCATCCTTAGAACCTAAAAAGAATACCCATGTAAATCTACTATAGTCATCAGTAACAACTAGACAATATCTTTTATGCTTTAGGCTACTAACAGAAGTAGGTCCAAATAAATCCATATGAAGCATAAACAATGATTGATCAATAGAGTTAAAAATTTTGGACTTACAAGTGGCTTTGTGTTGTTTGCCTTTAAGACAAGCAATGCATGTTTGGTCATTTTCAAATCGTTTTTGAGGTAAACCTCTTACCAAACCATTCTTAACAATCTTATTTATGGTTTTGAAGTTAATGTGACCAAGCCTCCTGATTCGCAAAAATCAACACATATAAATATTTTCAAGGAAACACAAGTGAAGTATGTGTAACCCGGGTCGTTATCCCCAACGAAGGATTGAATGGAATTTCGTGAATTCAAGTCGTGATTGTGTGATGAATAGTGAAAAGGGATATTTTGGATTTTTTACGCTAAAATATGTAAACATAAATTAAAAGCGAGTTATGAAGCAATAATTAAACTAATAACAATTAATTATATAATAGTAAACATAATATTAAACTAGGTATTTAAACTAAAAATGATAAAAAGGTAAGAGATTAAGACTCGATGATTTATACGAGAGAATAACCACCCGATCTTATAAACTAAATAAATGATTAAAGTTTATTTCTTTGTTAACTTTAATTTTGCTAATTTGTTAACAAAGTTGAAGGCTTTGTTAACTAAAGAGCTTAATAAAAGTTATTAAAGTTGTAAATTTTAATGATTTTTATGCTTATAAGACCCTTAAGCTCCTCGCCTTAGGTCGCGAAAGATAAGAGATCATAGAAAAACAAGAACTTTATTAAAGGTTAGAAATAATAAACAATAATAAGCAATACTATTATATGAAATAAGCTAAAAGTAGTCTAAAAGGCAAAAAGATTAAAACTTTATAACTAAAAACTATTAGATCTAAGTCCACCCGAAGCTAAGTTGCCCACTTCGAAGAATAGACACAAATCGGGTATGTTTAAGGACTAGATCTAAATGAACAAGCTATTAAATAGCTTATTGTTCAAGAAAAAACCAGAAAAATATATAAACTTTTATAAAAAGTAAAAGTGTAAAAGAGTGTGTGTGACCAATGTGTAAAACAAGATTTTACACCTACACCATCATAAGAGCTCTTTTATCACAAACAAAAATTAAATGCTAAACATAAAGTTAAAACATAATATAAATTGAAAGTAATAACTGTTGCAGAAAATTAAACTGAAGAGTGACTACTGTTATTCTAATTCAAAGAAGTACAAATGAAAAATAATGAAGAGAAAATTAAAAGATACTTGAATACATAAAGAACTGAACTGAGTAAAATAAATGTCAAAAGAGAATTATAAGCTAAAGACTGTTACTGAAAAATAAAAATACTGAAGAGAAAAAAAAAAGTAAAAGCTACGAAGTATCTAAAAAAAACTAACTACTAAAGAACTGTCTAAAAACTACTACTCAAAACTTCGGATCATGCACTTCGTATTTATAGCCAATTGAGTCGATTTACTTTCCCAAGCCTAGCCACGTGTCACTTGTTGATTTGCTGCTCCACTTGGTCTTTCATTTTCTACGCACCTCTAATGAATTAATTTAAAAGAGTAGCAGCCAATCACTTGTCAACTTGCTTCCATCAAATATCTTTTATCAAATATCTTCACGTGCCAACTTGCCTCTAGAACATTGATTTTATCACTTTATTTTTTTTCTTTCGTTGATAAGCAAACAAGAAAGGATAGTTTCATTTGCACATGGGACCCACATGTTCTAGAACATGGATTTATTTTAAGTTTTGTGTAAATTGTCACTTTACACCCTTGGCTTCACTTCTAGTCCTTGTCTTCTTTAAACTTCATATGAATTAAACGCCTTTGGTCCCTCATCGTTCTTTATGTTTAATTCAATGGTCTTTGAAATAAATAATCTTTAAATTTCCCTTCTTTTGCCTCGATGCTTCAAATAAAAATATTGTTGGTCTCGCAATTCCGTGCTCTTTCCAACGGAATGCTCAGGTAATTACCGTTTTTCCTTTCTTTTTGCTTTTTTCTCAATATCCGTACCTACACATGCATAAACACAAAAACACAATATATTTGGTGGTATGTGCTTATTCACATACCTTTATTTTACCAAAACCGGACCCAAATAGACCAAAAACTAACCAATTATGCCAAATATATTGTGTTTTTGTGTTTATACATATGCAGGCACGGATATCGAAGAAAAGGACAAAAATCAAGAAAAACCCGAAAAACACGAGCACGAGATTTGGAAAAGGTCAAAAGCCGAGGCCGGGGAAGCAATTTGCAAAATTGAATCAAGATATGCTCAAAAAGTCATAGTCAACCTTCAAGAATCAAAGATTGTCAAAAATGGCCCTTGGATCATATTAATGAAGAATGGCAGAAAAAGACCCTGGAGTTTCTGAATTTACACTATTGGTCCTTGTCAAATTTACTTCTTAAAAATCCTATACTAAAAAGACCAACCGGATCATTTGTTCTTATTATAATCACCCAATCCAATACATAAACCCAAAGCCCACAACACACCCACCAGCCCACCTTCTAATTAAAAAACCCATACCCGATCCAATCCCTATTACCCTGTCAAAAACATTTATTAATCCCAGTCAACCAAAAATTAGTTACCCGCGCCCCAATTCCCCTTTTACCCAGAAAAACTACTGTGCAATGAACCCTAATTCTTATCCCGTACAAAATTACCACAATTAAGGGTATCCTCGTACTTTGCACGCAATTCTGGAAGCCCCTGACACCAAGGAATGACACGTGGAAGCATTCGATTGGAGGAAACATGTCATCAAAATGATCAAACGGCTGAGGATAGTAGATTGGTGGCCATGGATTGATTCAAAGGCTAGGATTGAAGGAGGAAACCCTAGAATGGTCTGGGCTCAGCTATAAATAGCCTTCCTCACTTACGGATTTGGGAGTGTTAGATAGTTAGTTAGATTATTAGGTTTAGGAGTAGGATTAATGTAGCTTATTATCACTGCTTATTGTATTTTCTAATTCATTTTCAGAAATATTGTACTCGAATTTCAGTTTCTATTAAAAGTCAAATTTTAGTCAAAGTTGTTATTTAGTTGCTTATTGTTCTGATTTTAGAGTTAATTCTGAATATTTCTGCTTTATAGATCTTAAAATTAAGTATTGATTTTGGTTTACTTATTGTTTTCACTTATTTCTCATCTTCATTCAAAATAGTCAAAGAGTCAATTAAAAAGTCAAACTGCTTTTTAGATTGTTGCTCATGTTTCAGTCCTGATTAAAATAGTTTTTCTAGGTTTAATCTAGTCTTTTGAACTCTTGTCTGGTCCTGTCTCAGCTTAATGTAGTCCAGATCTTTGAAAATTTTCTCATAACAGTTTTAATGAGTGTTTGGAACAAGCCTTGTTATGAGTCTCAACAGGTCAGTACTGTGCCTTTGCCTTTTGTTTAAGATTGATTAAGCTTTATTAAGGATAATTTAGTTGTTTATGATAGGAGATAAGTTGTGTTGCATAGTTTTGAGTTTTTAGGTTTATTAGTTCATCATTAAGATTCATTACTGCCACCATTAGCTCCTTATAAGATGTGCCCTTTTTGATCATAGTTTTTGGCATAAGTTAGTTGTATTTTAGTTTGCTAAGTTTGAATCCTGCACTTGATACTGTCTCATTCAGTTTTGATTACATTTAGGTCAAATTCCCTGATCTGCTGCATCAGTAGGCTTTGTGCAGACTATCACTATAAGCTGCTGATCTGAGCTTAATTCTGGCTTAATCAATAGAGCATAGGTTCTAATTTTTAGTTTACAATTAGTTTACATTACAAGCTTTTAGGTCTGCAAAACCCCCCATAGATCTGCTCAGGTCTGCTCTTATTTCAGTCCACAATCACTTCTGTTCTTAGGCTTATTTAGAGTTCAATTGGGTTGTTTAAATTAGGGCTTTTAGTATTTTAGTATAGCTTATAGTACTGAGAAGCTTTTGCCCCCATAAGATCCCACTAGTTAGCTTATCTGAATTACTTATTTGATCTGCAAATAGGTGGTTTAGCCTTTGTTTCTGTCCCACTTTGCAACTGTTCTTCTATTTTTCTGCTTATTTCTATAGCTTATTGGTACTTTTTCAGTTGATTTTAGTTTTAAATAGTGTGCTTGATTGATTTTGATCAGTAGATAATTTTTAGAGCTTTTTAGCTTTTTCCCAACTGCTTATTTCCACTGTTCTGCTTATTTAGGTGTAGTTTAGTCCTGAATTTATTTTTTCTAGACTTTCAACTTAATTTTAGATTTACTCAGAAATTTTCATAATTTTCCAAAGTAGTTTACTATTTTTAAATCATTTAATTAGTTTCTTTTAGTTTTAAATTCATAAAAAATAAAATAAAAATTAAAAAAAAAAAAATTTCCCTAAAATTTTATTTTATCATTTAGAATGTAGAAAAATTGTTTTCATGCCCGTAGGATTAGTAGTGCTTCAAATTCAATTTTTATTTTGCGCTCGTACGTAGTTTTTGATTTATTCGCGTGTTTTTAGAATTTCCCTTTCGTTTGCCTTAGAATAGAATTTTCCCTTGCCTTATTTACTATTTTAGTTTATGTTTCATCATTTTAGTTTTAAAATCATTATCACTCACTTTTATTCACCATTCACTGCACGTTTCACGAACCCGAATCACTTATTCCATTCACACCTTCTTCGGGACAACGAACCTCGGGTTTTGCGTAGTTCCTTTGCAATTCTCCTTTGGATATAAATTGTTTGACTAATCAATTTTTGGCGCCGCTGCCGGGGAAGGTTGAAGTGAGTTCGTGATTCCGTTTTTCGATTCGTGTTTTGAAGACTCTTCCTCGTGAAGTTTTCGCTTTCATTTGTAAATATTTTTCTTAATATAAAAACCCCAAAAAGATTTTATTTTCAAATTTATTTTCCTTTTTCTTTTGTGATTTTCAATGTTTCTAAATTTTAAAAATCCAAAAAGATTTTATTTTCAAATTTATTTTCCATTTTCTTTTGTATTTTTTCTAAATTACAAAACCCAAAAATAATCTTCGTCTCCTCTATATTGTTTAATTCTTATCTCTTTACCCTCTCATACCGTTTAATTCTTTATCTCTCATTCCTCTTATTCGTTTAATTCTATCTCTTTATCCCTCTTATGTTTAATTCTCATGTCGTCACTGGGCTATCACTGTTTTGATTGTAAAAGCCCGTTGATTGACAGTCTTCAGTGTTCAAAGTGTAAGTGTGAGCGGTGTGGAAATCACAACCCAAGAGGATCTTGTTATTGGTGTGAAGTAGCCCTCAAAAGAGAGCTTAATTCCATCGATAATTCTCATGGTTTTTCCGAACACCCTCCACAACCCCAACCATCTTCACTCACTTAGCATAATTGCTTTATATGTGGAGATCCGTTGGGGGACAATTCACTTTGTGACCGATGTTTTTGCAATGAATGTGGATTTAGTCGTGGACTTTGTATGTGTTATTCTTCGAAAGCTGAAACTTCATTCGTTTATGATCCAAATTCTTGCAATGAACCGCCAAATTTCTCTGACTATCCTCCACAGCCCGATTTATCTTTGTGGAATGAACGTTATTGCGATGAGTGTGGAAATCAGTTAGATCCGTCATCAACTTATTGTCATCGGTGTACTTGCGAGAGGTGTGCGAGAAATATTATCAATGGATTTTGTTCGTTTTGTGCTTCATACAATGATGATTTTAATCCGAACATTTTCAACTATCCTCAAAACAATTTCACTCACCCTCCTCAAAACTATTATGAGCAAGAACCGTATTTCAATAATACATCATTCCACATAACATCAAATTTTGAAAATTGTGGGGGATCATTTGAAAATGTTCATTATGAGCCAAATGTGTGTTACAATTCTCTTGGTTTTTACCAACCCCCACAAAATCCCGTCAATTATCCAAATCAAGATGGAATGCGCGAAATTGAAAAACTTGTCGTTCGAAATCGAGAGCAAGCGGCTAATATTAATACTTATACTCCCGGGAAGTCCATGGAAGAATTACTTGCCGAGGAAAGAGCAGCTAAATTTCGAAAGAGCTTAATTTACTATGACAATGATTCCGATGATGACAAGGAGAGACTTGTTCCGTTAAACGTTTACCCTCAAATAGCACCCGTCTTTCCTACCAAAGAACCCGAGGACTCTCTAAAAATGGGGGACGAGCATCTCGACACTATTTCGGCAACGGAATCAGACAATGTTGAGAACCTCGTCCCAATCCTAAGAGAGTCTGAGGAAATATTTGACGGTGAATGTGATTCACAATTTTGTGGAGATTCCCTTGACGTTTCCGAGGTTACTTCCGGAATTTTCTCTAACCCTCTTTTTGAATTTAATGATGAGTATACTTCATGCAAAGTTAATCCTCTTTTCGATGGAGGGTTAGAGAACGTTGAGGACGAGGACTTTACACTTGATGAGCCAATTTTACCAATACCTCGCCCCGACGATTCCCATGACTTAGAAGGGGATGTACTTTTTCTTGAAAAATTCCTTAACAGTGATCCCCTTCCAAAAACTGAGTCATTTCACGTTAATCCTTCATCCCCTCGCCCTCCTGCTAAACCACCAGATGATGGAATTTTCTCTAAAATTTTACCCACCCAACCCACCCTTTCTATCTCTTTCGGGAGTGAAGATGACGATTATATCACAATCGTTATTCGGATCCTTATCCCTTTCTTCACCTATCCAGTGACTTCTCTTCTCCTTCACTCCTTCGGGAGTGAAGATACAATCATCGACCCCGGCATCTCTCCTTTTTTTTAGCCGTGGGTATCTCATCGGAGTGGAACTTTCATATGCTTCAATGTTTATTCAAACATCTTGAATGAAAGTCCGATTGAGATTATCTCTTCCAATTGCTCCCCCAAGGACAAATGAATTCGGGGCGAGTCCAAGCTATACGACTCGTTAAAAAACAAGCGCTTCGTGGGAGGCACCCCATGCTTATCCTTCTATCTTCTTATCTCTTTTCTAATAAGTGACGTGAGGAGGGTTACCTTTCCCATTTCTTGTGTTTCGGTGTTTTTTGTGTATGTCCAGGATTTGCCCGAATTATGCAGACTCTCGTGCTCGTGGTTTGCTTCTCTCCACTTGAGTTTCATCATTCGTTGCTTATCCAATATCCTTAAATCTTATCGTTTTTTGGCATAATTAATAAACGGCCTTAGATTTTTGTAGGAGAACCCTTACCTTTAAGACATTGAGGACAATGTCTCGTTTTAGTCTGGGGGGGGTGATCTTTCGATTCAATTTTTGCCTTGCATTTTTTGCCGTTTACTCATGCAACCCCGTTGTTCCCTTAAAAAAATGAAAAAAGACAAAAAAAATTGAGAAAAATTCAAAAATTTTGTGCAAAAATATAATAAATTTTGACATTTTTGTTGACTTTCCGCTGGTGAGAGTAGGAATAAAATTCTGACTTGATCGGGCGTGTTGAGCCCTAGCTTGTCTCCTTAACTTACATAATCTATAAGCTCGTGCTAGTCTTTTACACAAGGAGCTATAAAACGCGAATTCTTTTTAAGAGTTTGCAAGTTCCCGTATCGACTTTCTATATGCATGGCTTGATTATTTGGCTAAGCATTCGCGGATCTTATTATTTAAGATTTTAAATTTGCGAAGAACGAGAAATGATAGAGTTGTTTATAAGTTAGATTGCTAAACGTGGAGTAGTTGGATCTCTATAGAGCTCATCGAAGTTAATTGTGGCTTCTTGTTCCCATAAGCTTGTTTCACCCAATAATAGTAATCTAGGAATAATTAAAATTATAGATCAAGGGAGAAATCACAGAAGGTAAATAATGTGAAAACCCGAGGTTCGTTGTCCCAACGAAGGGGTGAATGGAATAAGTGATTTGGGTTCGTGAAACGTGCAGTGAATGGTGAATAAAAGTGAGTGATAATGATTTTAAAACTAAAATGATGAAACATAAACTAAAATAGTAAATAAGGCAAGGGAAAATTCTATTATAAGGCAAACGAAAGAGAAATTCTAAAATCACGCGAATAAATCAAAAACTACGTACGAGCGCAAAATAAAAAGTGAATTTGAAGCACTACTAATCCTACGGGCATGAAAATAATTTTTCTACGTTCTAAATGATAAAAGAAAATTTTAGGAAAAAGAATTTTATTTTTTTGTTTTAATTTTATTTTTTATGAATTTAAAACTAAAAGAAACTAATTAAATGATTTAAAAATAGTAAACTACTTTGGAAAATTATGAAAATTTCTGAGTAAATCTAAAATTAAGTTGAAAGTCTAGGAAAAATAAATCCAGGACTAAACTATACCTAAATAAGCAGAACAGTGGAAATAAGCAGTTGGGAAAAAGCTAAAAATAAGCTAAAAAGCTCTAAAAATTATCTACTGATCAAAATCAATCAAGCACACTATTTAAAACTAAAATCAACTGAAAAAGTACCAATAAGCTATAGAAATAAGCAGAAAAACAGAAGAACAGTTGCAAAGTGGGACAGAAACAAAGGCTAAACCACCTATTTGCAGATCAAATAAGTAATTCAGATAAGCTAACTAGTGGGATCTTATGGGGGCAAAAGCTTCTCAGTACTATAAGCTATACTAAAATACTAAAAGCCCTAATTTAAACAACCCAATTGAACTCTAAATAAGCCTAAGAACAGAAGTGATTGTGGACTGAAATAAGAGCAGACCTGAGCAGATCTATGGGGGGTTTTGCAGACCTAAAAGCTTGTAATGTAAACTAATTGTAAACTAAAAATCAGAACCTATGCTCTATTGATTAAGCCAGAATTAAGCTCAGATCAGCAGCTTATAGTGATAGTCTGCACAAAGCCTACTGATGCAGCAGATCAGGGAATTTGACCTAAATGTAATCAAAACTGAATGAGACAGTATCAAGTGCAGGATTCAAACTTAGCAAACCCAAAATACAACTAACTTATGCCAAAAACTATGATCAAAAAAGGGCACATCTTATAAGGAGTTAATGGTGGCAGTAATGAATCTTAATGATGAACTAATAAACCTAAAAACTCAAAACTATGCAACACAACTTATCTCCTATCATAAACAACTAAATTATCCTTAATAAAGCTTAATCAATCTTAAACAAAAGGCAAAGGCACAGTACTGACCTGTTGAGACTCATAACAAGGCTTGTTCCAAACACCCCATTAAAACTGTTATGAGAAAATTTTCAAAGATCTGGACTACATTAAGCTGAGATAGGACCAGACAAGAGTTCAAAAGACTAGATTAAACCTAGAAAAACTATTTTAATCAGGACTGAAACATGAGCAACAATCTAAAAAGCAGTTTGACTTTTTAATTGACTCTTTGACTATTTTGAATGAAGATGAGAATTAAGTGAAAACAATAAGTAAACCAAAATCAATACTTAATTTTAAGATCTATAAAGTAGAAATATTCAGAATTAACTCTAAAATCTGAACAATAAGCAACTAAATAACAACTTTGACTAAAATTTGACTTTTAATAGAAACTGAAATTCGAGTACAATATTTCTGAAAATGAATTAGAAAATACAATAAGCAGTGATAATAAGCTACATTAATCCTACTCCTAAACCTAATAATCTAACTAACTATCTAACACTCCCAAATCCGTGAGTGAGGAAGGCTATTTATAGCTGAGCCCAGACCATTCTAGGGTTTCCTCCTTCAATCCCAGCCTTTGAATCAATCCTTGGCCACTAATCTACTATCCTCAGCCGTTTGATCATTTTGATGACATGTTTCCTCCAATCGAATGCTTCCACGTGTCATTCCTTGGTGTTAGGTGCTTCTAGAATTGCGTGCAAAGTACAAGGATACCCTTAATTGTGGTAATTTTGTACGGGATAAGAATTAGGGTTCATTGCACAGTAGTTTTTCTAGGTAAAAGGGGAATTGGGGCGCGGGTAACTAATTTTTGGTTGACTGGGATTAATAAATGTTTTTGATCGGGTAATAGGGATTGGATCGGGTATGGGTTTTTTAATTAGAAGGTGGGCTGGTGGGTGTGTTGTGGCCTTTGGGTTTATGTATTGGATTGGGTGATTATAATAAGAATAAATGATCCGGTTGGTGTTTTTAGTATAGGATTTTTAAGAAATAAATTTGACAAGGACCAATAGTGTAAATTCAGAAACTCCAGGGTCTTTTTCTGCCATTCTTCATTAATGTGATCCAAGGGCCATTTTTGACAATCTTTGATTCTTGAAGGTTGACTTTGACTTTTTGAGCATATCTTGATTCAATTTTGCAAATTGCTTCCCCGGCCTCGGCTTTTGACCTTTTCCAAATCTCGTGCTCGTGTTCTCCGGGTTTTTCTTGATTTTTGTCCTTTTCTTCGATATCCGTGCCTGCATATGTAAAAACAGAAAAACACAATATATTTGGCATAATTGGTTAGTTTTTGGTCTATTTGGGTCCGGTTTTGGTCAAATAAAGGTATGTGAATAAGCACATACCAAAATTCCCCCAGACTAAGATATTGCTGTGTCCTCACGCAATGTTATAAAAAACACGTTTTCAAAACCAAAAATTTCCAATCTCTTTTTACTAACTTTGAGAAGTAGCAAAATTTTCAAAAGAGATTAAGAAATCTTTAGGTTCTTAAAACTCCCCGATTTTCCTTTTTATTCTATTTTTGTATTTTTCTCATAATCATGTGACGGTTTTGTTGACAATCATTATCTCACGATAACTTTTAGGGTCAACGAGTAGGAAACACGACTTATAAAGAAGTGACCATACGGATAAAATTCGTCGTCCCTGATTTTTCACGAGTCCCCAAGCCAAGCTTAAAAACGAAATCATTGTTATTTACAAGTTAGATTGCTATCACTACCCATGAAAGTTAAATGTGTATTACTTCTCGTTCCCAAATTCCTATTTTCCTCTATTTATTTTATTTTTGGTGAGAATTGAATTTCTTCAAATTCTCATTTCGATAATTTTTAGTCCGATAAAGATACCTAGTTTAGACACTAAGTAGTTTCTAAACCTTCCCTCGAAAACCGTTGCATACAAAAATGAGGTCCACATCAAGGTCTCTGATTTAACACAATTTAAGCACATTTATTAGTCCGATAAAGATACCTAGTTTAGACACTAAGTAGTTTCTAAACTCATCTACGAGTCTAGAGACAGAAGCTTTTATTAGGACACCCCCGGATTCGAAATTTGGCAATTTTAACATTATTTAAGCACATTTATTGATCCTTGGCCTTTTAAACAACCTAGACAACGGCAGCGAACCGTCAAGAATCGGGAGTCTTATTTTGACCTTGGATATTTTTCCTCTGCTTTTTTGAAGTCTGAGTCAACGGGAGCGAACCGTCAGGAAACAGAAAACTTTTATCGGCTTTGGATTATTTATTATTATTATTTATTCATTATATATTTTGCCAAATCCCGAGTCCTACGGCTTTTATAGCAATAGAGACAATAGCACGTACTATCAGGAATCAGTTGCCAATTACACCGTAACACTGGCAGTACCTTGATGTGTACCCAACTTTCATAAGCAAGGATTTTCTAAGGAAGGAGTAAAAACTAATTATCGCCAAAACTAAAATACCTTTAATTATTCCTAGATTATTTGGCATATTTGGTTAGCTTTTGGTCTATTTAGTCCGTTTTATCTGGTAAAAGATATGTGTAATTTAACACATATCAAAATCCCCAGACTAAGATATTGCAGTGTCCTCGCGCAATGTTATCAATTCTCATTTTCAAAACCAAAAATTTTAAACCTCTTGTTACTAACTTTGAAAAGTTGCAAAATATTCAAAAGAGATTTAGAAATCAAAAGTTCTAAAAACGCCCCATTTTTTTTTTCATTTTCTTCACACTTATTCTATTTTTGTATTTTTCTCTTTTCTTGTGACGGGATGTTGACTTTCATTGTTTCACAATAACTTTTAGGATCACAGAGTAGGAAACACAACTCATAAAGAAGTGACCATACGGATAAAATTAATCGTCCCTGATTTTTCACAAGTCCCCAAACCAAGCTTAAAAACGAAATCATTGTTAAATACAAGTTAAGATGCTAACGCTACTCATGAATGTAAGTTGTAAAATTTTCACTCCCCAATTATTCTATACGTTTGGTAAGTGTGCTTGGTTTCAAAAGTTTTATCAAAGAAATCGACATCATTATGGTTATTTCTTGTTTAAGTCAAATATTAATTTACCGGGAATCTTGAAACCTAAGGATCAAAAGGGCCTTTTTCATGTAGCGGCTTTCTTATCAGCACATCCCAAACCAGTTGGTTTTAGGTGACCAAGCTTTTGACACCCCACAGAGAATAGTATCGGAATCAGCGGGATTTCAATTTCAAAGATTTCTAAAATTCCCGCTAAGTTAATATAAAATACTTAAATAGACAATAACCAACGATCATTTGGAGATTAAAGACACAAAGATGAGATCGCTCCATTTAGCGACTTTCTTCTCAGCTTGTCCTTTTAGCAAAGCTTAGGAGGCTAGGTTTTTACACCCTCGAGAATAGTATCGGAGCTTTCGGGGTCTTTCGAAATCAATAATCTACCAAATTCCCGTTAAACTTTTAACACAAAATTAACGAATACTAGTTCAACTTCCGATTTAAATTTAAGTAAAGCAAGCTTCATTTATTTATAAGCAAGATTTTTATTCACATAACACGTATTTTTCATTTTTTTTTTTTTTTTTTTTTTTTTTTTTTTAAGTTACACATATATACTTGCATTATACTTGTGATTTTACTCACTTGCTTTTGCAACATTATTCCAATTTTAAGAAAGTATGCTTGTTCATAAAATTAAATAACAAGTTGAACTCGTACTCTTTATCAAAGTTGTATAAAAATTTGTAATAAAACGATTTCTAAGTTTAAAATTTTGAAAATAGCACTAATTTAGCTTATGGAAGGAAAAACTACAAATTCCACTGAAGAACTTTTAAGATAACCAGCTAATCCTTGCTTAGCATCACAACTTATAATTAACTCTATCATTTCTCGTTCTTCGCAAATTTAAAATCTTTAATAAAAAGATCCTCGAATGCTTAGTCAAAATGGTTAAGGGGACAAGCTAGGGCTCAACAGGCCCGGTCAAGTCAAAATTTTATTCCTACTCTAACCAACGGAAAGTCAACAATGTGTCAAAACACTTATGATATTTTTGCAAAAATTTTTAAATTTTCTTATTTTTTCGATTTTTGGTGGAAAACGAGGTTGCGAGGGTATACGACACAATGCAAGGTACAATCAAATCGAAAGATCACCCCCCAGACTAAAACGAAACATTGTCCTCAATGTTTTAAAAGGTAGGGGTCATCCTACTCTAATCTAAGGCCATTTATGAACTATGGCTAATAGATAACGTTAGTCGAAAAGATTAAAGGATACCAGATTTCCTAATAGATAACGTTAGTCGAAAAGATTAAAGGATACCAAATATCTTCACGTGCCAACTTGCCTCTAGAACATTGATTTTATCACTTTGTTTTTTTTTTATTTCGTTGATAAGCAAACAAGAAAGGATAGTTTCATTTGCACATGGGACCCACATGTTCTAGAACATGGATTTATTTTAAGTTTTGTGTGAATTGTCACATTACACCCTTGGCTTCACTTTTTGTCCTTGTCTTCTTTAAACTTCATATGAATTAAACGCCTTTGGTCCCTCATCGTTCTTTATGTTTAATTCAATGGTCCTTGAAATAAATAATATTTAAATTTCCTTTCTTTTGCCTCGATGCTTCAAATAAAATTATTGTTGGTCTCGCAATTCTGTGCTCTTTCCATTGGAATGCTCGGGTAATTACCGTTTTTCCTTTCTTTTTGCCTTTTTCTCAATATCCGTACCTGCACATGCATAAACACAAAAACATAATATATTTGGCATATTTGGTTAGCTTTTGGTCTATTTAGTCCGTTTTATCTGGTAAAACATATGTGTAATTTAACATATATCACCTCCTATGCCATTTCGTTGATTCATCCAATGTGGCCTTTGCAACAAGACAAGTAAGTGCCTCTTTAGGAACAATCTTCTTTATATCAACACTGTACATGTTGCCCTTTCTTGGAATTTTAAGAAGTACTTGTCTTTCATTAGGCATCTTAAAATCAGAAGAAAGTACAAGACATTCAGTATCAGTAAAAAGAACTTTGTTCTTTTTG
Source organism: Artemisia tridentata subsp. tridentata (assembly GCA_021014915.2). Taxonomy (NCBI): domain Eukaryota; kingdom Viridiplantae; phylum Streptophyta; class Magnoliopsida; order Asterales; family Asteraceae; genus Artemisia; species Artemisia tridentata. The sequence continues at coordinate 246,656,438 of CP139505.1, forward strand.
TCACACATTTGTGAGACACTAAAAAGATTATACTTTAGCTCTTGTACATAGTACACATCTTCAAAATCTAATTTACCAGTTTTAAGAGTACCTTTACCGGTAAACTTGCCACCAATACCACCTCCAAAGGTAACATAGCCTCCATCTAACGTTTGAAAATCTGAAAGATAGGACTTGTTGCCTGTTATGTGCCTTGAACGCCCACTATCTGAATAGCCTTGATCTTCATGATCTGTTGGTGAATGTTCCTGCACACAAATAAGGAAATTAGTTTCCTTGGGGAACCCAAGCCATTACTGACTTGGATTTGCCATGTGCATCAATGTAATTAAATCTCTTGAGAACAGTTGATGCACCATTGGATTTGAGAGGTTTCCAAATCCAACATGCTGAGGCCTTAAAAGCATTGGCCCTCTTTTCCCTAGCAGTAGAACCCTAAGGTTTCCAAATTTTTTTTAGTGAAACTGCTTTTGTTGGAAAAGGTCTCTTAGCAGTTGTTTGTGCATGTTTGTAAGATGTTTTTGCACTTTGTACTGCTGATTTAGGGTAAACAGAGTAAAAAGGTCTGGCATTAGAAACTGCTTGTCTAGAAGTAGAAACTTTTGGTCCAGCAGTAGAAACTGCTTTTGTTCCAGACTTTGATGAAACTGCTCTGGGTGAAGTTCTTGTATATTTAGAGTGACTTTTAGGAGTTTACCTTTTTTAGTTCACCCTATTGTTTGTATACCCAGATACCCTTTGGTTGCAGAAAGCTGCAAGATGGTCAAATTCTCCACATACAAAACAAGCTTTGTTATAAAAGTCAAAGTCATCACCTAGTTTGTGAGACTTAAGGCCATTCCAATTCCTTTGGTTTCCTTTAGGCTTGTTTGTGGTTCTGTATTGCTTACAATATCTAACTGGTTGCCTAACATGTTTAATGTTGGTTTTAGGCCTATCAGTATTAGTTATGACTATCTTAGGAACACTCGTTCCTGCTTTCTTAACCACTTCAGGTTTAGACATAACCTGTTTTTCTTCATCATCATCAGATACCCAGTCTTCAATGACTACTCTATCTGATCTTCTATCAGAGGACACCTTGTCCTCAGGAAGTGAAGTTTTACTTAAACTTTCACTTACTATCTTAGGTTCATCAACAACTAACTTTGTTTTTGGCTGTACACCATATTGTAGCACAGGTTGTTGAAATTCAGCTAAGCCTGAATGCTCTAGGTCAATCCCTGGGGGTTTAGGGATTCCTCTGTAAGGGGGTAGGATAGCATTATATCCTAACCCTGATTTGGCTCTATTAATCACTTGACATTCAATCATGTTGGTTACACCTCTAGAAGCATGTTCTAGTGTTTCTACAGTCAAGTGAATGTTTCCATTTTCCTTTTTGATCCTATCATAAGCCTCTCTCAAAAGCTTAATTTCAGCATCTCTAAAGAATATGTCTTGTCTAAGAAGAGCTTTGTCATCAGAAAAAGCAAATTCATTTTGTTTGTAATAAATGATCTGCTTCTTTAGGGATTCTAAACCACATTTATAATCTACTAACTCTTGTTGAGTTTTGCTTAGGACTTTCTTTTGGTCATCATAATGCTTGATTAAAGTTTGTAATTCTGAAAGAGCTGTGCAAGTATTAGAACAAACTTTATGATTTTGTACCTCAGTAGAGAAAGCCATGAGTGCCATATGTGAAGAATCTTCTTCTTCATCAGCCATGAAACTCCAATCAAAACCTAGCCCATCAATAGGTACCATAGCTTTTGAGTTTGGCTCAGAAACCTCCCTTGTTTTGGATGTGCTCCCAAAACCTTTGTTCTTGCTATCTTGCTGCCTTGGCCTTCTACATTCTCTTGAGAAGTGCCCCATCATGTGGCAGTTATAGCACTCTATCTTTGACTTATCAAAACCAGCAGTATCATTATTGCTGATTGTGAGCTTCTTCCCCATCCTTTGATAGAACTTCTTGGCCCTCATGCTAAGAAGAGAAATTTGCCATTTTAGGTCCATTTCCTCCAGATCATCATCATCGATCTCTTGGAGGTCTTCATAAGTGAGCATGGACCCATCATTTCGACTTGTGAGAAAAGCACAACAAGTCTTCTCATCCAAAATACCCATGGTACTGCTTGATGAACTAGCAGCACCAACACCATCAACAACTTTCACCTCTTCACTTGAATTTGAGTACTAGGAGTTGACATAAATGCCATGTTCCCAGTGTTAGAACTAGTACCTCCATTTTTCTTCAAATCTTGTTCCACAATCTTAAAGTTACTATACAAGTCTATTAGTTCCATGGTGTCAAGATCTGGCTTGTTCTTCCAGAAAACAACATGTATAGCCCACTCTTCTGGTAAGCTTCTCAGAAATTTTGAGTTTAAATCTTCTTGAGGTATTTCAACCCCAAGAATAGCAAGCTGGCTCACAATATTTTGAAGCCTATTAAATATATGGTCAAGAGATTCATTGTTGGTAGAGGAGAAGTTTTCAAACTGCTGCTTGAGCAGAGTCTTGTGAGTTTTCTTGGTGGCTTCATTTCCACCATACCTGGCAATAATAGCTTCAAATAATGACTTGGCGTCTTTGAACTTGCTGAAGTTTAAAAGTTGATCATTGGGAATGGTCATCATCAGCATGCTTCTTGCCTTTAGATCATTTTTCTTCTTTATTCTGTCTTCTACTGATGTTGGGTGGAGCTGCAGAGTTGTCACCACTTTTCCTTCCTCTGTTGATGTAGTGGTTGTAGGCTGGTAAGAGTTTCCATCTTTAATGATTTCCCAAAGTGCATAGTCTTTCACTTGGAAATACTGCTCTATTCTCAGCCTCCACATCTCAAACTCATTCTGTTTGAGCATGGGTAATTTTGCAGCAACATTGGTCTGAATAGATTCAGCTTTCATTTCTTCTTCTTCTTCTTCTAAATCAAAGATATCAGCCTTGCTCTGATACCAATTGAGAGGATGCTTCGATACACTATTGAGGATGTTAGTCCTTTAGTACGAGTGTATGTGATACTTTGAATGAATATGATTAAGTATGCGGAATCTACTTAATCACACTTAGAAGGTTATTTGGTTATGGAAATGGAACAGTTATGTTTGTTATTGAACAATGAACAAAGAAAGTTTATCACCAAACGATTCAATATTATTCAAGAAATAATACGAGTGATCTTCACTATCACTAGGGTTACAAAACCTTGAATCTTAATGTTCTTATGACTTGTGATATTGTTGTGTTTGTTCTTTTCTCTTAACAGATATTCAAGTTCTATTCTTGGCACAAATCTAAGTCATATAATATCTAGGTTGTGTTTGTTTTTCACAAAAATCTCTGAACATCATCTGAATCGACCTCAAATCTGAATCGGTCAGACAAAACTGTCAAAAAGTGCGTTTGATTTTTTCTTCCCGTTCAGACACGGTCAGATGAGTCAAGCTCTTACCGAACCAGACTTATAGATGGTATCTAACTCCATCTGAACCAGACTTGTCCGTCACCTGCCACCTCCCACCAGCCTGCGGCCACCACCAATCGCCGTCAATATCCACCGATCATCAAAAATTAGATGGTGGATGAAGGTACTGTTGACGTGGGTGTTTTATATGTGGATGAAAGAAGACTATAAAGATAGAAAGAAGACTGTGTGGAAAGAAGATAGATGGTGGATGGAACTTTCTGATTTTATATGTGGCATAAGATTCGGTATGGTTTTTTTTTTTGGAAGGATAAGGTGGATGAAACTTTCTGATTTCTATGTGGAAAGAAGATAGACGTGGGTGTTATTTTTTTATGTGGCAATGTTATTTTATATGTTTAGATGGTGGATGGTGGATGATGGCATCACACCTATGATATTTTATATGTTTAGATCCATTTATCTTTTTGTATATGTAAAAAAATATATTTATTTACATTGCAACACATTTAAATCATTCAGACATTTTTATAAAAACAAACGGTCTTATGTGATTCAGATTCAGACATTTACACATCAGATTCAGATTCAGATGTGCGAATCAGATTCAGATTCAGAGCCTCTTAACAAACAAACAGCACCCTAGTATAAGATCTCCCTTTTATACAAACAAAGGAGATCATTACAATTATGATAAGTCTTGTCGAATTACTTGTTTGAGTATGTCAGTCATTAAGATACAACATGTATCTGAGTTTACAACTTGCTCTGTGTAAACCACATGGTGACTGACCACATTGTCTAAGATGTTATCTACCGTATATTGATATGTGTCTAAATACACATATATTTTATATTATTTAAACCCACAAAAACGACCAAAAACACACATATGACCATATAAATGTTACAAATATCATTGAAATGTGTTTTTATGTGATTCAGGTACAAAAAGATTGAAAACAAGTGAAAAATGATCAAAGTTCACACAATTATCAATTTCAGTCCCTGGAGTTTCACAAATTGGCAAAACTAGTCCCTGAAGGTTTAAAATGAATGAAAAGTCAACTTTAGTCCTTGTATAATCAAACATGTTCACAAATAATCCCTGGATAAAAGTTTTCTACAAATGGTAACTTTTACCCCTCAAAATCCAAAATTGACACAAATGGTCCTTAAAGTTTTAAAATGTTAAAATTATCAACTTTGGTCCTTGTGTTATTGTTTATTGGCAGGTTTAACCCCTTGAAGGAAGTTTGGATAGTTGGTAAACAAGGCCCCTCAAATTTCAGATTGTACAAGTTTGGTCCTTGGGCTTATTTACACTACAAACCAACCGGACTCTTTTATTGCATAACCCAAAAAATCCAAACCCAAAACAAACACAACCCAGCCCAACACTACCCACCAGCCCATACCCCTTTTATATAAAACTGGGGTTTGACCCCAGTCAAACCCACCCTTATCCTTCTTCTTCCTCACATCCCCGCCAAAAACCAAAACCGCCCCTCCACCTAGCCTGTTTCACCACCACACCTTTCCACCTCACTACCCCAGCTCACCACCTATTCCACTACCTCACTCCTACCACCTATACCAGCCTACAACTACAATTAATGCATCCACACCTTCACCCTTCACTGCCTCACCTCACATACCCTGCTTTTGTTACCCACTCCACAACTTGACCTCTAAACCTATCCAATCATGTTCCCTCCACCTCCACAACACATCAAGATGCATTAATTGCTCTATAACTGCCCATAGCTACTTGTATGGATTTTGGCGCCAAAATCCGTTTAAATGGCTAGGATGAATTTGACTGCATCAACGGTCAAGAATTAAAGTGGGATTTGACTGGAATGCTAGTGGGAACTCAGAGGTGTATAAAGATCAAAGAAAGAGCAAAGGGAAGGCACCTTGGACTAGCCAATGGTCACGTAGTGTAGTTTTTTAAAAGCTTTCTTTAAATTCCATGTCTTTTAATGTTTTAATGTTTTAATCTTCCTTAAAGTAGTGTAATGAAACTTTATTTACTGTTTAATTTCAGTTTAATTCCAGTTATCTTTAAATTTCAAGTTTTCACTTAAATTCCTTTAATTTCCATGTCATTTAATTTCATGTTATGTAGTTGTTTAGTGGACTTCATAAGCTCACATAAGCTCCTTACAAAAGCTTTAAAGCTTGTAGATACCTTAAAACAGCCTTAGTATTTAAAATTCAGAAAACACCTAAAGAAATCAAGAAAAAATGAAAAATCCAAAAAAATAAAGTGAAGAATGGTGAAACTGCTTGGAGCAAGGTAAATCTTGGAATGCCTTTGGTTTAGAAGCTTTGTGGAAAGCCTTAGGTAGTGAGTAATCCCTTGGTTCATTGGTTTTCAGCATGATTCAGTTGTAAGCTTCATTTTTACCATTTTTGCATTTCACTGTTCTAGTCCTTAATTTGCTTTGATCTTCATGTTTTCATGCTTATTTGATGTTGTTTAGTGTTGTATAAGTTTAATATAGGTAGTTTGTTCATTAGATTAACTTGTGCTTAAATTTTGAAATCACACAGTATTTAGTGCAAATATGGCACCTTTGTGTTTTCTGCTTATTTTATGTTCATGCTTTGATTTTCATTTTTCTGTGTTTCTTTGCTGTTAGATAGTGATATTAGAGCTTAATATTAGGTTGGTATGTTTTGGATTGAGTTGTTGTTTGAAATTGCATTTTGACTGTCCATATGCTTAATTTTGGATGATCATAGGTTTAGACCTTTGTGACTACTGGTTTAAGCTTAAAAAGGTCTAACTTGACACATTATGACCTCTGGATTTGATGGAATAGGCTTACACTATCATTTGCTTTGAAAAACCTCAGTACAGTCCATTTAAAGGTTTGTATTGGATTTGATAATGAAACTGTGTTATAGGTTGTGAATGGTGTTGTTCTTGTTTGATGTACACTATATGTAGGCTAAATAACTCAGTGGAACACTAACCAAAGGGTGTAGCATGTATGAAAGTCAAATTGACACTTGACAATCTCAATATGAGCACTGTGAGGTTGTTGGATCCTAAAACCTTGCATACTTGAGTAAATGTTGTTTATCTTTGTTAATTTCATGTTCTTGTAGCATAATATTACATAATTAGTCAGTAGTTTAGGATCTAAATTCATATTAGTCAACTTTTGTGTTCTTGCTTAAAAGTCAAATTTTCATTTTTGTCATTTTTGAATTAACTAGATAATTTTCCCTAGGATTTGTTATTAAGTTTCAGTTTACATGCTTTTAGGGTTTTAAAGTTTTGTTGCTAATCTTGCTTGTTGTATTTTTGTTAATTTTTATATGTCATGTTTAACTGCTTAATTTAGTGCTTTTTCTTGCTTGTTTTTGCCCTGCACCAAGGTTTGGGCAGTCAACTCCATAAGCTTGCATGAGCTTATGGAGTTGATCCTATCCTGGGTATTTGGCTTATTTGTGTTGCCTTTGTGGCTTAAATGTTATGTTTGTACTTTACTTTCAGTTAGTAGCTTAATTAGACAACTTAATCACCCTCACTTTTTTGTCCATTCTAACTCTCTTAACTGAAGCAAACAGTTAAAGTTGAGTTATTGTCCTAAGCTCATATAAAGCCCTCATTGAGCCTGAGCTTGTGATTTTATCCATCATACTCAGTGTTGCAATGCCTGTGTAGCTTATTTGAGCTTATTTGATAAGTCCAATAGAAGCTTGTGTTTGCCCATTCTTAACAGTTCATCAGTGAACTTACACCATTACCATAAGCTCCTATTAAGCTCATTTGTGACCTATGGCTTGTGTATTTTGGCTTTTTATGAAGTTCATCTGCCCAACTCTATGGTCCAGCTCTTAAATCCCACCTTGCAGCCCATTTGCTAGGGCTGCAACTAGCTTCTTGACTTATCCATTTTCTGAGCATAATTAGAACTCAGTGATCCTAGCAATTTCATAAGCTCACAAAAAGCTCATTACTGGGACCCAGCTTGTGAAATTAGTTTCTTTTAGGAGCTTATCCACATGACTATAAGGTCCAATGATTTAATTCCATGCCCTAGCTTATTTGCTAGGGCTGCACTCAGCTTTTTGTTTGTCCCATATCATCAGTATACACTGATGATCAGGGAAATTATAGCCAACTTCATAAGCCCCTCACAAGCTCATCTGTGGACCAAAATGGTTGAGCTTGGGCTTTTTGGAAAGCTAACCAGGCCATCTTGCAACTTCAACTCTTATTTTGGCTTTTTCAGCTTATCCCGTCAGCTTAAATTGCCATTTTAAAAAGTTGCAGGCCTGTTTGGGACTGTGTGGATTTTGGGATTGCTTATTAGCTTATTGCTAGCTTATAGGTGATTGTCAGTCCACAAGCTTGTTCATACCTGTTTATAATACTTGTACACATCTTATTTTTCTTTTGTTATCCAGTGTGGAGCTTATATCAAGCTTTAACAAGCTTTCACTCAATCCAAGTTAAGCTCAATAAGCTTAACTGACTAAACCATAAGCTCACACTACCACAGTCCATATTTTTGTTCATAATGATCCATTGGACTTGTATAGATCTTATTTCACCCTTTGTTTCCTGTATAAAGTTGTTTTCAAGCTTATTCTAAGCTTTAGCTTGACTGTTAAGCATATAGCTTAACTGTCTTGGCTCATAAGTTCATGAAGTGCTTATTTCTAGGATTGTATAGTTTTGTCTTCATTAAACTTGTATATTATCAGTATTTAGATGATCCAGAAAAAGAAAAACCAAAAAAAAGCTCCACATAAAGCTAAGTGATAGCTTCTATTTAGAAGCTTAATTGCTTATTAGCTTATTTTTGTTAAGGACATATAGTTTTTAGATTTTTCTTGCCTTCCTGTATTTATTTAATAAATATGTAAAAAGTTTCAGATTTTTCTTTATTCATTTAATACTTTTAATAAATCAAATAATAGTTTTTAGTAATTAATAATAGTAAATAATTAATAATAAATAGAATAATCATGTAAAAAATACATTTTCAGTTTTAAAATTCATTTTATAATATTTAAGATTTTTCCAATTCATTATTTCATTTATTTAAGTTAATTTTAGATTTTCTTATTATTTAATTCATTTTTAAATACATTTAATTCATTTTTAAGTAATAATAATTAATATAATAGTATAATAAATAATTTAAATTTTCTAATAATTTTCTTATCCTTTTAGGATTCCTAAAATATAATTTTCACATTTGTGGGAGTTATATTTGACTGAATTCACTTTTTATTTTGGTACGTTTACTTAATTAATAATTAAACGTACACGTTTTAGGTTTTAGATTTTCTTAACATTTTAAATAAGTTTGTATATTATAAATAAATATTTTAAGTTTATTTAATTTGCATTTAAGCCCCTAAGGCATGTAAATCCATACTTTAGTTATAAATTGTTTTGTTTCTGTACGTTTACGTTTAATTTAAGTTAAACGTACGTTTGTATATCTTTCACGTTTTTAGGTTTCTGATTGTACGTTTTTAACGATACAGCTGTGACAGAGCTATGACTATTCACATTCCTAGTGTTTGTCAATCAGATTTCTGTTTTTGTATATTCCATATCATTTCAACACACACATTCGTTATATTATAGATTTCACACCTCGTTGGGACATAACGACCCGGGGATGTACTTCTATACTCCCATGGATTTATAAATTGCATTTTTCTCCCTGCCTGGTTTGACTTTTACTGTTGACCATTCACAAGTGGTTGACCGTATTAATTATAACTAGAAAGGGAGAGATCAAATTTTGGCGCCGTTGCCGGGGATCGAACCCGGGTCACCCGCGTGACAGGCGGGAATACTTACCACTGTACTACAAATTTTGGCGCCGTTGCCGGGGAGGTGTGGTGCGGATAATGAATTTGTGTTTTGTTGAAATATCTATCCTTTGTATATATACTATATATAATATTATATTTCATTTCCAAAAACAATATAAATACAAAAATATTTTCTTTTCCTTTGTATATATATAAAAGAAAAAATTTCAAAAACATTTTCCCTTTTCTGTTTATATTATAAAATAAAAAACCAAAAATATTCTCCTTACCTTATTCATAATTCTGTGAGTGGTCCCCACTCCAATTTCTCACCCACTCTTTTCCCCATGAACCATTTAATTTGGGGTCGAGTCAAGCTAGCGACTCGGTTATAAAAAACAGTAGCTTCCTCATGAACAATTTAATTCGAGGTCGAGTCAAGCTAGCGACTCGGTAATCAAAAACAGTAGTGCAACATGGGTTTTCACCCATGTTTCTGTCTTCTTACCCCTTTCTACCACCTTAGTGTGGGGGAGATGCCCCAAATGTTGTATATAGATCTAAAAAATGAATGAAAATTGTAAATATTAAAAAAGAGAATAATTGTTGTGTTACCACACTTGGCTAGTAATGTTATCTTTTTACGTTCAAGGATTCGGCATAATAGCCGGGACTTTGAATATTGAGGACAATATTCAGTTCTAAGTGTGGGGGGGAAATTCTGGCGAATTTGATCATATATGTACCCTTTTAGTCCCTTTTTCCCCAAAAATGGCCAAATTTAAATTTTTTTTTAGTGGAAGTACTATGTACTAAACACAACAAATAGTAATCAGTCCACCATGTCTAACCCACGTAAGGATTGGCTAATCCGAGAGGAAACGGCTCTTGGTAAAGATATCTCAAATCCGTTTATGGCTTGCAATTTGCCAAAAATTGTATGGTATTCGACTCACCATATCCTTAAAAGTGAAGAGTTGGTAGCCCGCAAGTTTATGGCTTGTGGTAAAGGCAGTTGGAAAACCATAATTGGTAATCAGCTCACCAAAGATAATAGTAATAATTTATCTAAGAGTTGGCTAGTCCAGAAGCAAACGGCTTCTGGTAAAGACAAATCAAATCCGTTTACAGCTGATGGTTTGCTCAAAATCATTTGGTTATCATTGTACCAAAGTTCTTACTTGAACTGAAACATTTGGCTACTCCAGAAGTAATGGCTTTTGGTAAAGAATTGAAATCCATTAAATTTTCATAAAAGATTGCTAGGGACTAGCAATAGTTTAGTGTGGGGGATTTGATATGTGTCTAAATACACATATATTTTATATTATTTAAACCCACAAAAACGACCAAAAACACACAAATGACCATATAAATGTTACAAATATCATTGAAATGTGTTTTTATGTGATTCAGGTACAAAAAGATTGAAAACAAGTGAAAAATGATCAAAGTTCACACAATTGTCAATTTCAGTCCCTAGAGTTTCACAAATTGGCAAAACTAGTCCCTGAAGGTTTAAAATGAATGAAAAGTCAACTTTAGTCCTTGGATAATCAAACATGTTCACAAATAATCCCTGGATAAAAGTTTTCTACAAATGGCAACTTTTACCCCTCAAAATCCAAAATTGACACAAATGGTCCTTAAAGTTTTAAAATGTTAAAATTATCAACTTTGGTCCTTGTGTTATTGTTTATTGGCAGGTTTAACCCCTTGAAGGAAGTTTGGATAGTTGGTAAACAAGGCCCTTCAAATTTCAGATTGTACAAGTTTGGTCCTTGGGCTTATTTACACTACAAACCAACCGGACTCTTTTATTACATAACCCAAAAAATCCAAACCCAAAACAAACACAACCCAGCCCAACACTACCCACCAGCCCATACCCCTTTTATATAAAACCGGGGTTTAACCCCAGTCAAACCCACCCTTATCCTTCTTCTTCCTCACATCCCCGCCAAAACCAAAACCGCCCCTCCACCTAGCCTGTTTCACCACCACACCTTTCCACCTCACTACCCCAGCTCACCACCTATTCCACTACCTCACTCCTACCACCTATACCAGCCTATAACTACAATTAATGCATCCACACCTTCACCCTTCACTGCCTCACCTCACATACCCTGCTTTTGTTACCCACTCCACAACTTGACCTCTAAACCTATCCAATCATGTTCCCTCCACCTCCACAACACATCAAGATGCATTAATTGCTCTATAACTGCCCATAGCTACTTGTATGGATTTTGGCGCCAAAATCCGTTTAAATGGCTAGGATGAATTTGACTGCATCAACGGTCAAGAATTAAAGTGGGATTTGACTGGAATGCTAGTGGGAACTCAGAGGTGTATAAAGATCAAAGAAAGAGCAAAGGAGAAGGCACCTTGGACTAGCCAATGGTCACGTAGTGTAGTTTTTTAAAAGCTTTCTTTAAATTCCATGTCTTTTAATGTTTTAATGTTTTAATCTTCCTTAAAGTAGTGTAATGAAACTTTATTTACTGTTTAATTTCAGTTTAATTCCAGTTATCTTTAAATTTCAAGTTTTCACTTAAATTCCTTTAATTTCCATGTCATTTAATTTCATGTTATGTAGTTGTTTAGTGGACTTCATAAGCTCACATAAGCTCCTTACAAAAGCTTTAAAGCTTGTAGATACCTTAAAACAGCCTTAGTATTTAAAATTCAGAAAACACCTAAAGAAATCAAGAAAAAATGAAAAATCCAAAAAAATAAAGTGAAGAATGGTGAAACTGCTTGGAGCAAGGTAAATCTTGGAATGCCTTTGGTTTAGAAGCTTTGTGGAAAGCCTTAGGTAGTGAGTAATCCCTTGGTTCATTGGTTTTCAGCATGATTCAGTTGTATGCTTCATTTTTACCATTTTTGCATTTCACTGTTCTAGTCCTTAATTTGCTTTGATCTTCATGTTTTCATGCTTATTTAATGTTGTTTAGTGTTGTTTAAGTTTAATATAGGTAGTTTGTTCATTAGATTAACTTGTGCTTAAATTTTGAAATCACACAGTATTTAGTGCAAATATGGCACCTTTGTGTTTTCTGCTTATGTTATGTTCATGCTTTGATTTTCATTTTTCTGTGTTTCTTTGCTGTTAGATAGTGATATTAGAGCTTAATATTAGGTTGGTATGTTTTGGATTGAGTTGTTGTTTGAAATTGCATTTTGACTGTCCATATGCTTAATTTTGGATGATCATAGGTTTAGACCTTTGTGACTACTGGTTTAAGCTTAAAAAGGTCTAACTTGACACATTATGACCTCTGGATTTGATGGAATAGGCTTACACTATCATTTGCTTTGAAAAACCTCAGTACAGTCCATTTAAAAGTTTGTTTGGATTTGATAATGAAACTGTGTTATAGGTTGTGAATGGTGTTGTTCTTGTTTGATGTACACTATATGTAGCCTAAATAACTCAGTGGAACACTAACCAAAGGGTGTAGCATGTATGAAAGTCAAATTGACACTTGACAATCTCAATATGAGCACTGTGAGGTTGTTGGATCCTAAAACCTTGCATACTTGAGTAAATGTTGTTTATCTTTGTTAATTTCATGTTCTTGTAGCATAATATTACATAATTAGTCAGTAGTTTAGGATCTAAATTCATATTAGTCAACTTTTGTGTTCTTGCTTAAAAGTCAAATTTTCATTTTTGTCATTTTTGAATTAACTAGATAATTTTCCCTAGGATTTGTTATTAAGTTTCAGTTTACATGCTTTTAGGGTTTTAAAGTTTTGTTGCTAATCTTGCTTGTTGTATTTTTGTTAATTTTTATATGTCATGTTTAACTGCTTAATTTAGTGCTTTTTTTTGCTTGTTTTTGCCCTGCACCAAGGTTTGGGCAGTCAACTCCATAAGCTTGCATGAGCTTATAGAGTTGATCCTATCCTGGGTATTTGGCTTATTTGTGTTGCCTTTGTGGCTTAAATGTTATGTTTGTACTTTACTTTCAGTTAGTAGCTTAATTAGACAACTTAATCACCCTCACTTTTTTGTCCATTCTAACTCTCTTAACTGAAGCAAACAGTTAAAGTTGAGTTATTGTCCTAAGCTCATATAAAGCCCTCATTGAGCCTGAGCTTGTGATTTTATCCATCATACTCAGTGTTGCAATGCCTGTGTAGCTTATTTGAGCTTATTTGATAAGTCCAATAGAAGCTTGTGTTTGCCCATTCTTAACAGTTCATCAGTGAACTTACACAATTACCATAAGCTCCTATTAAGCTCATTTGTGACCTATGGCTTGTGTATTTTGGCTTTTTATGAAGTTCATCTGCCCAACTCTATGGTCCAGCTCTTAAATCCCACCTTGCAGCCCATTTGCTAGGGCTGCAACTAGCTTCTTGACTTATCCATTTTCTGAGCATAATTAGAACTCAGTGATCCTAGCATTTTCATAAGCTCACAAAAAGCTCATTACTGGGACCCAGCTTGTGAAATTAGTTTCTTTTAGGAGCTTATCCACATGACTATAAGGTCCAATGATTTAATTCCATGCCCTAGCTTATTTGCTAGGGCTGCACTCAGCTTTTTGTTTGTCCCATATCATCAGTATACACTGATGATCAGGGAAATTATAGCCAACTTCATAAGCCCCTCACAAGCTCATCTGTGGACCAAAATGGTTGAGCTTGGGCTTTTTGGAAAGCTAACCAGGCCATCTTGCAACTTTAACTCTTATTTTGGCTTTTTCAGCTTATCCCGTCAGCTTAAATTGCCATTCAAAAAAGTTGCAGGCCTGTTTGGGACTGTGTGGATTTTGGGATTGCTTATTAGCTTATTGCTAGCTTATAGGTGATTGCCAGTCCACAAGCTTGTTCATACCTGTTTATAATACTTGTACACATCTTATTTTTCTTTTGTTATCCAGTGTGGAGCTTATATCAAGCTTTAACAAGCTTTCACTCAATCCAAGTTAAGCTCAATAAGCTTAACTGACTAAACCATAAGCTCACACTACCACAGTCCATATTTTTGTTCATAATGATCCATTGGACTTGTATAGATCTTATTTCACCCTTTGTTTCCTGTATAAAGTTGTTTTCAAGCTTATTCTAAGCTTTAGCTTGACTGTTAAGCATATAGCTTAACTGTCTTGGCTCATAAGTTCATGAAGTGCTTATTTCTAGGATTGTATAGTTTTGTCTTCATTAAACTTGTATATTATCAGTATTTAGATGATCCAGAAAAAGAAAAACCAAAAAAAAGCTCCACATAAAGCTAAGTGATAGCTTCTATTTAGAAGCTTAATTGCTTATTAGCTTATTTTTGTTAAGGACATATAGTTTTTATATTTTTCTCAGCTTCCTGTATTTATTTAATAAATATGTAAAAAGTTTCAGATTTTTCTTTATTCATTTTATACTTTTAATAAATCAAATAATAGTTTTTAGTAATTAATAGTAGTAAATAATTAATAATAAATAGAATAATCATGTAAAAAATACATTTTCAGTTTTAAAATTCATTTTATAATATTTAAGATTTTTCCAATTCATTATTTCATTTATTTAAGTTAATTTTAGATTTTCTTATTATTTAATTCATTTTTAAATATATTTAATTCATTTTTAAGTAATAATAATTAATATAATAGTATAGTAAATAATTTAAATTTTCTAATAATTTTCTTATCCTTTTAGGATTCCTAAAATATAATTTTCACATTTGTGGGAGTTATATTTGACTGAATTCACTTTTTATTTTGGTACGTTTACTTAATTAATAATTAAACGTACACGTTTTAGGTTTTAGATTTTCTTAACATTTTAAATAAGTTTGTATATTATAAATAAATATTTTAAGTTTATTTAATTTGCATTTAAGCCCCTAAGGCATGCAAATCCATACTTTAGTTATAAATCGTTTTGTTTCTGTGCGTTTACGTTTAATTTAAGTTAATCGTACGTTTGTATATCTTTCACGTTTTTAGGTTTCTGATTGTACGTTTTTAACGCTACAGCTGTGACAGAGCTATGACTATTCACATTCCTAGTGTTAGTCAATCAGATTCCTGTTTTTGTATATTCCATATCATTTCAACACACACATTCGTTATATTACAGATTTCACACCTCGTTGGGACATAACGACCCGGGGATGTACTTCTATACTCCCATGGATTTATAAATTGCATTTTTCTCCCTGCCTGGTTTGACTTTTACTGTTGACCATTCACAAGTGGTTGACCGTATTAATTATAACTAGAAAGGGAGAGATCATATATACTTGACTTTTGTAACACCCTAGGCAAATCCTACATCGGCTGTGGCCTGGAGAGATGCTGGATTCATAAGATAACATTCGCCTTACAATGACACAACGCGTTTTGTGGTCTACTGCGAGTGGGGTTCTTAGGAACTGGCAGTTAAGCGTGCTCATGTGAGAGTAGTACTGGCTTGGGTGACCTGCCGGGAAGTCTTCAAATGAGGCCACAATAGCAAAGCCGTGAGCCTGCGGGCAAAGCGGACAATATTGTGGTCTGAGTAGGCGGGATGTTACAAGTGGTATCAGAGCCACTCCTGAGCCGTTCGGGATAGTAGGGCAAACCTCATCGAGGACGATGAGTCCCTAAGGAGGGGGGGGGGGGGTGATTGTAACACCCTAGGCAAATCCTACATCGGCTGTGGCCTGGAGAGATGCTGGATTCATAAGATAACATTCGCCTTACAATGACACAACGCGTTTTGCGGTCTACTGCGAGTGGGGTTCTTAGGAACTGGCAGTTAAGCGTGCTCATGTGAGAGTAGTACTGGCTTGGGTGACCTGCCGGGAAGTCTTCAAATGAGGCCACAAAAGCAAAGCCGTGAGCCTGCTGGCAAAGCGGACAATATTGTGGTCTGAGTAGGCGGGATGTTACAACTTTAGTACAAAATATCTTCGTATACTTATCCAACCAGCAGTAGAATACTTCGACACTTATCCATCTAGTAGCAGTATCTGTTGCACCAGCAGTAGAATGTTTGCGGCAGCAGAATCTTAACGCTAGCAGTAGAATGAAATGCACTAGCAGTAGAATAATACTTAGTGTATTTCCGTGAGCAGAACTGATCTTGTAAACCTTTAATTCCCGATACTAATCTTCAGAATATTTAATTCCCAATAATTTACTTAGTAGTAAGTGTGGAATAGCTTAGTTTAATTTTGGTTATGATCGAACTAGGTAAAAATCATATGGATCGAATGGCTTTAGTTGTTGGTACTTTGGCTCTAGTGAGTTCTACATGGAGTTTTAGTGAAGTAGTAACTTAGTTTTAGGGCTTGGTTTACATAATTATTGGTTAGAAAACAACCTAGGGCTTGTTTATTTAAAATTTGTGTCGAATTGGGTAGAAAAGAAAAGGGATCGAACTTAGCTTAAAGGGGTTGTACCATAGGCTAGTTAGGGTTTTACGAGGGTTTAAGGAATACAGAAAATATATTTTTAATATTTGGTTAGGTTAAAATAAATATAAGTTAGTTTAACTAAGTTTAAAAGTAAATAAAATGTAGTTTTAGGTTTGTATGCATTGGACACTTGTACCTTAGGTTTAGAGACTTGTACTTAAATTTAGTAAGTATAAGAAATCTAGTTTTAAGGTTGGTGCATAAAAGACTTGTATAGTGTGCTTCAAAGTGAGTACAATTAGGTTTATAATGAGATTTATATAAATATTTAGTTTTCATGCATTAAAGACTTGTACATTAGCTTGAAAGACTTGTACACTTATATTTTATAGAAATCATATATACATTAATTAGGGTTTGTGATTTTTATTACATAAAATCATAGTTTGGTGAATTTAGGGCTTGTATCGGGAAATAATGTAAAGTTAAGTTTTCGTCCTTTAAAGACTTGTACTCTAGGTATAAAATATTGTACTTTAGTATTTATAATTTAGTTGTGTAAAATCATAGTTATAATAAATTAGAGTTTTGTGAACACTTTAATAAATAGCAAACGTTTAGTTTGAAAGTCTAATAATCGTACATTAACGAATTAACGTAAAGTGGTAAATAAAAGTTGAAAACTTTTATACTTGACATATAAGGATGTTTATGTAAAATAAACATTAAGGTATTAGTGTCGGTCTGCGTGTGAGCACATTTATTGAGAAAGTGAGTTATGTCACATTAGTAGGTAGTTGTGATCAGATAAACTGATTATGTTTTTTTTTTTTTTTTTTTGTTTTTTTTATTTTTTTAAATTAGACGTAAAAAATGGATAAGTATTAGATTAATATAGTGAAAATTTACCGGTGGTTACAGTCTCACCCCTCTTAACAGAATCCCGTCCCGGGATTCAATATGTGTTTGGTGTTTAAGTGATGAGGATGAAAGGTGGTTTCATTTGTGAAAACTTTATAAGTTAAAATTTATTGTTTTACATGTGAAAAACATTGTTCCGAAGGTCATATAATCTTAAGAAAAAATTATTTTGAATGAAAATTGTTATTTTATAAGTATGTATTATGAGTTTATAAAATACATGCAACAAGGAAGTTTTAAGTAACTAATTTTAACAATGAAGGTTTCGGAAGAGAACTTGATGAATGTAGAGAAAGTTTTTGAAATTTAAGCTTTTGTAGATGATGAATAAGTTTGTTCCTTAGTAAGATGAACAGTAATTTCAAACGGTCGTGAACAGTGAATCCCAACGGTCAGGAATAGTAAAATAACGGTTAGTTTTTCCCTATATATACTTCATTTTAATATCCATTCTTCCACCAACCATTTTTTCTCTCATTTAATACTTCCAAAATGTTCCGACACGCAACCTAGGTGAATATGTCAAAATTCCAAAATTTAATACTTCCAAAATGCTCCGACATTTTAATTTCCATTATTCCACCAACCATTTTTCCCTCATTTAATACTTTCAAAATTCCGCTGCGTATCCCGAAATTGGGGGTGTTACAGTTGTGATATCACATAGGTTATCACCGGTGACATCACTTTTGATATCACACGTGTTTGAGCTTCTTCAATTTATTTTATGGATATATTATGCTTTCTTCAACCAAAACTTCAATTTTTGACTGCTCCATTTTTTGCAACTGAACATCCGAACGAGGAATAGATGAGCATTTTGTGGAAGAACGAAGAAAGACAAGGATTATGCAAATAACTAGAAAAAGTGCATGTTAACTGTTGTACACAATGACGCAGACTTATATGCTTTTGAGTTATATATATATATATATATATATATATATTATATATATATATATATATATATATATATATATATATATATATATATATATATATATATATATAACCAGACATAAATGATGTCTACTTTTGGTCATTTTATTATTTTATCACATGTGATATTACTCATATGTAGAATACCAGAATCAATGTTACATTCTATTTGTTTTATCACCTGTGATATTACTCATATGTAGAATAACATAATAGTGTCATATTACATTGCTTTATCACATGAGATATTATTCTTAAGCAACTAGGAACGAAAATTTAAATACTCTTCATCTTCCTTACAGTGTTATATCACATGAGATAAATAAGTGTCACTTACAAATGTCAAAATGAATAAAAAGGAAGAAAACTATGAAAATAGAAACTTGACGTATTCTCAAAATCAAACAAGTGTTGCATTAAATTATCATTGTTTTTTTAGCAAAATAAGAATTCACCTAAAGAGGCTTTAACCCTTTTATTTCTACTAACAGTATAATATCACAAGTGATAAATAACATTAATTGCATTTTAAAATAATTATGTGCTTGTCCATTGCTATGAAAGGCACAAAAATCATCTTGTAACTGAAAATTATAAAAATATTAGAAAACACATAGGTGATAATATACAAAAAATAGACAGAGCAATGAAATATCTCAGGTGATATTAAAGATTAAAAAACCATACTTGTTTGTTAAGAAATACCACAAGTGATATTTGACACTAACTATTTTTTATAAAATATCACAAGTGATATTAGACATGTAATATAAAAACGTTTAATAATAAGCATGAAAACGTATGAAAAACTGCCAAAAACGGATGAAAACGTATGATAACGGATGAAAATGTCTGAAAACTGACAAAAACGTATAAAAACGGACGAAAACGTTTGAAAATGGACAAAAACGTATAAAAACGGTTGAAAACATATGAAAACAGACGAAAACATATGAAAACAGACTAAAACGTATAAAAACGGACGAAAACGTCTGAAAACAGACGAAAACGTCTGAAAACGGACGAAAAAAACATATAAAAATGGACAAAAAAGAAGAAAATGTAAAAAAACGAACGAAAATGTATGAAAACGGATAAAAACGTCTGAAAACGTATAAAAAAGTTTAAAAACCGACAGAAACGTGTAAAAACGGACGAAAACGTCTGAAAACAGACGAGAACGTATAAAAGCGGACGTAAAAAAAAAGAACGAAAAGGTATGAAAACGGATGAAAACGTATGAAAACAGACAAAAAAGTCTGAAAATGGACGAAAACGTATATAAACGTATGAAAACGGACGCAAACGTTTGAAAACGGACAAAAATGTATAAATCGGACGAAAACAGACGAAAAGGTAAAAAAACAGATGAAAACGGACAAAAACGTTTGAAAACGGACGAAAACGTATAAAAACGGACAGAAACGTATAAAAACAGACGAAAACGTCTGAAAACAGACAAGAACATATAAAAACGGACGAAAACGTTTGAAAACAGACAAGAACATAAAAAAACGAATGCAAACGGACAAAAATGTCTGAAAACGGACGAAAACGTATAAAAACGCATGAAAACGGACAAAAACGTATAAAAACGGACGAAAACGTATGAAAACAAAAAAATACGTAAAAAAACGTATGAAAACAGAGGAAAATGTATGAAAACGTAAGAAAACAGACGAAAACGTATGAAAACGGACGAAAACGTATGAAAACGGATGAAAACAGATGAAAGCGGAGGAAAACGTATGAAAACAGACGAAAACGTATGAAAACAGACGAAAACGTATGAAAGCGAAAAAAAACGTAGATTAAAAAATAAAAGACAAAAAAAAATGTGAATAAATATGAAAGACAACAAGACAAAGAAAAAGTAATAAAAAAGACAAGAAAAAGACAAACTAGATGAATGGTGGGGATTTGTCCTTTGGCAAGCACCAAAATAAAGTGACTCGTCACCAACTAAAATTATATTACATATACTGAAAATTAAAGAACTTATGAAGTATCCTGCTCAAACTTGATGATTAGTACCATTCATCAGATATTTCTCTATGCATACATCTAAACAGCAAAAAACAAAAATTCACTTATAGAAACTACATTTAGCAGCTCTAGACATCTGCTCTTAAACTTGTCTCCAAACGCCCCTTTAATATTCTCATATATCAGCCTCCCTGTATCTTGTGTTACTTAAGAGATCAATAGTTGAGGGTAAGTAATCTCATCTTTCATAACTCACTATCCTCAAATCATTGACTTCGCAAGTATTACATTGAATGGATCATATTCATGAGCTTGTTCAAAATTTTCTTCTCACCTTGAATTTGTATATCTGCAATTGAAGTCTCCTGGTGAATATTCAACTCAACATAAAAAATTGGATCCACATTGACAACTGTTATGTCACCATATTAGGTGATTTAGTAAAAGGTTCTTGTTCCTTGTAAGTTCAGAGATGCCGCTAACTACTACATAAGTGATTCAAGAGAAGGTGTATAAAGATACATGCACACATTTCAACATGACTGAAACCGCCATGATCACTCCATAAGGTCTCGTGCCTCAGGACTAAACCAATGGTATCATGACTTACACTTTCACTGTTCATAAATCCAATGTTTTCAAGAACCATTTTTATGGAATAGCACGAATATATTTTACATGAAGTCTTCCATCTTTCTATGTAAAAAGTAAAAACAACCCAACTTGTTCTTTATACTCATATCAATTTGAAATTTTTAGAAAACGATATACAGGTTTCAAAAGGGGTTGGTCGATTAATGGGTCAAATTGGGTAGTTTCAGGTACGGGTTGGTTGATTCGAGATTTCTTGTCAAACTGTAGGTCTAATATAGTAAAACTTATATTCCTACAACAATAATCATATACTTAAAAATGGCTTACCTGCAACCACGAAAACCAAGCATTGGGTTCACTTCTGATAACTTCTCGATCCTTGAATAAATTTCATCCTTAATCATGCGCGTATCCTTAGTCATCTCATGATGAATATTCAATTGTAACTAAGGCAACAATTTTAGGGGGTGTCTGGAATCTGATTCTAACATAAGTAGATAAGCAGATTTATACAAACATTCAGAGGGTCTTTGAGATTGCTTAATTTAGTGCTTATCTGTTTATATGTATATAGGTACATTTAAGCCTTTTTAATTTAGTGCCATATACATCTTCTTTTATTTTATGGTTACATTTGTCACTGATTATAGATAATAATAATATAAAACCTCCTAAACATGAACTAACCACCAAAATTTCATTTTAACAATCAAGGAATCATCAAGGCTGAAAAAAATAGTAACATATGTAGGATATAGGTAAAGTGCATTTTTAAGCATACCTTCAGCAGTTGTCTACCCACAAAAAGTGCAAAGTAGAAGTACCACGTACAACCTTCTTGAGCATTCAAACATCTTCAGAAACAGCACGCTTGTATGTATTGTAGATTAATTCCCCTTGTTGCCCTTTCATATTCACATACAACGGATAGATTAGTAAGGAAACCTAAAAAATATCAACTCATTTATCATTTATCAAGGGACATCGCTAATTTAAATTTATAAAAACAGTTCAACCAAAAATAAACAATTCAACAATGTTGACAAATACTAAGTTGTTTCAAGTAGAATAGAACTTACATGAAAGAATTGATCAACTAATGTATTGCCAAGCAATAACATGGCAGAAATGATCAACTATTGTACTCTTCTAGCCAATCTTCATCCTCATTGTCAAGATCATACTCACCAAATGTAGCAGCCGGTCCATTCACTCGTTGAGTGATTGTTTTTAGGCCTCCCGGTTCATGGTAAACAGCAAACATAGCAGTCATGTTTGCAAGCAATGCCTACAAAATAACTGAATATTTAACTACAAAACGATGAGGAAAAAAGTGTATCAATCTTTGACTACTTATACAGATATGCATGATTCTTGACCAGGGTTTACATTGTCATGTCCATTTTTTCATGTGAATGCACATTTAGTTTGTTTCAGAACATAAATTCAAAGACAGTCTGATATGACCAAAACAAAGACAACGGTGACTGTATAAGAGGGTGGTTTGGAATGCTTACAAAATAAGCAGGTACCATGCCTCTTTTTTAGTGCTTTTTTGATATAATATAAGTAGATAAGCAGTTTACTCAAAACAATGAAGGCTGGTAATTTTATAAAAGAATAAGCAGCTAAGCAGTTTTACCCAAACACCATAAATTGCTTATCTGCTTGCAGATTTTACATATGTGGACTAAAATAGGTAATGCCAAACACCCTTTAAAATTTTCTAATCCTGCAGATCTTTCTTGTTACATCATAATTGTGAGTGTTTTAAGGAAAAAAAAAAAAAAAGATACCTGAGATGTACAAATGTTAATGGTAGCTTTATCCCTCCTAATAGGCTTCTCTCTTGTCTGCATTGCCATACGTAAAGCAGGTTTGCCCTCAAAATCAACTAATACCAATAATCATTCCATTTAACTACAAAAACAATGAGGAAAAAAGTGTATCAATCTGACATTCAAAAAGCAATTCATCTGACATTCAAAAGTCAAACACACCATGCTTAATTTTGTAAGTCTTTAAGTGTTTTTAAAAGTTCATGCTTCATAGACGTATAGACTCGGACAACAGGCAAAGAAGCAGAACAATGGTGACCCCAACAATGAAAACAGTGGAAAGAATCAACTACATTTTGACCTTCGTCAATTTCACTACAACCTTTCAAGCTTCCTACCGCCATTTCCTAGCATTATTCAAAAATATAGCCGATTCATATGAACCTTACAATGTTTTCAGGAACTCATTAATACTGGTTGTAAGCTAATTGTTCCAAACAATCCTTAAAGCATAAGTCATGGCAATTGATTTAACATAAAAACTTATTCTGAATATACCTTAATAAATAGATGATCAGTCATGATGATTGTAACATAGCCAACATAAGGTAAAAATCTTCAAATGAAAAGTAGTTTAGCGATCTGTACAAATGTGTAATTATAATTTAATCCAACATTGTCGCTACGAAAGAGGGCCATTGTTATATGTTTCCTTTGATGGTCTAATATTTACTCTAATCTATAGTGTATTATATTAATTTAGGGGCCTTTTTTTGGGATAAAACACATGAATAGAAATGCTAATAGACAGAATAATGTTATTTTTTAGCAGACTAATAGAAAGTTATTTTTTACCAGGCTAATAGAATAAGGAGAGGGAAGAGATACGTGATATTGTCTTTTTATAGATTAAGGATTATGTTAAAATGGATTTCAAAATTTAAAAATTTCGGTGGATAACTAAGGAAACAATTTTAAAACTTAAATTATCCGCAAAAATCATGGAAGTTTGTTGTATTATATTAATTTAGGGGCGTTTTTTTGGGATTTTTTAAAAACTTACCTACATTAAAAGTTGACAAAATATTTGATAGTGTATACCATGAGATTTAATCTAAAAATAACATTAACATTAACATATACTATTTGCAAATTTACACATATAAGCAAATGATATGTAAGATAGAACCTATAATGAATCAAATGATATGTATGATACAACCTATAATGAATCAAATTGAATCAAAAGCAAATGATATGTACGACAAAATATCAAATCGTAGTAACATTATGATACAATCCATAATGAATCAAAAGCAAATGTTTATCCAGATCATGCTTAACATACATGGAATATTGGAACCTGAATCTTAAAACGCATCATTTTGGATGAACAAATCCACAAAGACTGGCAAATCCATCCCAGTTCCACATGACTGGTTGAAGAATTAAACAAAAGCATAATGACACATAAATCATACAAAACAAATATAAATTATACAAAATCTGAATTGACAGGTCTATAATGAATCGAAAGCAAACAATATGTTGGAAAACGTACCCATTTGCACATCAGATCTATCAATCATCATTGAAACTTTTTCAGGATAATCGATAAGCACCAAATGGATTTTGGACTATGATAATATACCGAAATAATGCTTCTTAAAATCAACAATTGCAAAATACTTATCATAGTCATCATGCCTTATTGTTTTGGTGAAACCGGAAAATGATTCTGATTTGTTTATGGTTATTAGATGATAATGCAATCGAATATGGTGATCTATCATAAATTGCTTTAATTAGTATGGATCTTGATTTTGATTTGTGGAGTTTTTTTATTTGCAGTGTTTTTGATTATGGTTTATGGTTGAAAAGGGATGAGTGAGAGAATTGTGTGTGTGTTTTTTTGGAGTAGTGGTAGCAAATGAAAAGCCGAATAGGTATTCCGCCCAAAATTTCATTGCATTGACTTTCTTAGATGTCAAAGTAAGCAGGACCGTTGGATAGGGCTAAATGCGACGTGGCGAATTTAGAAGATTTTTGGGGAGGAGATGAGTTTAGAAAACTTTGTTTTATATATATAGTAGATGCCCCTTTATAAAAAGATGATTTAATTCTCGTCACGATGACATGATTTTTTTCGCATAATGATTAATCTTTTATGAGATATTTAATTGTTTTTAAGAAAAGATAAAAGTGTATCTTTTTTTAATTTGATGAAAAAAATAAATTACTTGATTTGTTCATTATTTGTTTAAAGAATTTGTGGTATGCTTAAACTTTCTCTATTGTCGTTTCATTCGGAAAGATTAAGACTACCACTAAGTTAAATCCATTCTATAGTAGAAAAAGAAGCTTCAAACTTTGTTTCTTAAAGTGGAAAAGAACAAAAACTTACACTCTGTTAGGAATATAAATATTCATGTGAAGACTCGGTCACCCCGAGTATCTATTTAGCATTTGTGTAGCTCGTAGGCTTATTAGAATTATTAGTATTATTAGTTTAGTTAGTATAGTATTTGTGGAGTGGGTCGGGTCTTTACCCACTGTCAGCTCACTCCACAGCCCACTCGGGGCACCTAAATATTGTAACTATAAATACCCCTTCCCACACTTGGGAAGGTTTGGAGCTTCTAATCATTCAACTCACATTCTCTTTCACTTTCTCTCTCTAAAGAAGTTCCCATCTTCTTCCTCTCTCTCTCTCTCTCTCTAGAATTCACCTAACATCAAATCCAAGTATGCATATGTTACAATTGGTATCAAGAGCCATGGTTAGGTTCAATTGATTGTATGTGCTTAGATTCGTGGTGTCTATTTTTTTAGTTTTCTTATTTATTTGGTTCGAATAGTATTACATGAAAACCATCTTTCTGTGTGCATTTGTTGCTGCTTACTGGATTTGCTAGCCTAATCTTGAGCCCAACATTGGTCTAAGTGGGTTTCATTTATTTGTTTTGATTTGTGGTCTTACATTTGGTCCGAATTGGTTTGTACTCGGAAGTTTCTTTTGTAAGTTTTGGTTAGTACCATTTTGGACTGGTTTAAGTGTTTAAGTGAATTTTTTTTTTGTGGTTGTATTCGGAATCCTTTTTGTTGTTTCTGGTTTAAGTGTTTAAGTGAATTTTTTGTGGTTGTATTCGGAATCTTTTTTGTTGTTTGCCATACAATTGGTCCGAATTGGCTTTACATTTTTCTGGTCTGTTGATTTGTTTACTGGGGAAAACTTCTTGGTTGTGATTTGGAGGTGTTTCTTGACTGCGATTTGATAGCATTCTTGGTTGAGATTTGGTAGTAGTTTTTGGTCATTGTTTGCGATTTGAACTTAATAGGGAAAAAGGTTGTTGCGATTTGCCTGGTCTGTTTTGGTCTTTAACTGTAAAGGGTGAAGTGACAAACTCAGTGAAAGTGACCACTCTGTCTATTGCAGTTTGTCTCATTGTTCTTGCGATTTGCTACAACCAGGTCAACTGCGATTTGACTAAAGTCAACTACGTTTTGTCAGGCCTGCGATTTGCCTTACTGAAGATCCTTATCTTGTCTAACTAAACAATACTCTGTCAAAATTGTGTCAAGACTTGCGATTTGCTATTATCTCATCACAGTTGTCATTAAGAAGTGAACAAGAAGAAGAAAAGCAGTGTTAAGAAAGTACAAATCCAAATCAACATAACAAACTCATTTCTATTCTTCATTCACTGGCATTTCTAATCCATTCAAAAAGAAAAATAACAACAACAATCAAATCACAAAATCAAAACCAAATCCGAATCAAATCACAACAATCAAATATCAACATATGCGTCTCAATATTTTGTCTTGAACAATAACAAAGGCAAACCCAATCCGAGAACAAGTTATCTTCAGTTCAACCAACAAACAAATTATTACAACGAAATCCAAATTTAAATCCATTCGAAACTACAACAACTAATTACAACACAATCTCCCTACAATCACTCTCAGCCTATCCTAACTTAATCACTGAACCTGTTTAAAGTAGACAACCCCTTTTAATTATTCGAACATCAAGGAGGAACATACCTAGTGTGATATCTCCAATCTGTTCATTCGATCAAATCAGTGGAACAAGAAAACCAAACCTACCTTACACCTTTAACCTTCATCAAGATCTTGAAGCCATTTGGATGGGTTGTGGTGTTCTTTTATTTGACCAGTCATCAAAACATACAAGGGACGATTCTTTTTTGTTGATTAGGTTTGAATGCTAGAAGAGGAAAGAAAAAGAGTGGCTACAGTTTTTCTCTTGGATTAGGGATTAGGGTAACGGGTTGCAGGAATTAGAGATCACTTTGGAGATTAGGGTTCATTAGTTTTGGATTAGGGATTATCTGAGAAGTTTTGGGTGGCTGCATTTTTTTGGTAAGAGTTATTAGGTTATAAGATTAGGGAAGTGATGGTGATTTATAATCAATAATTTAGGGTTAATTGGATTTGGACTTGGGCCGAAGTTTAAGGTTTTTAAGATTTTTCTTGGGCTTTTTTTTTTTGTTTGGGCTTATTAAACTCAAGGACGATCTGTTTAAATTTTTTTTGGGCTGGATATTGTTGAGTTTTATCTCAAGGATAAATTTGTTGGTTTGAGAATTTGAGATAAATAGTTGTGATATAATTTTGGTCAACGAGTTCGATTGAGCTTCAATTATCCGAGATTAATTTTAATCTTGCTTTAAATTTTTCGGGTTCGTTGGATATAACTACCGTGCTAGTTATTAGATATTTCCGTGTTTATTGAATATAACTTCGGTGGTTATTTGGTTTCATTTAAACCCTTTAAACCAAAATCAAACAACAAGTTCACAAAGTCTAACAATCAATCATCATCCTCAACACTCAATCACATTATCGTTATCATTTCACGGTTTATTATTGATTTTTTTTAAATGCCGCGAAAGAATCTATTTCTCGGTTTAAATCATAGAATTGTAAAATCCTGTGTACGTTTACATCATGCCTACTAATTCAGATTCCTTCATATCTGAGGTACTCAAGCTGTACGACATGTACGATAAACATGAGACTTCCAATTCTGCACAACAAATAAACGTGTATGATTCTGTTATTACTAATGTGGAATCTTCGTGCTCGAATTCGCAAGAGAGAGAGAGTTGATTCGGTCACTAATGGTGCCTAATGCAAAGGAAAGTTACATTGAATGTTTTTGATTACTTCATTCACATATCAAGGTTCTCTTCGAACAGCCCAGATACTTGGGAGGATACAGGCGTGCAATCGCATCACTCTTTGGTCAAGATGTTCAGAATTTTACAGTCAAGATGATTATGTATTTGGATCAACTTGAACAACAACTTGATGAAGGAGATTTTTCTGAAGATAGATCCATGGCTGCTTTGGGTGTTATTAACAACCAATTCCAAGTGTTCATTGATTCGCAATACACTGAAGATTATGATGATGATAGTCAAATGGCGAAAAAGTATTTTGCTAATTACACTGGAACTGAGGTTGACATGTTCAGAAGGACATTACTTCAACTTATGAGTAATGTTACGGGGTTCATTAATGAAAGGGCTCAACATGTGGGAAATGGAACAGAATCAGACAAGCATGATGCAAGCAGCAGTTATGTGACTCATATCACACATGTTGTGGACGCTGATATCAGACCAGTAAATGACCAAGAGCCATTTGCTGAGGTACATGTATCTGTTCAACATAATGTCCTTGCTAATGAACATCAACACACTGATCAAATTAAAACTACTTATGACACAAATTTGTTTGAAAAGGCTGGTAGCAATATCACCTCTGATTCAACAAATATGAGTAATAAGGGGGGAGAAATTGATGAGGATGCTGAACATGATGATGCGTCAAGGTCTTTGCTTATGGCTGCGTTTTCCAAATCAAACGTTATGGTTGAAAAAGAAGTTTATAATGAACTTTCAAAAAGATTTTTACAGCTTGAAAAACATTGTATTTCTCTTGAAATCGCAATGCAACACAAGGAAGAAAGTTTTCAAACTAAGCTACCATGTAAAAATCCGGAACTCCCTGAATTTCGTGAATTTTTATGATAAATGATTTGAAAGCTCAGCTAGAAGCCAAAAACTTAACGATCAAAAACCTGAAAAACAATTTGGCAGAGATGCGTGATATGTGTAATGAAGTTAAGGCTAAACATGACAATAATGCTGACTTAGAACATAAAGTGACTGAATTGTTTAAGGAAAATGAGACTTTGAAATTCATTGCAAAGAACTGTGTGATACAATCAAAGAAACAAAAACTAAGACTGTAGAGCAAACAACCTCTTTGATTGCCAAAAATGATGAATTCAAAGCTCAACTTCAGGAAAAGGTTTTGCAATTGCAGCGTTGAAAAACGAGTTGAGAAAATCGACAGGAAATAGTGTGAACACTAAGTTTGCAAAACCATCAATCTTGGGGAAACCGCCACTTAGAAACCAATCAGTTGTTAGACAACCGACTGCGTTTAAATCTGAACGACCAAAATTTTCAAAAACACGGTTTGCCTCCCAAGTTGATGCGAAACAAGTTTTGCCAAAACCAGTCACTTCACAGCCTAGATCTAATGAAAAGGAATGTACACTTGCAAAACCTCATCATATGAGTGCATTTAGTTCTTCTAGGATTAGTTCAACGCGTGTGTCATTTGTGACACCAAAGGAACATGTTAGACATAAAAACAGTGTTCAGAATCACAACCTAGAGGATGCTAAGAAAAACACACATGAAAAGACTAGGAAATTGCCTGTTCTTAAGAGTAGTTGCGTATCGACTAATGCGATTCCCATAGCATATCACTCTAAGAATCCTAGATCTTTCTCTGACTCCAAACATTTTGTTTGCTCAACTTGTCAGAAATGTGTTTTTAATGCAACCCATGATGATTGTATAACAAAATTCCTGAAGGAAGTGAATGCTCGTGCTAAGGTTCAGACCTCTAAGACTAGAAGCAACAACAAGCCCATAGAACCAAAGAGGTATACTCAGAAACCTGGTAGGCAGATTGCCGTAGGACAAAGGTCTTCTCTAAACAAGTCTTTCGCTGTTCATGAGAAACCAAACACTCCTAGATCTTGCCTTAGGTGGATTCCGACGGGTAGAATTTTTAAGATTGTTGGTCTTAGATGGATACCTACTAGTAAGCAGTTCACTGATTGCAAAGATAAGGTTGACAGTAAAACCCCAAATGGTCAAGATGCTGATATCACGAACCCATATAAATGCAAACAAACCCTTAATGTCAGTGCAGGTAGTATTTACTTAAGTGCAGGTACAACGTTCACTCTTGTTAAGGAAAGACTCAGGGTTTGGGTGCCGAAAAGACTGATATCTCATAAATCAGGGGTTCAAGCAAGTCAATCTTGATCTTTAACGACCATGACGTCTGTTCACCTCAGTTCAGGCCTCGTTCTTCATCGACTATGATGTTTGAACACATCATTTCAAGCCTCGTTCTTCAATGACCACGACGTCTGTTCACATCAGTTCAGGCCTCGTTCTTCATCGACAATGACGTTTGAACACTGCAGTTCAAGCCTCGGGCCTCATTGTCAACATAATGGCGTCTGCTGACATCTCTTCAGGCCCCGTTCATTAAAGAAAAGAAAGGCGTACGCTTGAGTGCGCTTTATCTTCGGAAGAAGATAAATCTTCTTATTTATGACCATTCTCATCAAGCTTCATGTTCTTCTCATGCTCATTCAGTCATCAAGGGGATAAACGTATGTTGGAGTATATTCTTATTCACCTGGTCTATCAAAAATGGCAGTTGGTCGTCATATGCAATTTTTGAGGGGGAGAAGGGTGAATAAACTACATGGTGATTGAGATTTGAGAAATGGTCATACGACTCTCCTTGTTTCTGGCTATTCTTCATACTTGCTCCATGCTCGGATGACATCAAGTGGATCTACTTCCATCTGATTGGACGTTTATATAGGTGATGTAAACATGAATTAACAATTAATTAATATAAAACGCAGCGGATAAACATCACCATACAAGGATCCATAGTGCCATATGATCAATCAAATAAATAAACACATAAATTATACCTTTGTAGCGTGATCCGGGAGTCACCAACAAAAGCTATAGATCGACTAGAACAAGAAACCCAAATGATCAATGGAGATCACCTCTATGTGTATCCACACTACACTTCCTTGTATGCCACAATGATGCTAGTCTTTAACCCGTAACCGATCAAGGCACCCTTGAATGAACAAGATACAAGAGTGATTGATGAAAAAACAAAAACCCTAATATGGGTGTTTGTTTGTGCCGTACAAAACTAGAGAGGAGAGGGAGAGAGAATATTGGTTATTGTTATGAGTTAATTAGGAGATAATTACTCATAATAACTATTGACCAAATTCAAAACAAACTTCCCCTGGAAGTTACTCCTAGGCCGGCCACTCCTATGGGCCAAATGGGCTTCCCATTTGTTTTTCTAGTCCAATGCAATAAGTCCATTACTTGTTCATTAGAAGCCCAATAGTAGTTCCTGGTTACTTATGGTTATTTATATATTGTAAATACGATAATCACAATATATAAAATGACACCTCAGTGTATATGTGTGTGACCCCATAGGCTCACATATGTCTAGCCATATAATTAGTTATTATGACACGAGCATACTCCAACAGCTCCCACTTGCGACGTCATAATAATCAAGTAATTATACAAGCAATGGTTAGCGTCTAGCAACACGCCAATGCTCCTAGAAATATGTGAGGGTAGTTTCTTAAACGTCTCATTTCAGATGGTTTATATGTCATCTATCCTTTTGTTTCAGATACCGTGTTGAACATTAGACATGGATCAAAAGTCATTCTAAAAATTCAACTATTATGTTTCTCGATACGGATATTGAACAAGATTACCAAGTGAATTAAGATTCATCTTAATCTCATTTGGGTATGGCCATACAAACATCTGTTCAATTCATCGAGGGGCCCAATGGTATCTAACTCCAAAACAAGTGGAGGAACAAATCCCATTTTGACTACACGTGTCATTCACATGCTTCATATCACTCCTGAAAATGGCCTTTATAACTACCTTATTCAGGATAGCATTTAACCTTATCAAGGAATGAAATTCCACACATGCAAAACCTGCTTGCATCTCAAGTCTGAGGATAAGAGACATAACCTCTTGCGAGATTCACTATTGACGACGATCCATGTAGTGAATACTCGTAGGTTGGGTCAATCCAATGTTCATCCCAATGAACAACATGTGAGTGTGGCAAATAAATCACCAACACGCTCACATTTGTCTTAATTTGATGATACTCCCGTATCGTCAACCGACAATGGATAATTTTAGAATAAATAAATTATTCATGGATTAAACATGCAAATATAGAACACAGTAGTATAAATGAAGACGATCATACCCGGTATATCAATTCATTGTATAATACGACTGCTTACAGTTCCATTATCCAAATACTAAAAACAGATATGCATAAGACTACTCATAGGTCGGGATCCGATGTTCCCACCATGATCGAATCATGTTGTACAAGACAACAAGTAGTCATCTGAGTAAACTTTGAGAATACTTGTTTCAAAACTCATGAAAGGTTTGAATGATGATTGTCCTTCGTATGTGCACATTCAAGTACAAGACGAGAATCGCAACAATACATTCCATAGGGTGTTTGAAGCCAGTAAAACACCTACTTTAGATAGTCATCTGAATAGTTTCTCAAACTATAAAGTATTCTTATTCTTTTAATGTATAACGCATTAATGCTCTCAGTCGAGCACATCTAGTCAGCAATTTCATCATTCATGATGACATCCTACCATGACTGGGGTTGAGTATCATCTTAGTTAAATATGCATCAGCGTATGCAAACAAAACAGAGTTCCTCATATATCCGTAAACGTTTGAACATATCTTTGGTCCTATGTAGGTCCAATATAATGTTCTTTTAACAATTATCTAACGACTTTCACTTAGATATTGGTTGTTATCAACTCATCTTGCATTCATGCAAATGATAAATATATAGTCCAATACTTAATATGACTTACATGATGAATCCTTCAGTCAAACTTAAGATTACCAATCATGTTTTCAATCTCATCAAGTAAGATTGATCATTGAGACTCTCCTCAATAACGTGTCATATTATGTTTAGACTTAATAACCGCTTATGTTTATTCTAATAAACATATACATAACAAGGTTGTATGTCTTATTTTATAAATCCCTCAAGAGAAACTTCATTCCAAGCTAAGGATTAAAGTCTAGCTTAGATGGAATATTGTTTCTAATATGTTAACGACATATGAGATTTAAGAAAATAAATACAGTGCTCCAACTTGCTCTTAGTGTACTTAGGAGTAATCTTGTTAATCAAAATCAAATTAATGATTTTATAATTAACTCAAGATCTTTGCTCCTAGATGCATGATCTAATCCACACATGGATTATTTTATCTTGTATACATAATAAAGATTATATGGATTCATAAACCCTTTTGATTACTCATCGTCCTCGCAAAGGTAATCAACAAGAAAAGTGTTTTGATATCCTATTGTCATATTTCATTTATATGAAAACAGGTATGACAATTAATCATCTTTATACATTTAATGTTTCTAGGCAGAAGGATTTAGTCATAGTCAATTACTTGAGTATGAGTAAACTCCTTTTACTAGTCGTGCATTAAACTTGTGTACAAGTTTTCCCTTTTGAGTCTTCTTATCAAGAAACTCATTCTTAACCTCACAGTCTAACTGATTTGTAAGTGATCAATCAAGCTCCATGAGTGATTGTCTTTTAAGGGCTGCATCTGAACATTCATAGTTTTGAGCTACTCATCAGATACAATATCTGATAATGCATCTCAGTAGTTAGCAGGTTCACCATGATCCTCTAACTTATGTCTCTTAGCATTGATATAAAAAACTATATCATTCAGGTGCAAGAGGAATCCTTGCGGATTTATGAATGAGAGATATCAATCTATGGTTTAACATACGCATGTTCAACCATAGTATGACATTAGCAAGTGTACTCAGAAGGTTGTGTATTTAGTTCTTGAATAACTTCAAGGTCTAAAGGTACTCCCACTTGCTTTTGTATGTAGAGACTAATCTCTAGATACTCAGCATCTTGAGTAACAATAAATTGTTTTCAAGTGGGACATCCATAATACACCGTTAGTTCTTGACTCTAGTTTGTTAATTATTTACTCTTAAGTAGTTAACAAATTAAGAACTTCAATTAAGACATAATGGGATTCATCCCATGCCATAATACAATGGTGTCTTAAATTCCTTCTGGGTTGGAATCATATTGAGTGTACACATGGCACATCCAATTTCTAACCTTGATAGCTTTGTAGGTAAAACAGTTTAAGTCATCAAAGATCAACCAATATCAATAGTGTTTGATTTTCCACGATGGACATACCATAAAGTTGTGGTATTCCATGAGGACTGATGTTGTGAGACTATCACACAACTTATTAGATGAACTTATACCTTTTGGCTTACATATCTGCCAACCAAGTCAAACCAGATGGCATCAATAGTAATTTTAGCCTACTGCATACTTTACTTCATGTGCATGTTTTGACTAGAAAACATAAACATTTAATGTTATACGTCGTAAGTGTACATGTCTTAACAAGAAGACATAACAAACCAACGTCTTACTTTACGTTATTTGTCTTTCAACAATTAACTGAATTGATGTTTGTGTCTTTACAAGAGACCTAAACATATTCAACTAGAGTAATTACGAGCGCCGACACTTGGCCTCAATAGTAATTTCAAGTTAATTTCATACTTCATGATTATGACATTACAAGAAGACATAATCATAGTTACTAAACAATTCAGTGAATATGTTGAAGTAGCTTTTCATGTTATCTTGATATTTGTTCTAATTAGGGCAACCTACATTTTATGTGTAGAAGTCCTAGTAGAATTTTGGTTTCTTACCTTTCAGTCAAGAAAAACTATTAGTCATATTGTTATATGTTGTACCTTGCACACCATTAAGATTTCTCCCACTTGTGTATGGCACAACATCGTGAGAGCATGCAAACAACACTACGCTCGTTTGTTTGTATGAGCAATATGACAATGTATAAGATAACATATGATTTTTAGTCAAAAATCAAAATATAGATATGTAGAACTTTATCGGTTGAATAATGAATCATGCATAACAATTTTATAGATAACATTTCAGGAAGCAACATCAGGAACGCGACAAGTTATCATATAAAACTTATGCAATGGTTCTTATATAAACTATGATGCTTAACACGTGGAAAGTAGTGTATTATTTCAAGACAATCTGGAAATAAGATGGGCAACTTGCAAGTAATAAAGCTTACAGCTCCCACTGGATTAGACAACATTACATGTGTTACGTCACCAGTAATATAATCACATAGCTCCCACTGGATTAGACAACATTACAATGTGTTACGTCACTAGTGGAGAGTGAGTAGTGATTGGATACTTTCCATCTTTCTTTGAATATCTACACATTATTGCTAATGTGAGTCACTTTGACTAGTAAACATGTACTTAGGTATTCAAGAAAGTGCATCAAGTTCTAACATATAGATGATGGGCTAGCCATCATTGCTATTTTAACTTGAAAATAGGCATGCATTTCCTCCATAATTGGTCTACTTTACCACAAGGGTATGTAGGACCTTAGTAGGCATATTGGGTTAAGGCAAACTGCTAGGTAATCATGCTAGTAATTGCCTTTACCACATTTTGGTTTATTGATACTTCCGTCTTCTAATTATTTAAACTCATTTTAGTTTGGTAGCTAGTACGAAATAGGTTGACCAAGCAAGAACATGCAAATATCGCCAAAGGTCTGACCAATGAGCAAAATTCGCCATGGGTTGAAATGGCCCTAAGGTCTAACCAAAGAGGTCAAGTCAAGTGCACGTGTTCTTGGTTGTCCAAATATCTTATATTTCTTCAATGTTTCAAAACCGAAACAAGGGTTATAAAACAACGTTGAAGGAATAAGATGTGTAACCATACTTAACCGTTTTGACTTTTACAAGACATCACGATTTCTAGAGTAGGTTTTCCTTGAGTTTAATTAGAATTAGGAAAATTCAAATATTCCTATTATGGCTTTTCCTCATAAAGAAAAAGGATAGGAATAAGTCTCTTTCTTACAAGGAAAGATCGACTTAGTTCGTCCTTTTAACAAGAAAAGAACAAACTCTTGTTTACGGTATGCGTTGCATTAATTGAATTTACAAAGTTCAATTTTAGTATTTTCGATAATTATCCTTTTATAAATTAACTACCCCATGTTTATAATTTAAAACAATTAATTTACGAAAAGGCTGAGATCCTCATTGAGGTTCGACCATTAATGCAGTTGATCTACTAGAAATGGTGGATTCAATAGGTAGGCGACGATCACCAATTGTATTACATGTACAACTCTTAGATCCTTATGGGACTCATGGCATCTAGTGTCAAACAACTAGTGTCATGTAGGCATGTTTAGTCCCATCTTTGCCTCGGGTAAGGGTCTGACCACACTACTCGATTAAGTCATCCAATTTGAAAACTGTGAGAATAATCCTAGGTCTGACCATGGAGAATAGTCACCTTGGGTTACAATTCAGCCTAGGTCTGACCAGATGCTAAAAGGTAATTGCAAGTGTTCTCATAATTGGACGGCGTGACTTAAATTTTGACGGGTAAATAGTTTTGATGTGAATCAAAAACGTGTACGAAAGAAGCATGCATTCATTCTTCGTAGCACAAGTTAAAAACTTTTCTTAACTTAAGTCTAATCATTGTTTTAATTTATGTGTGTCAAGTTGTCCATTTTCAAGACTAATAGATATCCTAAGTGGATTATTAAGTATGGACAATACAATAAATCAAAAAATAAACAATCTTAACTAGTTTAAGTGTTATTTAGAAAACAATGATTTTTAAGTTTCAAATCATATTTAAACTTAGTTAAACTAAATCATAAGACTTAGTTTAAAATGGTTTATGTTTAGTTTCAAGTTTTAAGAAAACATTTTTCGTTTTACATGTAGTCACAACATACATAAAAACAACCAACCAAACATTCAACCACAATATGCAAAGCCTCAACCGATGAAAATCCTATGCTTGGTCTTGTGAGCCATCACAAGAACCAAGAGTCAACTAGGGACATATATTACAACCACATGGAGGGCTCCCACTTGCTCTAAGACAATCATGAGCAAGTAAAAAGCCCATTATGCACATGAACTTCAGTTTCTGTCAGCCCAGTTTTTCTGTTTTGCAAGGCCCAAAAGCCCAGGAAGATCACCTCCTCATGATTCGGCCCAGTTGACAAAGTTGTAGCCCTATGTCTTGTGGACCTGCACCAAAAATTTTAGAAAAAAATACCTTACCAATCAGCAGGTAAGCACGTTTTCCCAACAGGTGTCCAGTAGCAACTTTCAGTCTACAACTCTTCAATCTTTCGCCTTTTGCTTCCAAGCTCTTGATTACAATACATATAAAGTAAAATACAACTAATCTACTTTGTATCTACTGTAAAATGCCCAAACATTGGCAAAACCAAAATTGAAATACATTACAAAAGTGCCGAAACAATGGCAAACCCCAAAACAAGAAAAACCAACCAACAATCACAATCACAACGCACAAGTGGTCTAGGTTTTCATCGGCTTTGCATATGAACACATAATAATACATTCAAATAAAGATTATTACATGGTGTTGGCTAACTCCATGGACAAACATGCATGTATTTGCCATGGATAACAAAATAAATAACAAGAATTAAATTGTTAGCCAACGAATCGAAGAAATAATTAACAAGAATTAAAACCCCGAATGGTACGCGTGACAAATGGCCATAGAATCATAACCCACTGATATTAGGACCTTCTTAACACCATTTTACCACAGAAAAATAAGCCTCATGGGCTGATTAAAAATTGGGTTAAAAATCTCTCAAAAAACACGTTTTTAGGCCATTTTACGGGTACCGATCAAGTAAACAAACAACGTATGCATAACAAATGGCCATAGGATCAAAAAGTCCAGATCTTAAGACCTTAATAAAGTCGACATATTCAGAATATTCAAGCCCTAGGGGCTGTTTTAAAATCACACTTTTAAATCCATTAAAAAACAACGTTTTTAGCCATTTTTACGCATACAAGATGATCATATGACAACATATGATGGCTCGTGATACCACTATAGGTGATGTAAACATGAATTAACAATTAATTAATATAAAACGCAGCGGATAAACATCACCATACAAGGATCCATAGTGCCATATGATCAATCAAATAAATAAACACATAAATTATACCTTTGTAGCGTGATCCGGGAGTCACCAACAAAAGCTATAGATCGACTAGAACAAGAAACCCAAATGATCAATGGAGATCACCTCTATGTGTATCCACACTACACTTCCTTGTATGCCACAATGATGCTAGTCTTTAACCCGTAACCGATCAAGGCACCCTTGAATGAACAAGATACAAGAGTGATTGATGAAAAAACAAAAACCCTAATATGGGTGTTTGTTTGTGCCGTACAAAACTAGAGAGGAGAGGGAGAGAGAATATTGGTTATTGTTATGAGTTAATTAGGAGATATTACTCATAATAACTATTGACCAAATTCAAAACAAACTTCCCCTGGAAGTTACTCCTAGGCCGGCCACTCCTATGGGCCAAATGGGCTTCCCATTTGTTTTTCTAGTCCAATGCAATAAGTCCATTACTTGTTCATTAGAAGCCCAATAGTAGTTCCTGGTTACTTATGGTTATTTATATATTGTAAATACGATAATCACAATATATAAAATGACACCTCAGTGTATATGTGTGTGACCCCATAGGCTCACATATGTCTAGCCATATAATTAGTTATTATGACACGAGCATACTCCAACAGTTTATTCACTCAATCAAAAATGGCATTCTCATATGCAATTTTTGAGGGGGAGAAGTGTGAACAGTGAATCAACCTCATATACACTTGTTCAATCAAAAATGGCATTCTCATATGCAATTTTTGAGGGGGAGAAGTGTGAACAAGTGAGTGAACAAACAATCACTTGTTGGGCATCTAATGGTGACTACGGAGTTGATCAGGTATCACTTATTTGAGGATTGAAGTGGACTTTCTCAAAGGCGTGATCTTATTCTATCTTGAAGTCGGGGTTGGTTGGATGCATGACTTTCAAAGATAACTTGCTCGTGCTTAAGACTTAAGTTGAAGACTTGGTTTATCTAGTTACCAACAGTCGGGGTAAATGTTTGATGACCTGGTTAACTATCACTTAAAGGAGTTACGTTGTAGTACTCAGTGTCACACGCCGATGACGTTGTGGATAATCGCAAGAGGTGTTAATGTCTCATACTTTGGTTGGGTATTGTGTACTTAGAGATTTGCTTGGAGCATTAATTCTCTACACCGTTCTTCCTATTTTAGTGCAAGTTTAAGTCACAAGAATGGGGATTCTTCTTCAGTGTTAAGTTTAGTATATCGGGCTTGCTCCATCAGTTATCATATCAAGTTGCCTGCTTGAGGGTTGGTAAAGATAGTCAGAGACAGTTTCGGTAGCGATTGATTCTCACTTGAGCCAATTTTGTTCTTATCACAAGATCTCAAGAATATGTGCGTAAAATCTGTTGCTAATTCTGAGGTATCAAAACCAGCAAGGGGGAAGGAGACATACATCTGAATGCACAACGAGTACACATGATGAGCTTTATACTTCTTCTCAATTGAAGATTATTCCGGGAAGAAAAATGTCATAACAGCAGAGAAAATCAGTGTTCTAACTCGTTCCTTCTGGTGTATCATTCCAACTACGTGGGGGAAGAGATGTAAGAAACAGTTTCTGATGATAAAAGAGGTTCACAATGGCAATTTCCTAAAGGGAGAAAAGGGGACTTTCGGGTCTTAATTGATCTTGATGTTACGTTTTTGACTTTATTAATGGGATTGAGTGTATACTTCGGGTTTTTAGGCTTCATACAATGAGACTGATTGCATCACTTCAATTACTTGGGGGAAGTTGTCTCTGGATACTTTCGGTATGAATTATTTCAGACTTCAGTGGGAAGAAATGTGACAAGAATTAGTCAAGTGTGAGATGATACGTTGCTAATCTATTTGATGGTCCCCTGATCGGAGAATCAAGATGGTTATTCTTAAAAGGAGCAGCATTTTTTTATGTGGTTTGCTACGGTTTCCGCTGTACACTTACCTAATGTAAGCTCGAAAGAGAGCTTGGAATCTGCTCAAAAGGAAGATTGTCGGTTTGGGGGGAAGCTATCAAAGCTTCACATTGAGAAGGCTCAAGTTCAGTCAATTATTCAGGAGCCTCGAAAGCTTTGGTGGTGAAAGTTTAAGAGATGTTGACTACAAATTTCTACCACAAACTAAACGTATCCTCATTGTGGTATTCATGTCAGCATCTTCTTAAATTGAATTATACACTTTGTACATATCTTATACGAAACTGTAAATAGAAAATTATAAAACCATAAAATTGTATATAGAAAAATATTAAAACCAAGAAAAACCATAAAAATCAGAAAAATAGAAAATACCAAAATAGTTTCATCTAGGCATGTCTTCTGTTTATCGATAACATTTACGGTCTTAGAAATGTCATTCAATAATGACACGGGACTTTAAATGAAGCTCGAGCAGAAGTTCAAATGAATTGTTAAAACATGTCTCATGGCTTGCTATTACTTTAGATAGCAACCCACGCTTCAAAATAGGGAAAGCACGTCGCCAAAAAAACGGTTGTTCCTCCCACTGGGTGATGTTCACCTAGGCATGGATTACTTCATATCCGTGCATCGCTGATTTGATGTACGTTTCAGTGCATCATTTCTTGTAAATGAAGAGAAATCTTCTTTGTATACGAATAGTTTTCTTTCTATGATTCTTCTGAAAATTATTTGTGAGACACTTGGTGGTTACGTGTTGTTTGAAATTCTTTTAGACTTGGATTGTGCATAATATTTGTCACTCAATCAATGACTACAACTCTTTAACTAGAATACGGGTCACTGATTGAGGGGGAGAGTGAATTCAAATTTTATATCATCAAACGGGTTTCTTGGTTACCTCATAATTATTAGAAAAGATTTTGTAGTTAATGGGGTATTAGTTGAAGAGGATCTTACTAAGCTTTATCTCAAATGGCCAAATGTGTTAGTTGTTAGAAAGATTAGGGCATTATGTGCAACTTGCGTATAGTTTCCTAGCTTTATGTAACTAGAAGGCTCATTTGTGTCACTTTGGAATCCTCGTTTAATCCCCTAAATACTTTAAAAATCAGAATCTAAAAGAAGTTAGAAAACCCATTGTGTTTGATGTTCTTGAATACTCCACTGGCATTTGTATGATCTGAATGAATGAGTTTCAAATGTTGATTGACTTTTGTTAGTCGATAGCTGCTTAATTGTTGTTGATTTAGTGCATATGTTCTCAGGATATGCTTAGGTATATAGTTATCATGTTTGAATCTTGTCCCTAAGATCCAGAGATGAATGTTGAAATATGAGTGAATTGCCATGTTCATGATTGCTGATTGCTCTTCATGCTAGATAGTGGTTTGATGTATTTCCTGACTGTGGTTTGATTATGAGATGAATTTGGTATTATGAGTTGGCAAGCTGCTATGTGGTAGCTATTAATGAATAGTGTATTTGTATGTATGTATATCTATGTTGA
The DNA here is from genome assembly GCA_021014915.2 of Artemisia tridentata subsp. tridentata. NCBI lineage: Eukaryota > Viridiplantae > Streptophyta > Magnoliopsida > Asterales > Asteraceae > Artemisia > Artemisia tridentata. The sequence goes on from CP139505.1 coordinate 246,697,988, forward strand.
TATTCTTATGCAGATTCCATAGCCAATAAGAATGTGCCAGTTCCCGCTCTAACCATTTGATCAGACGTTCAAACTCTATTGACTGGCTCTGAATTCACCACAACAACAACATCGGCAACAACAACAACAACACTGTCTTCACCTCCACCACCTTCATTTCAACAAAGCAGTACTTATTCTGGTCTCACCAAGTGGGGATCTACAACATTTGGGAAAGTTTTGTTGGTGGATGGATAATCGATGTTGACCAATGACTCCCTCAGAGAAGCGGATGATCACATCATTTGCGCAAAAAGGTCAATATCATTTGTGTCATAACGATTATCTTTGTACATGATAAGTAGTGAATCTCCCTCATAAATTGAGGGGGAGCAGTTGCATGTTCCATTATCAGCACATATTAAAACTGACCACATTTTCTCCCAAATTTTCTAACTTATTTAAATCAATTGGGATCACAAATCTCAAATGGTTTGAAATTTTTGATCGGGGGAGAGAATGTGATTTAAATATGAAATCTGATAAAAATGTGATGTTTTGGACTCAAGTGTAGGCTCTCCCATATGTGCTAAACTCTTTCGTATATCGATGCACATATTGAGGGGGAGCGAATGGATGAAAATGGATGTGGCATCTCATGTGAGCACGACTCAGACTTCACAAATGAATTGACGAAACAAAAATTGCCGTTAATCGAAAGGACATATCCTGGCCGGGTAATAATTTCAAGCTGGTCTAACCAGTGATGTAAGTGTGTCTCGAAAAGGATGTGTCTGAGTAGAGTGTACCGTTTCGAGAAACTTTCTGTGGACTTGACCAGGCCGGGTAATAATTTCAAGCTAGTCCAACTAGTGATGTAAGCGTGTCTCGAATCGGTCATGATCACTAAAAGTGGATCAATTCAAAAAGTGCATTCTCTACCCAACATGTGCAAATTTTAAATTAACACATATGTGCACATGTTAAGGGGGAGCCTTTGAAAATTATAAAACTCTCAAAGTGTTAGCAAAATGTGTTTCATAATCATGAACACTTTGAGAGATTTTTCAAGGATTTGGTAAATGGCAACATAGGATAGTCATGAAGTTATAAGGTGGCTAAGGTTAGGAAAAATCGTCCTATGATCCGCCAGAGTCGGAGGGATCTACCCAAGGACAATACCGAATAGTTAGTATTAGAAAGTCCTTAGGTACGATTATGAAAAAAGGAGTAATATGAGAAAGGAGAAAGAAGGGGTTGAAGAATTAAAAAGAAATGAAATGAGAAAGGGTGAAAAGAAATAGCCCTCCAATTATTCAACCTTAGGGCAGAAACCGGGTTCAATTCATATGCTACTGGTGGTTACTAAGGTAACACCGGTATTGAAGACAAGACGTCATGGACCCAGTGACGCACTGCACTAAACCTTCTAAACCACTCAAGTTCTCTTAAAAGGACTTGTTTCATTCTCACGGGGAACCCTGCATAATCTATCGACCGCTCATTACGAGTTATGTTCATATTGAAACAGGAGACACCGCTCCAGTCTTCGACTACCAAAAATGCACTTACCGAGTCTAGAGCCACGAGATGCATAATAAGATCTCATAGGAACACGTGCTACTTCTACACTGGTTGTTCAACATTAAGAACGCCAGTTGTAAAACTTATGAGTCCTACGCAGATCTTAGCAATCTGCCAGAACATTTATGAGAGAATTTACGAATGTAATTCTCAATGATTGAATGGAAATTCCTGCCAGGGTCAACATCAAACAGCCCTGAAAGCAGGTCACTTCGGTAATTCCTTGTGGATTACGCTTAGTGGTCGCGGCGGTTTCAAACGGTCTACAGTCGTGGAGTGATCTCCAGCGACTCACCTAATCGTTGATTTACTATGGTAGATCTTTAAAGCCCTCTGTGGGTTTCCGATTTAGGAACGGCCTTGGTAAGGATTAGAGAGAGTTTTCACACTATGCTGTTAACAATCTCGAAGTCCGAACCTGTAAGTACCGGACGTTTTATTGCTAACTGTCGTATGCAGGAACACCTGGCGGTTGTTGTTGAGTGTTGTTGCAGCTGTTTGCAGTTGTAGCTGATTGCTGAACAAGATACCAATCCATCACCCCATGCTCACACTACACCATCATCATATTCAAAGAAGTCATGATAAACTAAAAGACCTTCAACACTGCTTCCGCAAACTCTAATGCTGAAAATCATGACCCAGAATAGTGTGAGCATGTCGGTTCAAAGTGTACCACATCACATGGAGACATTCTACTAAAAGATGACTTGAAGACATACGTTGGATGATGACATCAAAGAATCACCAAAGATCATCCAAGACAGAAGAACAGTCATCTAAAGTTCGCTGCTGAATGTACAAAGACTAATGACCTTGAAGAATCAAAGACTACGAGCTAGGAAGTCAAAATCATGTGATAGATGCTAGAATTCAAAATGTTATTTCCGGGGTGACCTCCCTTAGGGGGAGATTGTTAGGAATATAAATATTCATGTGAAGACTCGGTCACCCCGAGTATCTATTTAGCATTTGTGTAGCTCGTAGGCTTATTAGAATTATTAGTATTATTAGTTTAGTTAGTATAGTATTCGTGGAGTGGGTCGGGTCTTTACCCACTGTCAGCTCACTCCACAGCCCACTCGAGGCACCTAAATATTGTAACTATAAATACCCCTTCCCACACTTGGGAAGGGTTGGAGCTTCTAATCATTCAACTCACATTCTCTTTCACTTTCTCTCTCTAAAGAAGTTCCCATCTTCTTCCTTTCTCTCTCTCTCTCTCTAGAATTCACCTAACATCAAATCCAAGTATGCATATGTTACACACTCTGTCCTCAAGATTTGTTTTTGAGTGAAAGTGAAATGAGTGGAGAGGAACTAAAATAATATGGTGTTCTAAAGAAAAAAGTATAGGGAGGAGGGAAGTGAAAAGTATAGAAAAGGAGTGGAAGTGAAGGCACTTTTGTTAACAAAAGTTCCATCTCAATATTGGGCAGAAACCAAATAAAAAGGAGTGCAACCTATTATATACGTACACACTTTCTCTCTCAACCTTATCTTCTCCATACTTAAGCACATTTTTCACCATAAAATTTTGATTACTCCCTCAATCTTATATTTGAATAAATAAAGATTTGTAACTAATTTTGGGTTATATCTGCTGACTTTTCATGATGATGAAATTTGATTTGTGTATGAAATTCTATTTGTTTATATATAACCCAATGATCTTTATTAACCATAGCAGATTATTATATGGGAATTCGTATATGTATTTATATATATACTTAGATTTTTGTTTTTTATGCCTTTATTAAAATACTTTTTGTTAATTTAATGATGTTGGGTTGATAGTTGGTCCAGGTTATGGTTTGATGTTTGTAAATAAAAGTTGTTTTTGGTTACGGTTTATGATGATTGTAAATACAAGTACGCGGTTTCTTTTTCTGTCATCACTTCCCTTCTTTAGTTTTAGAACTTAAGAACATAAACAAATCTGCAATAATCTTTCACTTCCTTTCCCCACCACTTCTGTAACACCCCGACCCGACATGGCCAAGATATCACATTTATGGTGTCATACAAAGCAAAATATACGCAAGCGGAAGTCTTTCAATAAATACCAAGTCTCGAACATCAAGACTTGTCAAAAGATAATCCAAAGCATAATGGGTTACATAAATAAATAATATGAAACATTCATAGTATTCAAGGTACAAGAATAAATATCCGAAACAATGGATAACAAATATTATGTCTTCTAAAATCTACACTCTCCACTCAAGCCCATCGCCCCGCTTATAACCTGCCGCATAAGAAAAGAAAATGCGGCTGAGCTTAAAAAGCCCAGTGAACAGATATATATATATATAACAATACATAAGGTAAATAAGCATAAGCAACGAAAAGAAGCATAAGAGTATAAGTGAACATCAAGATTATATGAGTCATAAGAATTATAGAATCATGAGGGTTATAAAGGAAATCATAGAGTTATAAGAATAGTAAGAATAATGGAGTCATAAGTGTCATGAGAACTGAATGAGAAACGAAACAAGAAATGAATGAAAACAAAGAAAGGTTCATATAAGGATGTGCCATAAGAACTACATATCATAATCCGTCAAATCATATAATATCTTAAAAGTGCACGAAGAGGGGAGACCTCTAAGTACTAAACTTGTGAGAAGGAGTGTAAGGCACACACCACCTGGTCACCATAATCATGTAAACATAAAACCTAGGATGCATCCATACGCTCCCTAACATAAGTATGTATGTCTGTACTAGACTAAGCACACACACGCATTAATGGCCAATAGTGATCACAATATAATATATAAACATAAGGGGGAACGCCGTAGATCTATCACACCTCTACGGGAGTGTCATGCCTAGGGTGCCATCAAAGACATGGTCATGGTACCTCCACAACTAGGTTAGCTCAGGCACAGATCTATCATAGCATACAACAAATATAATCTAGCATGGCAAGAGAAACAAGATAGTAACTCAATAAGCACGGCAAAACATAAGTATAGCATAGCAGAGACATTTAAATAAATGTCAGAATGAATCAATAAGAATGACAATCATACAATGAAAGTCATGAGTCAAATGAGGGAATCATATCAGGCATAGGATCAATAGAAATATCCCTACTGAAAAGGGAAAGAATATCTGTACCTTATCAAAGCACACAAATCAAAGCAATAAAAATGAAATGGAAGCAGGGGATCACTCTTTCTTTACCCGATCTACAATAATCATAATTTTATTTATAAGTTTCATAGTTTCTTAATCATAAAGGCTTCATTTTAGTTTTCTTTCCATTTTAGGTAACTTTCCATATTTAGCAGGTTTCCATAATTAGTAACTTTCCAAAAATAGTAAGTTTCCATATTTAGTAACTTTCCAAAAATAGTAAGTTTAGCCGTTAAAGCATTTTAGGTTTAAAGCAATTTAGGGTTTCTAAAAATAGTAGGTAGCATTTAAAAATGTCGAAATTGAGTTTCATATATTAATATAATTATAAAATGATGCCATTTCACAATTTAGGGTTTTACAAGTCAAAGTAGGGTTTCCAAATTAAGTAAATGTGAGATTAGGGTTTCTAATTACACAAGTCATTTTAATTGATCATTTAAAGTAATTAAACCCCAATTAGGGTTACATACATTCAATTAGGTCATAATTAAGTTATATTTCCCGAATTAGCAGTTTTAGGGTTTAATTCATATAATTTGGGTTTCATATTATCATTATTCAAAGATTAGGGTTACTATTGCAATTATACCAAGGTTAAAGGTTAATATGATAATTAATCAAAACATAAGTTAAAATACAAGCAGACATCTCATCACCATGGCATAACAATAATAGGTCATCCGCAAAACATAAATGGGTCAATAACAACTTCTTACAACCCCAATGATAACGAAACCTTTTATCTATCCTAATCTGTCTTTTCATCATTAGATTAAAAACTTCCATGACAATGGTAAAAAGATAAGGCGACATAGGGTCTCCCTGCCTCAGCCCCCGTTTACTCTTAAAAAACCCATGCAATTCCCCATTAACACAAATAGAAAATGAAGCAGAAGTAAGACATACCATGATCCAGTGAACCATCGAGCTGTGGAAACCAAACCGAGTAAGAATGGTCTTCAAAAAGTCCCATTTTACTGTATCGTAAGCCTTCTGAATATCCACCTTAAACGCACACTTACTAATCTTACCATTCCAATCATAGCCCTTCATAAGCTCTTGAGCCAATAGAATATTGTCACATATCTGTCTTCCCGGAATAAACGCACATTGGTTGCTATCAATCAAGTCACATAAGCCCTCTTTGAGTTGATTGGTAATGACCTTACTGATACACTTGTAGATTACATTACCACACGCAATGGGTCTATAATCTGAGACCTTCAAAGGAACCTGAATCTTGGGGATGAGAGAAATGAGGTTGGCATTGAATTCTCCCAGAAGCTTACCAGAACTAAAAAACTCTTTAACCGCTGCACAAACATCACTCCCAACAATGCTCCAAGCTGCCTTAAAGAACTTAGAAGTATACCCATCCGCCCAGCTACTTTTATCTTCATCAATACTGAACATAGCATCATTGATTTCACTATCAGTAACAACTCTAACCATGTTATCAACAACCCTAGGATCAATTTTCTTGGTGAAAAGCCCATCACAGTCATCAATAGGAAAGACTGCATCCTCACCCCCCAAAAAATTTTGAAAATGATCAACAAAGCATCCCGGGACATCATCACCATAATACTTATTACCCTTCTCATCATAAACAACCTAGATTCTACACTTACTAGTTCTGCTCTTGAGAGTATTATGGAAATATGACGTATTCTGATCACCATCTTTTAACCACTGAATCTTAGTTTTTTGCCTAAGTAAACACTCCTCATCCCTAACTGCCTCCTTATACGCCTTGCAATAGATAATCTCTTCTTCTCTAAGACTACTATTAGTAGGGTCTTTATCTAAATCTTGTTGAACCCTTTTAAGTTCAAACCTTAAAACTTTCACCTTATCAAAAACATTTCCATTAACCCTATTCATATTTCTTAAATACCTCTTCATATTCTTTAATCTTTTTGCTAAAATATACATATGGAAACCATTTACATGAATACCCCGGTTATCTCTAACCGTAGGAATAAACGTCTCCTTTTCAGCGAGAAACTTAGCAAATCTAAACGACCTAGGTTTGGAAACATTAGCCAAAGGGTACCCCAAAACAACAGGACAATGATCCGAGGTAACAAAAGGAAGAAACTCAGCAAAGCAATTCTGATAAGAAGAAATAAAGCTGCAGTTTCCTAAAGCTCTATCAAGCTTCTTTAAAATGCCCATATCAGGATTGTGACGTTTTTGAATCCAAGTGTAGAACATACCTTTACTAGCAATATCTTCAACCGCCAAAGACTTTAAACAATTCCTAAAATCTTCCACATCTTTGTCTTTAACAGCGTTCAGGTCAGAACAGTCTTCGATGTTCAAAGCCACATTGAAGTCACCCAAAATGGCCCACGGTTCACCCTTGACAAGCTTGGCATGTTCCACCAGGTTTGCCCATAACGCCTTTCTTTGCCCTTCAAAATTTTTAGCATAGACAAATGTAATAAATTGCTTTCTGTGGTCATGAATAAAGTTAACCTCAAAATGCATAGCCTGATCAATGTGAGAAATCAAGTTAGCGCCAACTTTATTATTATCCCACCCCACCATAATCCTACAAACACTTCTACAATTCCCAATGTTCGAAACCCAAGGCCATTTATCAAACACATAATCACCCACAGGTTTGACAAATTTCTTCCTAAGGCGAGTCTCAACCACTGCACACATACTAATACCTTCCTCCCTAATTAAATTCTTCACTTCATCTTGTCTCGTGGTTTTGGACAGACCACGAACATTCCAGGCACCTATCTTAACTATCATTGGACAGTAGAAGGATGTGATGCAAATGCATCACCAGTTTGCGCCATAGTACTGTCGATAACATTAGACACCTCATTCTGTGACATGAACTGAGCAGACCCACTAGAATCCTCCTCCACTTCACTAACAGAACAAGAATCTCCCTCCTCAACGTTATGACCATTAATACGGTCACTTTTGATTTCATCACATCTACTCAAATAATACTCCATCTTATCATCAGACCAATTCTCTCTACAATCATTATCCAACGTCTTATTTGATAATATGAAGAGTTCAACTTCAACAAAAGTCTTCTCTTTTTTCAACTCCTCTATCTTTGCTAATTCCGCTCTATACGCTTCCTCATAAAACTTGTCAGCAGAAATATCACGTTCATCATGAGTAGTTGAGATAGAATTCTTCCACATCTTATCAGCATTCAATTTTGACTTCTTATTAAGATTCCTATAAAGTTGGCTAATTAGACTTGCCAAACTCTTCAATTCAGTTTCCATTTTCTTTACAGCATAACCAATCTTCTTAACACTATTGTTCCACTTAACTGAATAAAAATGAACCATATCATCATTCCAACTTTTCAAAATATTCTCCTCAATAGGAATACCCGTCTTACAAGCATTCGTCACTTTATCTTTCACCCCCTTCCACACATCAGATTCCTCATCAACACCCTCATCCCTTAACAAATCAAACCTATTACTAGTAGTAAAATCCTTAGTCCCAGCCGACTCATTAGTACTAACACCCTCACCACCTTTGCTACGCTTAGAATTCTTGTTACCATTATTAGACGCCCTACCATTCTTGTTTCCCTGGTTCTTACTTGCCACATTCACCTTAGGTTCAACATTACCACTCTTAACCTTCCCATCAGACCTAGTAGCATCCTCATTAGCCTTACTTTTACCCTTATTAGCAGACTCACCATTTTCATTAACAACCACACTTTCATCCACATTGCCCACTTTTCCACTAATAACAGAATCAGACTTATTATTACCCTCTTTAGTACCCAAATTACTCCCATTAGAATTACCCTTGTTATTAAATCCACCCCCATTGTTACTAATACCTCTTCTAACATTATAACCACTAAAAGCCCCTTGACGATTATTATTGACAGCACCCCTATAATTCTTACGGTTGACTGCATACTGCCACCCTTCTTCGCCATCACCAACTTCATCAACCCCCTTACTATTACTCTGCTTACCATCAGTGACCTTAATGTTTTCCCCATTCTTATTAACTGCAGTAACAGTGTTCACCTTCCTAGCACACTCACTAACATAATGACCAAAAACCTTGCATTCTTCACACCTAGGTGGAACCCAAGCATACTCAACCCACAACTTAAGAACTTTACCCAAATTTTCATACCACAGCTCAACTCCATCAACTAAAGCCTTACTTGAATCAATTTCAACCAAGACCCTAGCAAACGATGCCCTGCCATACGGCTTTTCACAAATAGAGGTAGTCATTCTATCCATAATGATTGGAACACCAATTCTGCTCACAATTCTGCTTATACCCTCAATGTTCCATGCTTCTAATGGGATGTCATAAACCTTGACCCACACCGGCACCTTTTTAACTTCTGGTTTAGACATACAAAGACCCGGTTCCCACTTTTTCACAAACAATGGTTTGTTATCCACCAACCACGGACCGTTTTCAATAACCAACTCCATCCCATCTTTTGATTTAAAATTGAAGAAACACATGCCATTTTGATTCATTATAACCTCTTCCAACTGATAGAGTCTCCACATCTTCTTCAATTGAAACACCAAATCCCTATAATTCATACGATATCCCACAAAATAACCTACCACAGTACTTCCCCATCTCTTACACCCTTCCTCCAAAAAAGGGTCCATCTTAGCCACTTCCCGACCATCACCAATTATAGAAGGAGGGACAAAATGAAGCTTATTATTTCCATTACCACCCAAACTTCTAGCAACAGCGTCACGAAATGACCTATTACTCTTCTCAACCACTTTATCAGCCATCACACTATCATTTACAACACTACTCTCCCCTGCTTCAAAGTTCCTAACATTCCCATCACCTCTACTTAAACCACTAACATCCCCATTAACTTTAAACACACCAGGAACCTTAACATCACCAAAACTCACTTTAGTAGGACTTCTAGGCTTATCAGTGTTCACCTTAGTATTCAACACAGGGTTCTCCTCCACCGACACAGGCATATCAGGCACATTACCCTTAACACTAGACTCCTTTACATTACTATCACCACTAACAGGTTTAGAACCATACGACCCACCCCCAACATTCTCATTAGACACATTAACATTAACAGACCCACTACTAATACTAGCAGCAATTTCATCAATAATATTTTTATGACTAACCTCACCATCAGTTGAAACACCTTCAGACCTATCCACATGACTAACCCCATCATCCATACCCACACAAGTCTCTCCTATAGCAACACTACCTTCAACAGGCTCAACAATATCATCCCCATTCTCCAACTCTTCAAAATCCATAGACTCACCATTGCTCCTAGATGCAGACCTAGTAACAACCTTCTGAAACGTACCCCTAGGAGTTTTAGAAATCATATTGGCATGCTTCATAGTCAATTTACTTGGTGGATTCATTGTTCTAGTAGTTTTTTTTAGGTTTGAGAGCTGAATCCATCCTATTAGAGGACGGATGAGGTTTAGGATCAATATCCGGATCTGACATAGTTGTTTAGGAAATGAAAATCATATCAAATCCAGAGGAAAAAAAATGTAAGTGACAAACGGTAAGATAACAGAAAAATGAAAAGGGGCGGATTGTTTTTGATTTATTATTAAAAAATAAGCGACGTATGAATCTACAGTAGCAGAAATGAGGAATAAGATTGAATTAAGGAATAAAATGAGAATTAAAAACCGTATGAATCAACAGTGAAGAACAGTAGAATACGTATGAAACCCTAGATCTCACATGTTGCCAAAATCGTATAGTGGATTTTTATTATTATTTATTATTATTATTATTATTATATTATTATTATTATTATTATATTATTATTATTATTATTATTATTATATTATATTATATTATTTAACGCTGTCTTACGTTTTCAACCATTTTTATCTGTGCTCGTCCCTTTTTTTACATTTTTATCTGTTTTTTACGTTCTAGTCCGTTTTTCTACTTTTTCGTACGTTTTTTTACGTTTTTGTCCGTATTTTTTACGTTTTTGTCCGTCTTTTTTTACGTTTTAGTCTATTTCTATACTTTTCTTACATTTCGTTCGTTTTTCTTACATTTTCGTCCGTTTTCTTACATTTTCGTCCGTTATTCTTACATTTTTTCCGTTTTCATACGTTTTTGTCCGTTTTTATACGTTTTCGCACGTTTTCATTATTTTTTATACGTTTTCGTCCGTTTTTCTTTAGTTGTTGTCCGTTTTTCTTATATTTTTGTCCGTTTTATCCGTTTTGGTTCATTTTTCTTAAGTTTTTTCCGTTTTCCTAAGTTTTATCCATTTTTTTTTCAATTTTTTTGTCCGAATTTAAAATAAAAAATAAAAAAATAAAAGAAAAATGACAAAAATTTTGAACCTTTTTTATTTTTTTTATTTTTATTTTTTAAATTTCGGACAAAAAAAATCGGAAAAAATTTTGAACTTTTTCTTTTTAATTTTTTTTTCCGAATTTGACAAAAAAATTTTGACAAAAATTTTGAACTTTTTTTTTTATTTATTTTTAATTTTTTTGTCCGAATTTGTCAAAAAAATTTTGAACATTTTTTTATTATTTTTTTTTCCGAATTTGACAAAAAAATTTTGACAAAAATTTTGAACTTTTTTTTTTTAATTTTTTTGTCCGAATTTGTCAAAAAAATTTTGACATAGATTTTGAACTTTTTTTATTTTATTTATTTATTTATTTTTTTAAATTCCGACAAAAAAATCGGAAAAAAACCGGATAAAACTTAGGAAAACGGAAAAAAAACGTAAGAAAAATGAACCAACACAGATAAAACGGACAAAAATATAAGAAAAACGGACAAAAACTAAAGAAAAACGGACGAAAACGTATAGAAAATAATGAAAACGGGCGAAAACGTATGAAAACGGAATAAATGTAAGAATAACGGATGAAAACGTAAGAAAACGGAAAAAAACGTAAGAAAAACGGACGAAACGTAAGAAAAGTATAGAAATAGACTAAAACGTAAAAAAATACGGACAAAAACGTAAAAAATACGGACAAAAACGTAAAAAAACGTACGAAAAAGTAGAAAAACGGACTAGAACGTAAAAAACGGATAAAAATGTAAAAAAAGGGACGAGCACAGATAAAAATGGTTGAAAACGTAACACAACGTAAAATAATAATAATAATAATAATAATAATAATAATAATAATAATAATAATAATAATAATAATAATAATAATAATAATAATAATAATAATAATAATAATTAAAAAAAAACTAAAGTATAAAAGTTATTTGCAAAATACATCCCTCTTAAAGTAGAAAAAGTTATCTGCAAAATACATCCCTCTTATAGGTAAAAAGACCAAAATAACCCTCCATTAGACTCCCGTTAGCACTTAATGTAAGATACCGCAAAAATCCATTGTAATCATATTCGTTAATCAAGGATAAACTCAAGTTACTGTTTAATAAAACCCATTTTTATGGGGAAATTTAAATTTTTATTTACTTATTATAGTATTCCCACCAAGTCCCATTATCACAACATTTACCAAATGACGATATTAATTCGCGACACGTACTTCAAAACATGATTATACACAAACCACCATTTTCACAAAACTTAAACCTCAACAATTATGATAAGTATTAATAAAATTCCTACACTAAACATATTTGATTTCCCCTAATTACATGTAATTATTACTAATTGCTTTCACTAAATTACCCTAAGCTACAAACCAAACGGACTGTTTATTAATTCCAGCCTATCAGCACCACAGCCCATCCCATCACCACCTCAAGCTCCACCAGGCCAACACCAAAGTCCACACACCCCTCTTGTTATTTCATGTATGTTTCGACTTCCACACCTCTCCAAAACAACCCTCGTTCTCATTATTTTTAAAAGCGACGTGCCTATATTTTTACATCACCATGATCACGACCCACTAGACTTTACATGTGCCAAGTTAAAAACCTAAATGTCGAGTGTTACTATAGAAGTCAAGGCCATTTTGTTTGTCCCATTTCACTCAACCCGTCAAACATAAAAACCTCAAAACTCAACCAAATCGTTCCCCGATTTTTCCTATAACTTTCTAATAACCATGTTAGCAATATATGATGTTTAAAAAGAGGTTAGGACAGCAGGAAGAATAGTGTGGCTCATTGGCTTCACTTTTGAACTCAATAAAAAGAAAACGTATGTATGTATATACTCCAACCACAAAGGACAAACCATACCAACTCTCCCATACCTTCCAATGATTTCTAAAGTCAGAAGCATGCTAGTATTGCACTCTAAATAATGATCATCCAACATTGACACTCCATGATTGAGTGAAAGTCAACAAAACGTGCGAATATCTCTTCTATATTATACCCCAACTCAACACCTTCTACCCTATACACACTCTATTCATTTCAAGTCTCTCTCACTCACAAAGGTACCATAAAAGACCAGGAGTCTTCAGTCACTAGTTGGTAGTAGTCGAGTAAAAGAGATCATATATGTATATTCGAGTCTAGCGAAGTGGGTTATTATCCTTGTGCTCCATTCGATCCTACTGACTCTCTACCACCTTCAAGAGGTGTAGTAAGTGCTTTATAACCTTTCTTGTCTCAGTTTCTCATGTTAGATTTTATATCATGCATATCACACCCTTTTGCACTCGAACGTATAATTTGTTTTTGTATGTTTCTTACTTGCATTTTAGTTGGTGTAACCCACCAACGTGTGTCAAACCTCCATCTTGAGAGACTTAGAGTCACAACTCACACCACACTCACATTTAAACATTTCATTTCATACATTATTGAACTTGTAAAAACCCTCATATCACGCGTATAAACTATATGTGAAAAACACTTAGAAATATTTAAGGGGTCTTTGTATGTAAAACGTCCCAAGTCGCCTAGAAAACAAGCCCATAACTCACGAAATTGCTAAACGACCACATCATTTCTTTACACAACCTATTAAATGGCACAATAAACTACACTTTTTATTTAGACAACTCGTAATGATAACCACGTTTCGATCTTTAAAAATAATCAAAGTGTAACACAGAAAACTGTTTTAGAAACAACAAAAGCTAGCAACATGGGTTTTACAGCCCATTAGGTCAATTTTAAGCTGTTGGAATAAGCTAGCTTTTGGGAGCTTTTAAATATGAAAATAAGATATTAAAAATAAGCCTTTTGATATACCCAACTCACTTCAAAACGTACGGATTAAACTTTGCTAATGGGCTTAGAAATATGGCTCGTTAAGGGCCCAATCTTGGATAAATAAGCTACTGGACATATAAGCTATTAAAATAAGCTTTGTTAAACTTAAATCAGCGATAGAAAATTTTGCCACCTTTTTCCCACCATTATTTACACTTTGGACTAAAAATGTAACGCGATCTAACTAGAAGGACTAAAACTGCCAAACCGAGAACTGTGTGGACTGAAGTTGTGAAAACAAAACATAGAGAGTATAAATGGACATATTATTGAATGACAAGCCTTACTTGTACTTTTGGACAATTTTTGGACTATTTATGGACTACTATTGGACACTGGACTTAACCAAGGACTAACGATATAACGCAATCACAGTTAGGGTAAAAAGTGTAAAATTTGGAAAGGAACAAGGACCTACTGTTTATACTTGACATTCTTATTTCATTTTCCATTTTTCATCATTTCCTCACTTCGTATGCATTTTATACATTTTAGTTATGTATTATTTTATTTTCATTATTTATTAGAAATTTAACGACTTCACTTGCATGTCATTTCATCATATTTTGAGGAATTAATATTTGGAGTCAATTGACATGAGAGTCAAGATAATAGTATATTTAAGCATCTCACACTCACATCATCAAATCGTTATACGATTTCTCGCTTTCACACTCATTGTTAGTTATAAGTCGAATACTTAGACATCCCTCATATTCAGGTCTCGTATTGAAGACATTTCCGCGATCATTCCTATAATCTTACTTGATCTTATAATTCCATCTTGTCAGATACACTCCAGGTAAGTCGTGGCCCCTACTCTTTTATAATTATTTTTAATAACTCTTTTGGGGGAGATACATGCTTCAACTGTTTTAAGTTACTTTTATACTTTGAAAACCCTTATGATTTACTCGAAATCATCAACTATGCTTTACATATTTTTGAATCAACCTTTGGAAGGGATATATACTCGTTATGCTTGCAAATTGCTTGCTTAGTTTAAACACCGTATTGAAAGATAACATTTTCAAACTACTTGTTGTAACACGATACTGAGACTCATTATATGCATTCATATAACACTGAATGTACTGTTAACTTACTATAATATTTCTACATTGTACTAGAAATAATTGCCAAGACTAAAGTACACATATTCTATGAACCCCTGAAACCTATATTGCCTAAGTTTACCATATTGCCATAAAGTCCCTCGATCATGAACCTTAATCACTTGCGAGTGAACGTAAATAATTGTGAATAGATCTATTTGGGACTGACAATCCCCGTTTGGTCTTGCCAGGATGGGCCACCAAACGCACTTTATTTAAACCAACTTATAGGTTATTGGCAAATACCTATCCTGAGGGCCACTAATATTTTACATCATTCTTGATGCCAGTTAAACGTTGAGTGTCATGAGGCTTAGGGCAATATAACCTTATGAATATATATGTCTTCATATATATTTGGATATAGCTGTACTTAGTAAACCACCACTCCACACTGATAGACATCAGACTTTATACTATTGTTTTCTCTATATGTTTGGATTTTGTATCATGTACTTGGAACTTAATTATAATCATATGTGACTTAGTTGTGTTGTCTAATAGAGACAGCTCAATACTTGATATATCGTTACTTTTAAAAGTTGAACCATCATTTCATTTCGAGCATATAACAACGTAACTCATTTTCATTTAAACTTGAAACCTATGATCATCGGAGTTCATAAACGATTTACTCGTGGATTTTTACCCAATTGCAAACTTGCTATTTACTTCAGAAATTACTAGTATTTGTTTCAACTATCACTGTACTCCTCTTGAATTCCTTGAAAGAAAGTTATTTTCTATCAAACTCCACGAACTCACCAACCATTGTGTTGACATTTTTAAGCATGTTTATCTCAGGTAATCAACGGAGCAGGACAAGACACGGAGCGGGCATTATATACTCTGATAACTTATATGGTGTGAAAATCAAATATGTCATTCTTTTTAAATTACCACACTTTTGTAGGATTTTCAAATCAGATATTTCAACCCTTGTACCAAAACTATTATTTGAATGATATAACTTTCAAAACGCCTTTTCCAAGTCGTTTTCTGAAATTTTGACTTCGATCCTCAGTTTAACACCCTAATTACTTTCCGCTGCCACAAAACAAATTAGGGGGTGTTATAGATTGGCATCAGAGCCACAGGTTATAGAGAATCAAATGTTTTAAAACATTGAACTATAACTATATTTTCAAAATAAATGATTTTACACCATATCATCTTATGTCTTCCGTGTCTGCAGACTGCCGTGCTCAATACAATACCTATTAAGATTATTTTTGCACTAATCTTTACATGCTTGATGTTTACTCTTCACACATTACACACCGTATTATTTCACACTTAATGTTACACCTCGAACGTACGAAATACTTATAATTACTACTTTCGGATTACTACAGTACCATGTCTAACAAACCAGTCGATATTACCAAACCTACCCTCCGTACTACTCATACATCACATATTTATCTGCTCACTCCGGATGCTGAAGATCCTTAGGTATTAATGTCACAACCCCAGCCTAATACGGAACTTACTCAATAACCACTCCCATCATCACCTACTCACTCGCCTCCACGTCAGAAACTTAGGAGAACTGCTGAATCTTATGGAGAATTGATTGGTTGTCCGGCAACATTAAAGGTTGGATAGAATTCACACCAAGAAACGATTTGGAAAGATGTTGAGCCAAATTCTCCATCACCTGACGCTTCAAATTTCTCAATACCATACATCCCATATGATGTATCTTTACCTAATTCCTCTGACTATAACTTAAACCCTCGTGATTCAAAATGGAATCTTCTTTATCAACAAGACTGCACAACTAGAACTTGAGGCAGAAGTTAGACGTCTACGTCAGAGACGTAACTAATCTTAAGTTCAGATGTATCGCTACTGTACCCACTACACCAAATAGTTTTGACGTATTTTCCAATAATCCAACAACTCACAGAACTTGTAACCAACTCTCAAATAACAACACCTTTTGTTATATCTCTCTGTTGTGAATAAATTCTTTCTATCATGATGCTATGCATGCGTGTAATGATTTCTCATATCCTCATGCAAAATCTCACCATATGGTACTCCCTTTCGTAAGACCAATAGCTCCACGCAAATCAAATCTTACATGAAACGCTATGAATATCACTTCACCTTCCCCCCCGAACCTAGTCAACCGACCAACTTGCAGAACAGCAAGTGGCAGAGACTATGGCCGCTGTTGTCAACATAGGACCAAGCACTTATACTAGAGACAGAGACTATTCCTCCCACCATTGTGACGCAACTGGAGCGTCATAAGGAACAAATTAATACACTCCTGAACGTCGTGGATAGAGACACCTTAACTTACCTCATGGAGCATTAATTAAAAAAAAAAAAAAAAAAAAAAAAAAAAAAAAAAAAAAAAAAAAAAAAAAACATTGTATCGTTGATTTTGTAAAAACAATCGATCAAGTTATTAATATTATGATGTTTACAGTGATTATATCCAGACCTACCATAATATTACATACGATTTTTATACTTGCCATAACTAGGTTATAACCATAGAAATTTCTAAGACAAAATTTCGGAAGAAAACTTGATGAATGAAGAGAAAGTTGTTGAACTTCAGCATTTGTAGATGAATAAGTTTGTTCCTTAACAATCCCATACCAAGAGTTGATCATTCATCTACGATATTACCCAGACACATCGTAATGTTATGATCCTCAGTTGGTTTTGATTTCGTATTATGACCACTTTGTTAGCACTAATACGCAAATACCACATTATTTGAATTGCTCTAACATCAAGTGAATACTAAATCAGTGTTTCTTGTGACATTTATAGAAGATGACCAACACGAACCATACAAATACCCCACCAGCGCCAACCATAACTATGACTCCTGAAACTATCCGGAAGTTAGTAAACAACATTGTTACAACGGTACTCGAAGTGACCACAAAAGCTCGCCCGAGTAGCAGCAATATGGTGAGAGAAGAAAGGAAGACGGTTGTATCTTGTAAGTACAACCATGAAAGTTTTATGGATTGTAGACCATCTCATCTTAAAGTTCCAAAAGAAATAACTAGACCTGCCCTCACTCTTACCCAAGGATTTCCTTTCCAAAGAATTAAGCAAAATAATACACCCGAGAGGAATGATCATAAGCGAAAGCTAGATGATCGTAGGACCTCCCTCCATGATAGAAACAACCACCAACAGGAATTCCGTCAGAAAACCACCAGAGGTTATGTGGCTGTGCCCACTGAAGGGAAGGTTTATGCCGGGACACTACCCCAGTGTAACCAATGCAGGATGCATCACACTGGACCTTGTCCTCCCCGATGCGGAAAGTGCCTAAAACTGGGCCATAAAACTAACGACTATAGAATCAAGGATGCAAATTTACAGCCATTAGAAGTAGTGTGCTACGGTTGTGGTGAAAAGGGACACTACAGGAACCGATGCCCAAAACGGAATATCACTTAGGAAAACAAGACCAGTGAAAGAAAATGGAAACTCTTTAAAACCTCAGCAATGTCGAAGAATGACACCTATGCTTAAGCAGAAGAATAAATTCCTGTTGTAATAAATGAACCCTAGTTTAAGACTTTCTAAGTTATATTTCCTTTTCGTAACTACCTTAGGTACGATGGATGTAACCTAAGTGTAACAACTATCTTTCTACCGTATAAGAACTCTATCTTGTAATATTTCCATAATGACCATAATCTATGTTTATTTCAATTTCTATTCCATTCTCCCTATTCATAGTCGGTATGTAACAATACCGTGATATCACTTTGAAATTTGATTGAGCACCATTTCTGACCACACAATAGATTATTACCACCTTGTAAGAAATTCTCTCTCAAAAACTAAGTTTATACCGAGGATATCCTATATTCACCCTAGAAATTCCTGACTCATCACCATAATATAAACATAAATCTTCTACTGTCTTTTGAAAGGCAATTATGTTATTATTTTACATAAACAAAATGTTGAATACCATCTAAAACTTTTTAAGAAGCATAAATATCACGGTGACTGAGCCAAGCATTACATTATTTGGTCCTTAATTATACATAGCCTGATCAACTATGTCTAATTTTGGAAGAATCATGTCATGAATGAAACAGTCATCTTTCAGATTTCCTAATAACAACTTCCATTCAAAAGCAAAATCTTGAGACAAAATAAATTGCTTATAAACGTCACTTTTGACCAACTACAAATAAATACCTACACATATTACCCACCATTCTTATGATAAGAAACTGACAAAAGTACAAGCATTAGAAACCTAAGAATTCACGAAGATTTATGGAAAACACAAATAACATAAATTTTATTAGAAACCACGGAAATTAGTACATAACGATAAGATTAGCAACGATAATGCTAAAGTCACAACTATTTATTTCAACCTTCCCACTATCTAATTTCCCCACGCCTTATCCACGATAAGGGCTACGATCACCAGCGGAACGACAAACGCTAAAATCACGATTAAATATTGGTAGTCTTCGTCCGGAGCGTACATCGAGTAAATAACCACAAGAATGACAAACACAATCGCTAGCATGGTAATGAAGTGCGACATTTTTGAGATGTGGAATGAGAGATATGTGTTTGGTGGAAGATTGGAAATTAAGTGGAGTAATTATAGGCTAAAATATAGCCGTTAGAATTGAAAACTAGCCGTTACATGCACTATTCACGACCGTTGGTATACACTGTTCACTAGCCGTTAAATTCCCACAGTTCCTGACCGTTATTTTCCTTATTCACAGTCCATAGGTTCATTAACTGACCAAACATTCGAATTTATTTCATCTAGCATGAATAATCTTACTTGATCTTATAATTCCATCTTGTCAGATACACTCCAGGTGAGTCGTGGCCCCTACTCTTTTATAATTATATTTAATAACTCTTTTGGGGGAGATACATGCTTCAACTGTTTTAAGTTACTTTTATACTTTGAAAACCCTTATGATTTACTTGAAATCATCAACTATGCTTTACATATTTTTGAATCACCCTTTGGAAGGGATATATACTCGTTATACTTGCAAATTGCTTGCTTAGTTTAAACACCGTATTGAAAGATAACATTTTCAAACTACTTGTTGTAACACGATACTGAGACTCATTATATGCATTCATATAACACTGAATGTACTGTTAACTTACTAAAATATTTCTACATTGTACTAGAAATAATTGCCAAGACTAAAGTACACATATTCTATGAACCCCTGAAACCTATATTGCCTAAGTTTACCATATTGCCATAAAGTCCCTCGATCATGAACCTTAATCACTTGCGAGTGAACGTAAATAATTGTGAATAGATCTATTTGGGACTGACAATCCCCGTTTGGTCTTGCCAGGATGGGCCACCAAACGCACTTTATTTAAACCAACTTATAGGTTATTGGCAAATACCTATCCTGAGGGCCACTAATATTTTACATCATTCTTGATGCCAGTTAAACGTTGAGTGTCATGAGGCTTAGGGCAATATAACCTTATGAATATATATGTCTTCATATATATTTGGATATAGCTGTACTTAGTAAACCACCACTCCACACTGATAGACATCAGACTTTATACTATTGTTTTCTCTATATGTTTGGATTTTGTATCATGTACTTGGAACTTAATTATAATCATATGTGAACTAGTTGTGTTGTCTAATAGAGACAGCTCAATACTTGATATATCGTTACTTTTAAAAGTTGAACCATCATTTCATTTCGAGCATATAACAACGTAGCTCATTTTCATTTAAACTTGAAACCTATGATCATCGGGGTTCATAAACAATTTACTCGTGGATTTTTACCCAATTGCAAACTAGCTATTTACTTCAGAAATTACTTGTATTTGTTTCAACTATCATTGTACACCTCTTGAATTCCTTGAAAGAAAGTTATTTTCTATCAAACTCCACGAACTCACCAACCATTGTGTTTACGTTTTTAAGCATGTTTATCTCAGGTAATCAACGGAGCAGGACAAGACACGGAGCGGGCATTATATACTCTGGTAACTTAAATGGTGTGAAAATCAAATATGTCATTCTTTTCAAATTATCACACTTTTGTAGGATTTTCAAATCAGATATTTCAACCCTTGTACCAAAACTATTATTTGAATGACATATAACTTTCAAAACGCCTTTTCCAAGTCGTTTTCTGAAATTTTGACTTCGATCCTCAGTGTAACACCCTAATTACTTTCCGTTTCCATAAAACAAATTAGGGGGTGTTACACTTAACGAAAAAATATTTGCGTCGTTAGTCCTCAGGGATGTAATGTGGCAAACGTTTGCTTAATGGGGGATGTATATTGCCAATAGTTTCTGACAGGGATATAAAGTGCCAAAAGGTGTAAACCACAGGTATGTATTTTGCAGTTTACTCTAAGTGTTTTAAATAAGTGACTACTTAAATTCAGAATTAACATTAAAACAGGTCCGACTTTTGCTATTTTTAACACATAATGCATGCGATGTGTCGTTGCGGTTTAACAGTATTAATGCTTACTCAAGTTTTAAATTTATATTTAGCCGACTTATCAATAACACACACACTTAACGAGCAGTGTACCCGGTCAGTATGAATATAATGGTAAGTAGAGTGTCGATCACTAAGAGTGGAACGTATTATCTAGTTATTCTAATCAGTATTTTAATATATTAAGTTAGCTATACAACCTATTCTAACGCAAGGGGGTTCAGCCTGAGAGACTGGCACGATTTGGTTGCAATTAAATAATAAACTAAACCAATAGGCACGAATCAACAAGTAGCACATACGTACACAGATAAATACTCGAGACAATAAGAAGGCTGTCCTGATAGATAAGTAGTTTGTCACTTGTTTTATTGCTAGTTTTATATGAAGTGTATAGTTCGATGCAACGCACCGAGATTAAGTCCTTTCTCGTTGGTTCTAATCTTATCGGCGAGTAAACCCTTAATGATTACTTATGACTATCCTATTTATCTTTCTTCCTACTTTTCTAC
The DNA here is from genome assembly GCA_021014915.2 of Artemisia tridentata subsp. tridentata. Lineage (NCBI taxonomy): Eukaryota > Viridiplantae > Streptophyta > Magnoliopsida > Asterales > Asteraceae > Artemisia > Artemisia tridentata. Next base: position 246,720,017 of record CP139505.1, read on the forward strand.
AGACGATAGAATGCATAGGCGATCTAATAAATAGGCGAGGGCAGAGGCATGGCGACCCGATCAACGCTCAGCTAGACACAGAGGTTATCAATGCACTAATAAAAGTCACCAAAGACATCAACATATAAACTTTAATTAATGAGAAAGAAGTTTTAAGGGAGTGCAATCTTTCCGTTGTCACATTACACAAGCCACCAATCTTGATGAATTAAAGTTTACTAACACAATAAAACAAAACTACTTAATGAATTAAACACATGCAGCACCTTCTTACAGCTCTTGTATCTTCGTTTGGGTGTGTCTTGTGCTGCTGCCTTGACTGAATTCGTCCTAGGTTTCTGTACTTCGGTCTTCTGTCTAAACTTCGGAACTCTTAATTCGTCTGGTCTTTGGGGTATTTATAGTTTCTGTCTGAGGGTAAGATGCGGCGCATCTAGTAAGTAGATGCGGCGCATTGACTTAACTTCGCGTGGGGTCCAAGATTATAATATTCAGGAATATTCGTACACCGCCAGAAGATGCGGCGTAACTCCATTTATAGATGCGGCGCATGTCCTCTTGTATCTTGGATCGTATCTGGTGAAATATTGATAGTGATGCGCCGTATGTGATAAGCAAGATGCGGCGCATCTGGAGCAAAATGTCTTGATCTTGTACATTTCAGTAGACTCTTAACTTCTTGCATGTTTTGCTCCATAATTAGTCCAAAATCGCCAAGTTTCACCAAATGCTTGTTTTTACCTGAGAATTACAAAAGTAAACGATTAAGTATCAATCCTCATAAATAATATAATAAAACAAGTCAAATTATTAGGATAAATGATAGTAATAAAATGTACTTATTTGAGTTCATCAAATATCCCCCCACTTGAACTTTACTTGTCCCCAAGTAAACCTTAGAATTAATCTTATGAAAATGTATCCTAAAAGATATTAGGATTTATTTTATATTTAAGCATGTATTCATTTTTTTCATAATCACACAACTAAACACTTAACGAATTAGAAGTTAGATAAAATAATTTGATAAAAGCAAATCTAATCGTTTAACTGTCCAGTCGTGACGAATATTCTATCATAAGCTTGGCAAGTATACACATCTCCCCCACTAAAGCCAAGGAATAACAAGTCTAAAGCGGTAAAAAGGGTTTTTAGGTTTAAGGGTTAATCATTCTTAATCTCTATCGATCTCAAATTCCAGAAAAGGCGACAAAATCACAAATACATGATCGAATCCACGAACACGATACTTGCAATTGCTCAAATCCTTAACTCGAATAGGCTAAAGATAGGTCCAAACTTCACCAATAATAATATATCAAAAAGGGCGACAAAATCATAAATACATAGCCGAATCCACGACTACGATACTTAAGATTGCTCAAATCCCTAATCTCAATAAATCAAAGGTTTGGTTGGATAAAGAATAATAAAGGGTATGGATAATATTTGGGATATAAATTGGTGTAAAATGAAAAATAAACAAAACAAATAAATTAAAATCCTAATTGTGGTTAATCACTATCCCAACCATCCCATGAATAAGACTCATATCATAGAATAACTCACGCTTTAACACTTGAAACACACGCTTTAGGTAGACACGAATTATACTCAACAAGATCTTAATCAAAGAATAAACCTTAGTTGGCGTTCCCATAACGGCCAACTCCCATTAAATCCATAGATATAATATACAACAACTAGTGGTGATATCGACCACTTACATAACTTTACATCGTTGGTTAAAACAAACATCCAACTTTTTCTTTCTTTCTTTTTTTCTTTCTTTTTTTTTTTTTTTTTTTTTTTTTTTTTTTTTTTTTTTTTTAAACATAAACATAGATGTGTAAAATTTCACCACATCACTATAATGATAATTCTGGATAATTTTTCCATACTTTTCATGACTTCAGAAATAACGGTAATAGTGAAAGTAGTAAACACACGAAAAATAAACTCAAAGATATACAATATTTACTTTCACTCCAATTGCATTGTGCAATTTCCCGACCTAACCATAGATAATGAATTACGCACGCGAACACAGGTAATGTAAGGAAACACACTTTGCCTATAGCAATTAACCAACCACGGATTCTAATCTACAGGGTAGGCTAAGGTGTAAGGGTGTAACGAAACATTTTAACAAAGGTGTAAGAAACGAAAGGAATGGCTCTGAGTGTTTTTCTAGGGGTATCTTACTCTAAAAATGAGAGTAACAAAATGGTTTATACGGGGGTTAACTAACCAGTGTAGTTAGCTAATAACACATAACATATAAGGCTATTTGGGTGTAATCCTAGAAATGTTACCAATTTAGATAAGTCATTCCAATTATATAAATAATACTTATTATGGTGGTCTCGAATAGTATACAAGCCAAGTTCTAAAGTTTACAAGTCACCGGCACACTCATAGATTTGTGAATTTTGAAAAATCACAATTTTTGAAAATAACGTCATGTGTGCAGCTATGCAACTTAGACTTTAAACAAAAACATGCTAAAAAATTTAAATTTTGATATATTAAGCACATTTTAAGCATATTTTGAAAGTTTAGGAGAAGTAAGTGTTAAGTGTTCTAGTTCTCCAATCCCCCCACTTAAGTTAAACAACGTCCTCGTTGTTTGTATCAAAGGTTAAAAACTGGAAAATAAAAGAATTAGAACAGAAAAACTCCCCTGAGATTTGCTCGGTATGATCCTCCATTTTGTATAAGAGCAAAAATCATCTTTCTTGTGGATTAGAACGTTTAAGCTTCATAATTGATGTATCCACAGGAAATGCAGGAATCTATAATACCACCAAGGCTTTAAAACACACCTAAGTTAAGAAAGGTTCAAACTTGCATAATACATTAGTAGTTAGTTAAAATAAAACATAAAAATTAAAAATGAAAATCATCAGGTCAGTCGATGCGCCGTATCTTATTGAAGAAGATACGCCGTATCGAGCCTGGAATAAGTACGGATCAGAATAGAAGATGCGTCGCATCCTTAACCAGGGATGCGCCGCATTAAAATAAACTGATAAAAAGTTTTAAAGTCGAAAATAAAAAATGCAGAAAAAATAAAGATATGACCATTGCAGGAGATGTGTCGCATCTCAGGATTGAGATGCGCCGTATCCTCTGCGGCCTGACTGACTCGACACAGAACAAAAAATTAAAAGATAAATCCGGGTTGTCTCCCGGTAAGCACTTGTCTTTATTCCAGAGTCTTCAAGTTAGACTCACGTTCAGCTCTTCACTCCATTACTTCAGGTTCAAACTCCACCACCTCGTTCTCATTATCCTCAATTTTATTATCAAAATATTTCTTCACACGTTGCCCGTTTACTTTGAATATATAACCATTTTTATCGCATATTTCAATGGTTCCATAAGGATACACTTTCTTGACAACGAACGGACCCGTCCATCTTGATTTAAGTTTACCAGGATACATCTTTAATCTGGAATTAAATAGTAGCACTTTCTCTCCAATAGTAAACGTTTTATCCCCACGTAACCTCGAGTCATGCCATCTTTTAGTTCTTTCTTTGTAGATCTTAGTATTTTTGTAGGCCTCATCTCTTAGTTCATAGAGTTCATTAAGTTCCATGAAACGGTTCTTCGTTGCAGCTTCCATATCCATATTACAATTCGTCAAAGCCCAATATGCACTTTGTTCAATTTCGACCGGTAGGTGGCATGCTTTTCCGTATACAAGACGAAATGGAGTGCATCCCGTTGGTGTCTTATAGGCTGTACAGAATGCCCATAAAGCGTCATTTAACTTGTCAGACCACCCTTTCGGATTATATCCAGTCGTTTTTTCAAGAATTCGCTTAATAGCCCTATTGGTTACTTCAGTTTGCCCATTGGATTGAGGATGGTATGCGGTGGAAACCCTATGATATACTCCATATTTTTGCAAGGCTCTTCCCAGATGGTGATTACAAAAGTGTGTTCCCCTATCACTAATCAATGCCTTAGGAATTCCAAACCTAGAGAACAAACTTTGCAAAAATTTAAGTACTACCTTGCTGTCGTTTGTTGGTAATGCTTGCGCTTCGACCCATTTTGATACGTAATCAACAGCAACCAAAATATATTTATTACCTTTAGATTCAGGAAACGGTCCCATGAAGTCCAATCCCCATATGTCGAAAACTTCACATACATGGATATAATTTTGCGGCATTTCGTTTCTTGATGTTATATTCCCGGATCGTTGACACGAATCACATCCTTTTATATAATCTTTTGCATCATCCAACATAGTGGGCCAATAAAATCCCGCATCAAGGATCTTTCTTCTTGTGATGACTGCACCGTGATGTCCCCCCGTTGGCCTTGAATGGCAATGTGCCAATATTGCTGGGATGTCATCACCATCTACGCATCTTCGTAAAATATTGTCAGGACATAATTTAAAGGCATAAGGTTCATCCCAAATATACTCGCTAGCGCGAGTTAGAAACCTTCTCTTCTCGTCGGATGTTAGCCCTTTTGGAATTTCATTTGCAACAATAAAGTTTATATAGTCGGCATACCATGGTCCATTATTATTGTTCTTAATTCCTACCATCATAAGGTGTTCATCAGGAAAGTCATCAGCTATTTCCCTTTCGTCAAGCACCTCCATATCAGGGTTTTCAAGTCTAGATAAGTGGTCAGCAGCTAGATTCTCGGCACCCTTTTTATCTTTAATTTCAATATCGAATCCTTGGAGCAATAAAACCCATCTAATAAGCCTTGGCTTGGCATCCTGTTTATTGAACAAATACTTCAAAGCAGAATGGTCAGTGTAAACCATAGTTTTTGACAATATAAGATATGATCTAAATTTATCGAATGCAAAAACTACTGCTAAAAATTCTTTTTCCGTGGTGGTGTAGTGTTCTTGGGCATTATTCAATGTTTTGCTAGCATAATAAATTGGCTTAAATTTCTTATCTATCTTTTGGCCAAGTACAGCTCCAACAGCATAATCACTAGCATCACACATTAGTTCAAAAGGCAAATTCCAATCTGGCGAAATTATAATAGGTGCGGAAGTTAGTTTTTCTTTAAGTATATTAAATGCCTTTTTGCAATCTTCAGAAAAATCAAACTTCGCATCTTTTAGCAATAATTGGGTCATAGGCTTAGATATCATTGAAAAATCCTTTATGAACCTACGATAAAATTCGGCATGCCCTAAAAAACTTCTAACACCTTTTACATTAGTGGGGTAAGGTAGTTTAGCAATTACATCAATTTTAGCTTTATCGACTTCTATACCTTTCCCAGAAATCTTATGTCCTAACACAATTCCCTCTCTAACCATAAAATGACATTTTTCCCAATTAAGAACAAGGTTAGTTTCTTCACACCTAGCAAGCATTTTATCAAGTTTAAATAGACAATCACTAAATGAGTTACCGAACACCGAGAAGTCGTCCATGAAGACTTCCATAAAGTCTTCTACCATATCATGGAAGATAGCCGTCATACAACGTTGGAAAGTAGCAGGGGCGTTGCATAGTCCAAACGGCATTCTCCTATAGGCAAAGGTTCCATAAGGGCAGGTGAAAGTCGTCTTCTCTTGATCCTCAGGGGCAATTGGTATTTGGAAGAAACCTGAAAAACCATCTAAAAAACAATAATAATCATGACCTGATAGTCTTTCTAACATTTGATCAATAAATGGAAGAGGGAAGTGATCTTTTCGCGTAGCATCATTGAGTTTGCGGTAGTCGATGCAAACTCTCCATCCGGTAACAGTTCTTGAAGGAATTAGTTCATTATCGTCATTGAGTACTACCGTCATTCCCCCTTTTTTTTGGTACAACGTGGATAGGACTGACCCACGAGCTGTCAGAAATTGGGTAGATAAGTCCGGAGTCAAGTAATTTCACAATTTCATTTTTCACCACATCTTGGACTTTTGGATTCAAACGCCTTTGAGGTTGGATAGTTGGTTTGAATTCATCCTCCATAAGGATTTTATGCGTATAAAATGACGGGCTAATTCCCTTAATATCAGACATACTCCACGCTAATGCTCCTCTTCGTTTATACAGTACCTGCAAAAGTGATTCTTTTTCTTTTGGCGTTAAGTTAGATGCAATAATAACGGGCGAATTAGTGTTCCCATTTAGAAAGGCATACTCCAAAGTAGAAAGGAGATCCTTAAGCACAGGTTTAACACTATCAATTTCAGTAGCACTAGCGGAATAAACTTGTTCTTTAATTATATCGCTGCTGTCATCAGATAGATGCGCCGCATCGACATTTTCGATGCGCCGTATCGCGTTACATACAGCAGAGTCAGCAGCTAAATTATAATCAATAGTATTCTCATCAACTTGATCTTCTATAGCAATTGTGTTTTCTAAATTTTTAAGCAAAAAAGAATCAAGCAAATTACATTTTAACAATTTCTGAGTAAATTGATTAATCGTGTCATCAGAAACATCGATATTATAGCATTCATCGTCATCGGATTTATCTTTACTCATAGATTGTTCCATGTTAAACTCAACCTCATCTTTTCCTATGGTAAGAGTTATCTTTTTATTAAAAACATCAATTATGGCCCTAGCAGTGGCTAAAAACGGTCGTCCTAGTATTATAGGAGTTCTAGAATTTTCAGGCATATCGAGGATAACAAAGTCGATAGGTAACTCAAATTTATCAACTTTTATTAATATATTTTCAGCTATTCCTAATGGGTATTGTATGGACCTATCAGCTAGTTCTAAGCACATCCTAGTAGGTTTTGGTTCACCAAGACCTAATTTATCATACATCGAAGAGGGCATAAGACTTATACTAGCTCCTAGGTCGGCTAAAGCATTTTCAATATGCAAATTTTTAATTTGACAAGGAATAGTGAAACTCCCTGGATCCTTTTCTTTTGACGGAAGTTTGTTGAGCAATGCCGCTGAGCTTCTTTTCCCCATTGTTATGGTGCAAGCCTCTTCAAGTTTAGACTTGTTAGTAAGCAAACTCTTCAGGTATTTAGCATATTTTGGCATTTGCACTAGGGCTTTCATAAATGGTATGCTCAGCTGTAGCTGCTTGAGATTCTCTAGGAATTTCTTTTGATAGGCATCTTCTTTCTCTTTCCTTACCCTATGTGGGAAAGGTAGTGTTGATCGTTTAGGCTCAACAGAAGGTTCTTCTCTGATTACAGGTTCCGGATTAGTCTCTTTTGGTTGCTCTTGCACAGGTGATAAAGATTCAGGGGAAATCTTGTTTGTACCGTCATCCTCGGGTGTCTCTCCGATTTGAAAGGTCGACTTTCCGCCTCTAGTTGTAATCCCTTTCAAGTCTTGCTTTACCAAAAGAACCCTGTTAAGCACCGTTGACAATTGGTGCACTTCAATTGCCAATCCATAAATCATATTGTTTTGTTCCTTTAGTAAAAGCTCATGGCTGCCTTTAAATTCATTAATAAAGTTTCTTGCTTCATGATGTTCTTTTTCATTGGCTTGAGCGATTTGTAGTGCAAACTCTTCCATGGTAAGATTTCTATGGGGTCTTCCGAACAAGTTGGGGAAAATATCGAACATTGTTCCTGAAAATTAAAGAGAAGTAGATTTCAAAGTAAAAGTTTCCAGGTATAAGGGTCAGAGTATTTTCCGTTCGGAGATAAGAAAAATAAAAGTTGCTGATATCTGCAGACGATGCGCCGTATCCAAAAAGTTGGATACGCCGTATCTTATAATCGTTAAAATTTAATCACACTTTTATTCAGAAAATAGATACGCCGCTTAGAAATTAGAATGCGCCGTATCTGTTTTAATTATCAAAAATCGATATTTTATAAAATTAAATGCGTCGTATTAACGAAAGTTAATGCGCCGTATTTTCGTTACGTTTCAAAATATAAGATTTTTGATTCAGAAGATACGCCGTATCGACAGATATCGATGCGTCGTATCTGTTTAATAATTCGAAAACTGTTTTTAATTAAAATAATAGATACGCCGTATCTGCTAAAGCAGATGCGTCGTATGGCGTTAACGTTTAGAAAATTTTTTTATCAAAAACAGATACGCCGTATCTTGGGGAAAAGATGCGTCGTATCGAATTAATTAAACGCGTTGTATTTTATAAAAATTAAACGCAATACGCCGTATCTGAGAGATCAGATGCGCCGTATCGTTCGATTTAGCTCAGTACAACGATAGCAGTATGCAAAAAATACGAAAAATAAAAACAAATAAAAACACAAACGAAAATAAACACAAAGAAAAGCAAACAAATAACACATAAAAACAGAAAATATGCAAAATATTACAATGAATGCAAATTAATCTAATACACAACAGAATTAGCGGTTAGATAAAAAAAATTAAAGACCTAATTAAAATACTAATCAAATTAACAGATAATAACAATTCACTCCCCGGCAGCGCCGCCAAAAACTTGATGCGTGCGATGTGTCGTTGCGGTTTAGCAGTATTAATGCTTACTCAAGTTTTAAATTTATATTTAGCCGACTTATCAATAACACACACACTTAACGAGCAGTGTACCCGGTCAGTATGAATATAATGGTAAGTAGAGTGTCGATCACTAAGAGTGGAACGTATTATCTAGTTATTCTAATCAGTATTTTAATATATTAAGTTAGCTATACAACCTATTCTAACGCAAGGGGGTTCAGCCTGAGAGACTGGAACGATTTGGTTGCAATTAAATAATAAATTAAACCAATAGGCACGAATCAGCAAGTAGCACACACGTACACAGATAAATACTCGAGACAATAAGAAGGCTGTCCTGATAGATAAGTAGTTTGTCACTTGTTTTATTGCTAGTTTTATATGAAGTGTATAGTTCGATGCAACGCACCGAGATTAAGTCCTTTCTCGTTGGTTCTAATCTTATCGGCGAGTAAACCCTTAATGATTACTTATGACTATCCTATTTATCTTTCTTCCTACTTTTCTACAGACGATAGAATGCATAGGCGATCTAATAAATAGGCGAGGGCAGAGGCATGGCGACCCGATCAACGCTCAGCTAGACACAGAGGTTATCAATGCACTAATAAAAGTCACCAAAGACATCAACATATAAACTTTAATTAATGAGAAAGCAGTTTTAAGGGAGTGCAATCTTTCCGTTGTCACATTACACAAGCCACCAATCTTGATGAATTTAAGTTTACTAACACAATAAAACAAAACTACTTAATGAATTAAACACATGCAGCACCTTCTTACAGCTCTTGTATCTTCGTTTGGGTGTGTCTTGTGCTGCTGCCTTGACTGAATTCGTCCTAGGTTTCTGTACTTCGGTCTTCTGTCTAAACTTCGGAACTCTTAATTCGTCTGGTCTTTGGGGTATTTATAGTTTCTGTCTGAGGGTAAGATGCGGCGCATCTAGTAAGTAGATGCGGCGCATTGACTTAACTTCGCGTGGGGTCCAAGATTATAATATTCAGGAATATTCGTACACCGCCAGAAGATGCGGCGTAACTCCATTTATAGATGCGGCGCATGTCCTCTTGTATCTTGGATCGTATCTGGTGAAATATTGATAGTGATGCGCCGTATGTGATAAGCAAGATGCGGCGCATCTGGAGCAGAATGTCTTGATCTTGTACATTTCAGTGGACTCTTAACTTCTTGCATGTTTTGCTCCATAATTAGTCCAAAATCGCCAAGTTTCACCAAATGCTTGTTTTTACCTGAGAATTACAAAAGTAAACGATTAAGTATCAATCCTCATACATAATATAATAAAACAAGTCAAATTATTAGGATAAATGATAGTAATAAAATGTACTTATTTGAGTTCATCAACACACCATAAACGAGCTTATAAAATTCTATACTTTTAGCTAGATATACCTATATGTCTTAAGTATTTTACATAATTTTTTCAGATTTTATTAAGTAGTAAAAGTATAAACTAAAAATCGAAAACCACAACATATTCTCGAATTGGATCTGCTGGAACACCCCGAAAGTATGTAATTATTTACCCTAGTTCAACATCTCAGAAAAATCTACAAAAATTACACAACGTAACTCATATACAAAATTTCATTTTGTCAAAATATCAGGTCTTAATTCGTTATAGATATTAAACTAAAAATCATGAACCACGTCTGAATTTTCATACCCCGAAATACAGTTTTGACACATGAATTTCTAAAAAACAAACGGTTGCCTTCTAGACCTCTAAAAATCATCAAACCAATTTTATTTGATCCCTATTTTACTGAATTCAGTTTTAGACCAAAGAACCACTAAAATTCATGTTTATATCATTGGTTTAAATTTCGTTTAGTTAGCACAAAATTTCTGGTAGATTAGTTTGTTCATATATATCCGATTTCAATAACAAAATAAATTATATTGTCACATATTAATACATATCGATCCGAAAGTATTATTATAGATTGAAGATTTATGGTTACCTCTTATGTTAGATCGAATGGAACAAGAATTCAAGGATCTCCAAAATGATCAAATCACCAACACAACTTCTCGTCTCTTGATCAAGATCGAATGAACAAAATAAACAAGGATCGATTAGGTTTTTGTTTATGAACATGTCGTATAGATTAAATGATGTATATTTGATTACCTTTGTGTGATACGAATTGGATAAGAAAACAATGATCAAGATCAAGTTATTGCTCCTCCTCTTTTCCTTCTTAAGATCGAATAGAACAAAGTTTGTTTAGGGTTTTGGTTTGTTTCTTTCTTGCCGTCAAAATGGAGTAGACAAAAAGGTTTAGGGTTTTCTTGTAGAGGTATAATACACGGTTTTGGATGAGGAGATGTAGGGGAATTATTTGCCTTGAATTAGGGGTATTCAAGGGATGATTAGCAACTTCCTAAATTAGCCAAATTTTCATACTTATCTTTTATAAATATTTTGTGTACATAGTTTTATTATTTTCGGCCCATATGGACTTCTTAGACGTGCCATACTTTATTTATAGAGTTCTCGTATCATTTCATATTTTACCTTAGGTTATATGTTCACATTGTGTGGTTTCGAGTCATAACATGTTATATAACTCAAGTTTTAATTTATAGCGTATTTTATAAGTCGTTTTTAATTTAGGGTGTTATAATTCTTCCCTTCTAAAAAGAAAATTTCGTCCGCGAAATTGAAATACGAAGTCGAAATAGAAATGCGAAATACGAAATCAAAATCGATATCAAAATGAATACGTACCAAGTCAAAAAGAGAAATGTGGATAACTGGATCGTATCGATTCTTCGGTCTCCCAAGTAGCCTCGCTCTCAGGATGATTCTCCCGAAGAATCTTTACAAAAGGAATCGTTTTCGTTCTCATGACTCTTTCCTGACGCTCCAAAACAGCCTCAGGTTCTTCACTATAAGAAAGATCTTCTCGAAATAGATCGAACGGCAAGAGACAACATGAAGTGGGTGATAATCGTACTCACGAAGAAGAGATACATGGAATACATCGTATACGTGAGATAACTGGGAAGGTAACGCCAAGCGATGAGATACCTCGCCAACCTGATCAAAATCATTGAAAAGCCCTAGGCTTTCATAATTCACAACGAATTCGTTCCAAGGAATACGAAACAACAATGTAGCGGATAACGATTTAAATCTCACACAGAGATACATGAAACATTCATGCTTGTAAGCAATACGAAGGTAGTACCAAAGAGTACAACCTCATCAACTCAGTCCAGATTCTTAACGAAAAGGGAACTAGTGCATCATTATAGAAGAACTCATCAATTTCAAACAGATATTGATCGAACTAAGGAACGTACCACCGGTTAATGAAGCACGTGACGAATCATCAAATGTATCAAGAGTTTTATAAGAGATAGATAGTATAATTGTACTGATGGTCAATTGAGTACAACTCGAAATATCAACTTGTATTGAACGCATAATGAGATGGGTAGCATATTTGTACCGACGATCAATAGAGTATAAATCGGAGTATCGAAACGCATCAGAAAACAAAACAAAATAGGTCGAATAATCATACGGATAAAACACATCAAAGAGCTAACGTAGTCGTACAGATGATAAACTAAGCACATAACGGAGGATCGGAACGTATCAGAGAGCATAACGGAATAGGTCGGATAATCGTATGGAAAACAACAACTCAAAGGATTAATGCATCGTGAACCAGATCTTCTTCATACGCCCAAAATGTCTAACTCTCCACAACGGGGACATCGTACGAAACATACAAATTTCATAGTCCACCATTCAAGGTTTCTCTTCCACAAGGATAACTAATCCACCAATCACAGTAATCAACCCCGGACCTTAAACCAGCAATTCTCCAACTTAATCCAATCCAAAAGGTGTTCTACATCTCCGTAGGAAAACTCAATCATGCCAATACACTTGTCAAACTCTCCGTCCCATACATCTTCAATTTCAACATAGTTGCTCTTTCCGTCCATCCATCTGAAGGTGAGTAGTCGCCATAAAATCTCGAGCCGGTCTTGAAGGTCTTCTGCATTTCTTCTGGAAGTGTGAAACAAAACTCGATTTTTCTGACATGATCACTGCAGGTGCGCCAAGGAGCTTGAATAATCTTCTGTTGAAATAAATCTCTGCCAATCTTCCAAGTGAGCCACCAAGTTGAACGATTCACTACAACCCACATCGTTTTGTCCTTCCCAACGTACGCGTAAATCCCGTTACAAAGTTGCTGACAGTTTTAATCCCACTTCTACATACGAACATCCAAAATGAGGAAAACCACTCGTACGCTGATGCTAACTCCCAATCTGTTGACATGCTAGACACTTCGCCATCCAAGCATTCACATCCGTTGTAATACCATCCCGTCATAATTTATGCTATAAGCCTCTACATAATAGTACAACTAATATGTATAGAGCGAAAAGAATGGGGTGCTTCGAGCATAACCGTTTCATTCAAATCTTCTACATAGATCATAATTCCACCACCTTGCTCCTGAGCTTCTTCACATCCGTCATAACCAATCTCCAGTCGTACGTCTGATAGTTTGCCTCCCACGGTTTATCTGCATAGATGCATCACCTAGCAATCCTTCCGTATAACCTAAGGACATAGATGACCTTCTTCTCAAGTAGAAACAAATATCCCCCTTATCTTTCCAAAAGTTCTCCAACTTATTCTTCATCCCTACCAAATTATACTCTTCGAGAAACTTACATCGAGCTCTTCTGACGTAGAAATTTTCAACACCAAAATACAAGGATGATTCCCGTGTTTCTCTTTCGTCCCTGAATATACTAAATCATCATACTATGACAATTGTCCAAGCATTCATGAAATACACGATTCATCAAGCTCACAAGAATAGTCGGAGCAGTAGCCAATACGATTGGCATCACAATGCTCATAGAGATTATAACGGATACAAATCAATGCTAGGAACATCTTGCTCCTTTACACGAAAATGGAAATAATCAGATTACAAATCGATCATAGAGAAAACTTCACCCTGAAGTTGATTAGATAAGTCGTCGATAACAGTATCAGTCCTAATCACCATACTACTAAGATTCCAGAATTCCATGAACAACCTCATACCGCCATCATTCTTCTTCATAACCAAACTGAAACACAACACAGAGACGCACACAGACGGATAAACCACTTCCTAGAAGTAGGTCCTTCAATACTCTTCATTCAACGTATGTCGTTCGTAAGGGATTTCGGAAATAGGCAAAACGTCGCTTACACATGAATAGAGTTCTGATTCAAATAACACACTGACCTCAGGCACTCCTCAAGACATTCTATGACTCCAATAAGTTCAAGGTATATGATGTTACTATTATCACGCTGGCCAAACGTCATAATACTTGCATCATATACACATGCCTTTATTGCAATCACAGTATACCTCAAGTCGTGACAAAACACATTCTAATAAATGGATCAAAACAATTACATTCGAGAGGAAATCTTGGTAGTCCATCAAGGAATACATCGCGAAATTCAACATAGAAAACTCTCGAGCGAGTTACATCAAATGGAATATCTTCACAAACGCGAGGGATTAATATACGGAATTTCAAAGCAAAGGTGATCATAATAGTATGCCAGGTCAGAAACCTGGGCACGGAGTTTGAGTTTCATAAGTCGTCAGAGATGACAAAATCATAACTGTTGTTAGCATCTCAATGCTCAGTCAACAATTACATGACCAGAATGAAATTGAATCGAACATTCCCAAAGAAATTAGATTAGCAGAATGAAATTGATCTTCAAACATCCTCAACCGTACAGGATAACTGATGCGTGCACGTGTCGTTGCGGTTTAGCAGTATTAATGCCTACTCAAGTTTTAAATTTATATTTAGCCGACTTATCAATAACACACACACTTAACGAGCAGTGTACCCGGTCAGTATGAATATAATGGTAAGTAGAGTGTCGATCACTAAGAGTGGAACGTATTATCTAGTTATTCTAATTAGTATTTTAATATCCTAAGTTAGCTATACAACCTAATCTAACGCAAGGGGGTTCAGCCTGAGAGACTGGCACGGTTTGGTTATGATTAAATAGAAAACTAAACTAATGAGCACGAATCAGCGATTAGCACACACGTACACAGATAGATACTCGAGACAATAAGTAGACCTGTCCTGATAATTAAGTAGCTTGTCACTTGTTTTATTGCTAGTTTTATATGAAGTGTATATAATTAAACCTTTCTCGTTGGCTCTAATCTTATCGGCGAGTAAACCCTTAATGATTACTTATGTCTATCCTACTTTTCTAGAGTATTGGGCATTTGTGATACCCACGTCTCGTATACGCTAGAATAGATAGGCGAGAAAGGGGCATGGCGACCCAAGCAAGACTCAGCTAGACACAGAGGTTATCAATGCACTAATAAAAGTCACCAAAGACATCAACATATAAAGTTTAATTAATGGGAAAGCAATATTAAGGGGAGTGCATGATTTACCGTAGTCACATGACACAAGCCCATCAATCTTGATGAATTAAAGCGTACTAATACAATAAAACAAAACTACTTAATGAATTGAATACATGCAGGACCTTCTTACAGCTCTTGTATCTTCGTTTAGGTGTGTCTTGTGCTGCTTGGTCGTCTGAATTCGGCTCTAGGGTTATATGGTCTTCGGTCTCTATCCAAGACTAAGCTCTCGAAATTCGTCTGGCCTTGGGGTATTTATAGTTTCTGCATGAGGGATCGATGCGGCACATAGAGTAAATAGATGCGGCACATTGACTTAACTTCGCGTGGGGTCCAAGATTAATATATTCTGGAATATTCGTACACCGTCTTCAGATGCGGCGTATCTTGATCTTTGTATGCGGCGCATGTACTTTAGCTGTCTTGGATTGTAACTTGTGAAATCTTGATAGTGATACGCCGTATGTTAGAAGTATAATGCGGCGTATCTGGAGTAGAACGAGCTTGATCTTCTGGATTTCAGTAGGCTTTTGACATCTTGCTTGTTTTGCTCCATAATTAGTCCAAAATCGCCAAGTTTCACATAATGTTTGTTTTTACCTGAGAATTACTAAAGTAAACATTAATGTATCGATTCTCATAGATAATATAATAAAACGAGTCAAATAAATAGGATAAATGATGAAAATAAAATGTACTTATTTGAGTTCATCAAATATCCCCCCACTTGAACTTTATTGGTCCCCAAGTAAACCTTAGAATTAATCGTATGAAAATGTATCCTAAAAGATATTAGGATTTATTTTTATATTTAAGCATGTATTCGTTTTGTCATAATCACGCAACCAAACACTTAACGAAGTAGAAACCAAAATAATTTTTAATGTAAAATAATTCTAAATCGTTTAGTTGCTTAGTTGTGACGAATATTCTATCATAGGCTTGGCAAGTGTACGCATCTCCCCCACTAAAGCCAAGGAATAACAAGTCTAAAGCGGTAAAAAGGGTTTGTTGGTTAAGCGTTGATCATCCTTTTTAATCTCTATCGATCTCATATTCCAGAAAAGGCGACAAAATCACAAATACATGATCGAATCCACGACCACGATACATGCAATTGCTTAAATCCTTAACTCGAATAGGCTAAAGATAGGACCAAATAATCTTCACCAATAATATTATATCAAAAAGGGCGACAAAATCATAAATACATAGCCGAATCCACGACTACGATACTTAAGATTGCTCAAATCCCTAATCTCAATAAATCAAAGGTTTGGATGAAGAATGATATAGGGTATGGATAATATTTGGGATACAAATTGGTGTAAAATAAAAAATAAACAAAACAGATAAATTAAAATCCTAAGTGTGGTTAATCACTTTCCCAACCATCCCATGAATAAGTCTCATATCATTGAATAACTCACGCTTTAACACTTGAAACACACGCTTTAGGTAGACATGAATTATACTCAACAAAATCTCAATCAAAGAATAACCATAGTTGGCGTTCCCATAACGGCCAACATCCATTCAATCCATAAATATAACATACAACAAATAGTGGTGATATCTCCCACTTGATACAAAACTTTACATAAGTTGGTTAAAACAAACTTCCAACTTTTCCTTTTTCTTCTTCTTTTTTGTTTTTTTTCGATTTTTTTTTTAGATTTTTTTTTATTTTTTTATTTATTTATTTTTTTTTAGAGACACAATGTGTAAAATTTCACAACTTTTCTATCACTATTTTTTCGGATAATTTTTCATACTCTTCATACTTTCAGAAATAACTGTAATAGCAAAAGTAGCAAACACACGAAAAATAAACTAAAAGTTATACAATATTTACTTTCATACCAATTGCATTGTGCAATTTCCTGACTTAACCAAAGATAATGAATTACGCACGCGAACACAGGTAATGTAAGGAAACACACTTTGCCTAAAGCAATTAACCACGGATTTTAATCTACAGGGTAGGCTAAGGTGTAAGGGTGTATCGAAACATTATAACAAAGGTGAAAGAAACGAAAGAAATGGCTCTGAGGGTTTTTCTAGGGGTATCTTACTCTAAAAGTGAGAGTAGCAAAGGGTTTATACAGGGGTTAACTAACCAGTGTAGTTAGTTAATATCACATAACATATAAAGGCTATTTGGGTGTAATCCTAGAAATTTACCAAGTTAGACAAGTCACTCCAATTATATAGATAATACTTATTATGGTGGTCTAGAATAGTATACAAGCCAAGTTCTAAAGTTTACAAGTCACCAGCACACTAAAGTTTTAATATTTTTGAAAAAATAGAGTTATGTGTGCGGTTATGTAATTTAGACTTTAAACAAAAACATGCTAAAAAAATTTTAATTTTGATATATTAAGCGCATTTTAAGCATATTTTGAAAAAGTTTAGGGACGAGTAAGTGTTCTAATTCTCCATCCCCCCACTTAAGTTAAACAACGTCCTCGTTGTTTGTGTCAAAGGTTAAAAACTGGAAAATAAAAGAATTAGAACAGAAAAACTCCCTGAGATTTGCTCGGTATGATCCTCCATTATTCGTATAAGAGCAAAAATCAACTTTCTTGTGGATGAGAACGTTTTAAGCTCCATAAATGATGTATCCACAAAAATTGCAGGAATCTATAATACCATTTAGACTTTAACACACCTGAGTTAAGAAGGTTCAAACTTGCATAATACAATAGTAGTTAGTAAAAATAAAACCTAAAAAATTAAACTGTAAATCATCAGGTCAGTCGATACGCCGTATCTTATGGAAGAAGATACGCCGTATCGAGCCTGGAATAAATACGAATCAGAATAAAAGATGCGTCGCATCCTTAACCAGGGATGCGCCGCATTAAATAAACTGACAGAAAGTTTTAAAGTCAAAATTAAAAATGCAGAAAATGAAATAAGATATGACCAGTGCAGGTGATGCGTCGCATCTTATGATGGAGATGCGCCGCATCTTCTGCAGGTCTAACAGACTCGACACAGAACAGAAAAGTAAAAATTCGGGTTGTCTCCCGGTCAGCACTTATCTTTATTCCAGAGTCTTCAAGTTAGACTCACATTCACCTCCTATTTTGCTCTAGCGAGATCTTCCATCTCAATCTCTCTCTTAGCGGCTGTTTACTTTCTGCTTAATGTCCTGTTTGGTAACAAAACTGGCTGGAAACAGGAAACTTTGGTGTTTCTTTTTAACTTATTGCAAAAGAGAATCCTTAATGTGAAAGGGGGCAAAATTTGATGCTGTTTCTATCCAGGACGTCTTAATACGAGTTTTTTCCCGAACTAGTGTAGGTAGAAAAAATAAATTCGAAAATTTAGAAAACTTCGTAAAAAATTTATAAAAGTTCAAAAAATTTATAAAAATTTAAAAAAATTCAAAAAATTTATAAAAATTTTAAAAAAATTCGAAAAATTTTAAAAATTCAAAAAATTTATAAAAATTCAAAAAATTTATAAAAATTCAAAAAAAATTATAAAAATTCGAAAAATTGATAAAAAATCAAAAAATTCGAAAATTTTATAAAAAATTTTTAAAAATTCAAAAAATCTATAAAAATTCAAAAAATTCGAAAATTTTATAAAAATTCAAAAAAACTTATAAAAAATTTGAATTTTTTAAATATTTTTTCGAATTTTTATAATTTTTTTGAATTTTTAAAAAATTATAAATTTTTACAAATTTTTTGAATTTTTAAAAAATTATAAGTTTTTATAAATTTTTTGAATTTTTTAAAAATTTTAACAAGTTTTTTTGAATTTTTATAATTTTTTATAAAATTTTTGAATTTTTTGAATTTTTATAAATTTTTTCGAATTTTTATAAATTTTTTCCACCTACACTAGTTCGGGAAAAAACTCGTATTAAGATGGTCAATTAAGCATAAAAAAGAAACAACATATATCCACACAGACACTAACCAGAAACATGACACATATATCCACACAGACACTAACTAGAAACAGGAAAAAAAAGAAACAGCCCCTTAGTTCCATATTCAAGTAACCAAACATTCTTTCCGCTAATTGGAACATCCTTGACACTAATCCGCCTCTAGTAGTTATTCCATTCTGGTCGTGCCTTTGGAACAAAACTCCTTTAATCACCTTCGACAATTGGTGCACCTCAATCGTCAATTCTCTAATCATATAGTTTTGTTCTTTCAGCAACAGTCCATTGATGAAAGTTTCGACCTCATGATGCTCCTTATCACACTCGTGGGCGAACTTAGATACAATCTCATCGGTTGTAAGTTTAATCCATGGTCCTCCGAACCAGCTTGCGTGGTTTTGTAACCTTACAACAGGTTTTACCTCTCGAGGGATCTCAAGAGGCTTACAACCCCACCAGGCAGTGTACCTGACCGATGTAGTATAGTGTAGTGGTAAGTACGGGGGATTGATCGTTCTCCACAGGGAATAGTGTTCGTTAGGTATGAAAGGCTACTCTAATTAGGTCTAAGGGTTGAGGAAGATTCTTTTTATGTTTTTATAGTTTTTATGAAAGCAAGTAAAATCTCGGGTTTGAAGGAGTGGGCGGAATTAGTTGCTAGTCAACTAACCCAAATTACTACGAATGCAAATAAAATAAAATAACAAAAATGAAATGTGGTGAGAAACTTATGTGTAGAGAAATGTGTTTACTTAGATTTCCTTACTCCCTAACTATCTTTTACCGGTTAATTAGTGTGTATTAGTCGCGTGGATGACGGGTGTATTCCTTAATACCATTCGTGGGGTGGCGTACTTACTTCCCCAACTCTACAAGCTCCTACTTCACTCCTATGTCGAGCCGGCTAGGAAGCTCCTAACATGGGATCACTAGAATTCGCTTGTGCATTAAATACAACCATAAAACCTTTAGTACGCGTTTGGTTCATGTTTCTTAAGACGTTCAAGCAGGTTACCGAATAGGAAGTTAGCCAGTTTTCTTAAGCCTAACATAGATAAACAATCATCCAATACAACTAACAACACACTAACAACCAATAATCAATAGCTAGGTTTCATTAGATCTAAGCAAACACAAGATAAATTTAGCCTAACATGTTAAACAAAAGACAAGAATAAGATAGAATCAAACAACACATAGACATATTGAATGATTAATTGATAACTTATCTTTCAATGAAACATGGAAGATCTCAAGGCAAAAAGCCCTGAAAAAGTAGCTAAAATCGTCTTAGGGTTTTCTCCCAAAATTCCACACACTAAGCTCTCCCTAATGACAAAAAATTAGAAAACTATATATAGATTTTTGGATCTGACGGCGTCACCTTATGGAGTGTGACGCCGTCACCTAGCCGCTTTTAGGGTTCCCGGATGACCTTCTTGACGCCGTCCCTCTTTAGCTCTTCAAAAATCCATTCTGGCTTATCAAGGCTTGACGCCGTCTAACCATGAACGTGACGCCGTCCCCTTATGATTTAAGCCGTGACGCCCTTGATCAAGTTAAAGCGTGACGCCGTCAGAATTCACATGCTATTTTCACTGGCCCGTCATGAGTAAATTTCACATCCAACTTTTCTTGCCAAGGCATGACGCCGTCCAGAGTAAAGTCTGACGCCGTCAAGAGTAACTTTTAGCCGATTTTTGAGACTTTGTCGTTTTCTTCACTTTAATGCTCCAAAAACGTCCAAAATGCCTCCTTTTCCAGATTTCTCCTCAAAAGTACCTAAAATGACAAAAGAAACGATTTAGGGCAATATTTGATCAAATAAATACGATTTAAGGCTTAAATGACCCCTTAAAAGCGGTACACTTTTCGCCTCATCATCCTCCGAACTAGCTTGGGAAAATATCAATCATGATTCCTGAAACACAAAACAAATAGGCTACGAAGTAAAAAATTTCTAAGAGACAGGAAAGATGATTAGAATTTTCTCCGTTCGGGATAAATAAAAGTTACTGATATCTGAAGACGATGCGCCGTATCCTATAAATAGGATGCGCCGTATCTTATAATCGTTAAAAATAAATCAGACTTTTAATCAGAAAACAGATACGCCGCTTATGAATTAGAATGCGCCGTATCAAGTATAAATTATCAAAAATCGATTATATTTATTAAAATTAAATGCGTCGTATTAACAAAAGCTAATGCTCCGTATTTTCGTTACGTTTCAAAATACAAGATTTTTGATTTAGTAGATGCGCCGTATCGATAAAGATCGATGCGTCGCTTTTGTTTAATAATTCAAAAAAAACTGTTTTTAATTTAAATAGAAAATACGCCGTATCTGTTAAAACAGATGCGTCGTATGGCGTTAGAGTTTAGAAAATTTTCTTATTAAAAACAGAATACGCCGTATCTTGGGGAAAGATGCGTCGTACTCGAATTTATTAAACGCGTTGTATTTTATAAAAATTAAACGCAATACGCCGTATCTGTGAAAACAGATGCGCCGTATCGTTTGTTTCAGCACAATAGAACGATAACAGAATGCAGAAAAATAGACTAAAGAAAAACAAAAATAAAGACAAACAAAAAGAAACAAAAATTACAGAAAACAAAAACACACAAAAACAGAAAATATGCAAATTATATACTGAATGCAATCTATCTAATGTATAACAAGGTTAGTGGTTAGATTCTAAAAAGAAAAAACTAAAAAGAAAAACCTAATTAAAATACTAAATCAAATTAACTGATAATAACAATTCACTCCCCGGCAACGGCGCCAAAAACTTGATGCGTGCGCGTGTCGTTGCAGTTTATCAGTATTAATGCCTGCTCAAGTTTTAAATTTATATTTAGCCGACTTATCAATAAAACACACACTTAATGAGCAGTGTACCCGGTCAATATGAATATAATGGTAAGTAGAGTGTCGATCACTAAGAGTGGAACGTATTATCTAGTTATTCTAATCAGTATTTTAATATCCTAAGTTAGCTATACAACCTAATCTAACGCAAGGGGGTTCAACATGAGAGACTGGCACGGTTTGGTTATGATTAAATAGAAAACTAAACTAATGAGCACGAATCAGCGATTAGCACACACGTACACAGATAGATACTCGAGACAATAAGAAGACCTGTCCTGATAATTAAGTAGCTTGTCACTTGTTTTAATGCTAGTTTTATATGAAGTGTATATAATTAAACCTTTCTCGTTGGCTCTAATCTTATCGGCGAGTAAACCTTTAATGATTACTTATGTCTATCCTACTTTTCTAGAGTATTGGGCATTAGTGATACCCACGTCTCGTATATGCTAGAATAGATAGGCGAGGAAGGGGCATGGCGACCCAAGCAAGACTCAGCTAGACACAGAGGTTATCAATGCACTAATAAAAGTCACCAAAGACATCAACATATAAACTTTAATTAATGGGAAAGCAATATTAAGGGGAGTGCATGATTTTCCGTAGTCACATGACATAAGCCCATCAATCCTGATGAATTAAAGCGTACTAATACAATAAAACAAAACTACTTAATGAATTGAATAAATGCAAGACCTTCTTACAGCTCTTGTATCTTCATTTAGGTGTGTCTTGTGCTGCTTGGTCGTCTGAATTCGGCTCTAGGGTTATATTGGTCTTCGGTCTCTATCCAAGACTAAGCTCTCGAAATTCGTCTGGCCTTGGGGTATTTATAGTTTCTGCATGACGGATCGATGCGGCGCATAGAATGAATAGATGCGCGCATTGACTTAACTTCGCGTGGGGTCCAAGATTATATATTCTGGAATATTACGTACACCGTCTTCAGATGCGGCGTATCTTGATCTTTGTATGCGGCGCATGTACTTTAGCTGTCTTGGATTGTAACTTGTGAAATCTTGATAGTGATACGCCGTATGTTAGAAGTATAATGCGGCGTATCTGGAGTAGAACGAGCTTGATATTCTGGATTTCAGTAGGCTTTTGACATCTTGCTTGTTTTGCTCCGTAATTAGTCCAAAATCGCCAAGTTTCACATAATGCTTGTTTTTACCTAAGAATTACTAAAGTAAACATTAATGTATCGATTCTCATATATAATATAATAAAACAAGTCAAATAAATTAGGATAAATGATGATAATAAAATGTACCTATTTTAGTTATCAAATATCCCCCACTTGAACTTTACTTGTCCCCAAGTAAACCTTAGAATTAATCGTATGAAAATGTATCCTAAAAGATATTAGGATTTATTTTTATATTTAAGCATGTATTCGTTTTGTCATAATCACACAACCAAACACTTAACGAAGTAGAAACCAAAATAATTTTTAATGTAAAACAATTCTAAATCGTTTAGTTGCTTAGTCGTGACGAATATTCTATCATAGGCTTGGCAAGTATACGCATCTCCCCCACTAAAGCCAAGGAATAACAAGTTAAAGCGGTAAAAGGGTTTGTTGGTTAAGGGTTGATCATCCTTTTTAATCTCTATCGATCTCATATTCCAGAAAAGGCGACAAAATCACAAATACATGATCGAATCCACGACCACGATACTTGCAATTACTCAAATCCTTAACTCGAATAGGCTAAAGATAGGACCAAATAATCTTCACCAATAATATTATATCAAAAAGGGCGACAAAATCATAAATACATAGCCGAATCCACGACTACGATACTTAAGATTGCTCAAATCCCTAATCTCAATAAATCAAAGGTTTGGATGAAGAATGATATAGGGTATGGATAATATTTGGGATACAAATTGGTGTAAAATAAAAAATAAACAAAACAGATAAATTAAAATCCTAAGTGTGGTTAATCACTTTTTCCAACCATCCCATGAATAAGACTCATATCATTGAATAACTCACGCTTTAACACTTGAAACACACGCTTTAGGTAGACACGAATTATACTCAACAAAATCTCAATCAAAGAATAACCTTAGTTGGCGTTCCCATAACGGCCAACTCCCATTCAATCCATAAATATAACATACAACAAATAGTGGTGATATCTCCCACATAATACAAAACTTTACATAAGTTGGTTAAAACAAACTTCCAACTTTTCCTTTTTCTTCATCTTTTTGTTTTTTTTTTTTTTTTTTTTTTTTTTTTTTTTATAGACACAATGTGTAAAATTTCTACAACTTTTCTATCACTATTTTTCCGGATAATTTTTCATACTCTTCATACTTTCAGAAATAACTGTAATAGCGAAAGTAGCAAACACACGAAAAATAAACTAAAAGTTATACAATATTTACTTTCATACCAATTGCATTGTGCAATTTCCTGACTTAACCAAAGATAATGAATTACGCACGCGAACACAGGTAATGTAAGGAAACACACTTTGCCTAAAGCAATTAACCACGGATTTTAATCTACAGGGTAGGCTAAGGTGTAAGGGTGTATTGAAACATTATAAAAAGGTGTAAGAAACGAAAGGAATGGCTCTGAGGGTTTTTCTAGGGGTATCTTACTCTAAAAGTGAGAGTAGCAAAGGGTTTATACGGGGGTTAACTAACCAGTGTAGTTAGTTAATATCACATAACATATAAAGGCTATTTGGGTGTAATCCTAGAAATTTACCAAGTTAGACAAGTCACTCCAATTATATAGATAATACTTATTATGGTGGTCTCGAATAGTATACAAGCCAAGTTCTAAAGTTTACAAGTCACCAGCACACTAAAGTTTTAATATTTTTGAAAGAATAGAGTTATGTGTGCGGTTATGTAATTTAGACTTTAAACAAAAACATGCTAAAAAAATTTTAATTTTGATATATTAAGCGCATTTTAAGCATATTTTGAAAAAGTTTAGGGACAAGTAAGTGTTCTAATTCTCCATCCCCCCACTTAAGTTATACAACGTCCTCGTTTTTGTGTCAAAGGTTAAAAACTAGAAAATAAAAGAATTAGAACAGAAAAACTCCCCTGAGATTTGCTCGGTATGATCCTCCATTATTCGTATAAGAGCAAAAATCAACTTTCTTGTGGATGAGAACGTTTTAAGCTCCATAGATGATGTATCCACAAAAATTGCAGGAATCTATAATACCATTTAGACTTTAACACACCTGAGTTAAGAAGGTTCAAACTTGCATAATACATTAGTAGTTAGTAAAAATAAAACCTAAAAAATTAAACTGTAAATCATCAGGTCAGTCGATACGCCGTATCTTATGGAAGAAGATACGCTGTATCGAGCCTGGATAAATACGAATCAGAATAAAAGATGCGTCGCATCCTTAACCAGGGATGCGCCGCATTAAATAAACTGACAGAAAGTTTTAAAGTCAAAAATAAAAATGCAGAAAACGAAATAAGATATGACCTGTGCAGGTGATGCGTCTCATCTTATGATGGAGATGCGCCGCATCTTCTGCAGGTCTGACAGACTCGACACAGAACAGAAAAGTAAAAATTCGGGTTGTCTCCCGGTCAGCACTTGTCTTTATTCCAGAGTCTTCAAGTTAGACTCACATTCAGCTCCTATTTTCGTTACGTTTCAAAATACAAGATTTTTGATTTAGTAGATGCGCCGTATCGATAAAGATCGATGCGTCGCTTTTGTTTAATAATTCAAAAAAAAACTGTTTTTAATTTAAATAGAAAATACGCCGTATCTGTTAAAACAGATGCGTCGTATGGCGTTAGAGTTTAGAAAAATTTCTTATTAAAAACAGAATACGCCGTATCTTGGGGAAAGATGCGTCGTACTTGAATTTATTAAACGCGTTGTATTTTATAAAAATTAAATGCAATACCCCGTATCTGTGAAAATAGATGCGCCGTATCGTTTGTTTCAGCACAATACAACGATAGCAGAATGCAGAAAAATAGAAAAAGAAAAACAAAAATAAAGAAAAACAAAAAGAAACAAAAATTACAGAAAACAAAAACACACAAAAACAGAAAATATGCAAATTATACAATGAATGCAATCTATCTAATATATAACAAGGTTAGTGGTTAGATTCTAAAAAGAAAAAACTAAAAAGAAAAACCTAATTAAAATACTAAATCAAATTAACAGATAATAACAATTCACTCCCCGGCAACGGCGCCAAAAACTTGATACGTGCGCATGTTGTTGAAGTTTAGCAGTATTAATGCCTGCTCAAGTTTTAAATTTATATTTAGCCGACTTATCAATAACACACACACTTAACGAGCAGTGTACCCGGTCAGTATGAATATAATGGTAAGTAGAGTGTCGATCACTAAGAGTGGAACGTATTATCTAGTTATTCTAATCAGTATTTTAATATCCTAAGTTAGCTATACAACCTAATCTAACGCAAGGGGGTTCAGCCTGAGAGACTGGCACGGTTTGGTTATGATTAAATAGAAAACTAAACTAATGAGCACGAATCAGCGATTAGCACACACGTACACAGATAGATACTCGAGACAATAAGAAGACCTGTCCTGATAATTAGGTAGCTTGTCACTTGTTTTATTGCTAGTTTTATATGAAGTGTATATAATTAAACCTTTCTCGTTGGCTCTAATCTTATCGGCGAGTAAACCCTTAACGATTACTTATGTCTAACCTACTTTTCTAGAGTATTGGGCATTTGTGATACCCACGTCTCGTATATGCTAGAATAGATAGGCGAAGAAGGGGCATGGCGACCCAAGCAAGACTCAGATAGACACAAAGGTTATCAATGCACTAATAAAAGTCACCAAAGACATCAACATATAAACTTTAATTAATGGGAAAGCAATATTAAGGGGAGTGCATGATTTTCCGTAGTCACATGACATAAGCCCATCAATCCTGATGAATTAAAGCGTACTAATACAATAAAACAATACTACTTAATGAATTGTATAAATGCAAGACCTTCTTACAGCTCTTGTATCTTCATTTAGGTGTGTCTTGTGCTGCTTGGTCGTCTGAATTCGGCTCTAGGGTTATATGGTCTTCGGTCTCTATCCAAGACTAAGCTCTCGAAATTCGTCTGGCCTTGGGGTATTTATAGTTTCTGCATGACGGATCGATGCGGCGCATAGAGTGAATAGATGCGGCGCATTGACTTAACTTCACGTGGGGTCCAAGATTAATATATTCTGGAATATTCGTACACCGTCTTCAGATGCGGCGTATCTTGATCTTTGTATGCGGCGCATGTACTTTAGCTGTCTTGGATTGTAACTTGTGAAATCTTGATAGTGATACGCCGTATGTTAGAAGTATAATGCGGCGTATCTGGAGTAGAACGAGCTTGATATTCTGGATTTCAGTAGGCTTTTGACATCTTGCTTGTTTTGCTCCGTAATTAGTCCAAAATCGCCAAGTTTCACATAATGCTTGTTTTTACCTAAGAATTACTAAAGTAAACATTAATGTATCGATTCTCATAGATAATATAATAAAACAAGTCAAATAAATAGGATAAATGATGATAATAAAATGTACCTATTTTAGTTTATCAAATATCCCCCACTTAAACTTTACTTGTCCCCAAGTAAACCTTAGAATTAATCGTATGAAAATGTATCCTAAAAGATATTAGGATTTATTTTTATATTTAAGCATGTATTCGTTTTGTCATAATCATGCAACCAAACACTTAACGAAGTAGAAACCAAAATAATTTTTAATGTAAAATAATTCTAAATCATTTAGTTGCTTAGTTGTGACGAATATTCTATCATAGGCTTGGCAAGTGTACGCATCTCCCCCACTAAAGCCAAGGAATAACAAGTCTAAAGCGGTAAAAGGGGTTTGTTGGTTAAGGGTTGATCATCCTTTTTAATCTCTATCGATCTCATATTCCAGAAAAGGCGACAAAATCACAAATACATGATCGAATCCACGACCACGATACTTGCAATTACTCAAATCCTTAACTCGAATAGGCTAAAGATAGGACCAAATAATCTTCACCAATAATATTATATCAAAAAGGGCGACAAAATCATAAATACATAGCCGAATCCACGACTACGATACTTAAGATTGCTCAAATCCCTAATCTCAATAAATCAAAGGTTTGGATGAAGAATGATATAGGGTATGGATAATATTTGGGATACAAATTGGTGTAAAATAAAAAATAAACAAAACAGATAAATTAAAATCCTAAGTGTGGTTAATCACTTTCCCAACCATCCCATGAATAAGACTCATATCATTGAATAACTCACGCTTTAACACTTGAAACACACGCTTTAGGTAGACACGAATTATACTCAACAAAATCTCAATCAAAGAATAACCTTAGTTGGCGTTCCCATAACGGCCAACTCCCATTCAATCCATAAATATAACATACAACAAATAGTGGTGATATCTCCCACATAATACAAAACTTTACATAAGTTGGTTAAAACAAACTTTCAACTTTTCCTTTTTCTTCTTCTTTTTTGTTTTTTTTCGATTTTTTTTTATAGACACAATGTGTAAAATTTCACAACTTTTCTATCACTATTTTTCCGGATAATTTTTCATACTCTTCATACTTTCAGAAATAACTGTAATAGCGAAAGTAGCAAACACACGAAAAATAAACTGAAAGTTATACAATATTTACTTTCATACCAATTGCATTGTGCAATTTCCTGACTTAACCAAAGATAATGAATTACGCACGCGAACACAGGTAATGTAAGGAAACACACTTTGCCTGAAGCAATTAACCACGGATTTTAATCTACAGGGTAGGCTAAGGTGTAAGGGTGTATCGAAACATTATAACAAAGGTGTAAGAAACGAAAGGAATGGCTCTGAGGGTTTTTCTAGGGGTATCTTACTCTAAAAGTGAGAGTAGCAAAGGGTTTATACGGGGGTTAACTAACCAGTGTAGTTAATTAATATCACATAACATATAAAGGCTATTTGGGTGTAATCCTAGAAATTTACCAAGTTAGACAAGTCACTCCAATTATATAGATAATACTTATTATGGTGGTCTCGAATAGTATACAAGCCAAGTTCTAAAGTTTACAAGTCACCAGCACACTAAAGTTTTAATATTTTTGAAAAAATAGAGTTATGTGTGCGGTTATGTAATTTAGACTTTAAACAAAAAACATGCTAAAAAATTTTAAATTTTGATATATTTAGCGCATTTTAAGCATATTTTGAAAACTTTTAGGGACAAGTAAGTGTTCAAATTCTCCATCCCCCCACTTAAGTTAAACAACGTCCTCGTTATTTGTGTCAAAGGTTAAAAACTGGAAAATAAAAGAATTAGAACAGAAAAACTCCCCTGAGATTTGCTCGGTATGATCCTCCATTATTCGTATGAGAGCAAAAATCAACTTTCTTGTGGATGAGAACGTTTTAAGCTGCATAAATGATGTATCCACAAAAATTGTAGGAATCTATAATACCATTTAGACTTTAACACACCTGAGTTAAGAAGGTTCAAACTTGCATAATACATTAGTAGTTAGTAAAAATAAAACCTAAAAAATTAAACTGTAAATCATCAGATCAGTCGATACGCCGTATCTTATGGAAGAAGATACGCCGTATCGAGCCTGGAATAAATACGAATCAGAATAAAAGATGCGTTGCATCCTTAACCAGGGATGCGCCGCATTAAATAAACTGAAAGAAAGTTTTAAAGTCAAAAATAAAAATGCAGAAAATGAAATAAGATATGACCTGTGCAGGTGATGCGTCGCATCTTATGATGGAGATGCGCCGCATCTTCTGCAGGTCTGACAGACTCGACACAAAACAGAAAAGTAAAAATTCGGGTTGTCTCCCGGTCAGCACTTGTCTTTATTCCAGAGTCTTCAAGTTAGACTAACATTCAGCTCCTATTTTGCTCTAGCGAGATCTTCCATCTCAATCTCTCTCTTAGTTCCATATTCAAGTAACCAAACATTCTTTCCGCTAATTGGAACATCCTTGACCCTAATCCGCCTCTAGTAGTTATTCCATTATGGTCGTGCGTTTGGAACAAAACTCCTTTAATCACCTTCGACAATTGGTGCACCTCAATCGTCAATTCTGTAATCATATAGTTTTGTTCTTTCAGCAACAGTCCATTGATGAAAGTTTCGACCTCATGATGCTCCTTATCACACTCGTGGGCGAACTTAGATACAATCTCATCGGTTGTAAGTTTAATCCATGGTCCTCCGAACCAGCTTGGGAAAATATCAATCATGATTCCTGAAACACAAAACAAATAGGCTACGAAGCAAAAAATTTCTAAGAGACAGGTCATTCTTAGGTTCTACAGGTCAAACCCAGCGCTCTGATACCATAACTGTAACACCTCGACCCGACATGGCCAAGATATCACATTTATGGTGTCATACAAAGCATAATATACACAAGCGGAAGTCTTTCAATAAATACCAAGTCTCGAACATCAAGACTTGTAAAAAGATAATCCAAAGCATAATGGGTTACATAAATAAATAATATGAAACATTCATAGTATTCAAGGTACAAGAATAAATATCCGAAACAATGGATAACAAATAATAGGTCTTCTAAAATCTACACTCTCCACTCAAGCCCATTACCCCGCTTATAACCTGCCGCATAAGAAAAGAAAATGCGGCTGAGCTTAAAAAGCCCAGTGAACAGATATATATAACAATACATAAGGTAAATAAGCATAAGCAACGAAAAGAAGCATAAGAGTATAAGTGAACATCAAGATTATACGAGTCATAAGAATTATAGAATCATGAGGGTTATAAAGGAAATCATAGAGTTATAAGAATAGTAAGAATAATGGAGTCATAACTGTCATGAGAACTGAATGAGAAACGAAACAAGAAATGAATGAAAACAAAGAAAGGTTCATATAAGGATGTGCCATAAGAACTACATATCATAATCCGTCAAATCATATAATATCTTAAAAGTGCACGAAGAGGGGAGACCTCTAAGTACTAAAATATAGTAACTTTTCAAAAATAGTAACTTTCCATATTTAGTAACTTTCCAAAAATAGTAAGTTTAGCCATTTTAGGTTTAAAAGCAATTTAGGGTTTTTAAAAATAGTAGGTAGCATTTAAAAATGTCAAAATTGAGTTTCATATATTAATATAATTATAAAATGATGTCATTTCACAATTTAGGGTTTTACAAGTCAAAGTAGGGTTTCCAAATTAAGTAAATGTGAGATTAGGGTTTCTAATTACACAAGTCATTTTAATTGATCATTTAAAGTAATTAAACCCCAATTAGGGTTACATACATTCAATTAGGTCATAATTAAGTTATATTTCCCGAATTAGCAGTTTTAGGGTTTAATTCATATAATTTGGGTTTCATATTATCATTATTCAAATATTAGGGTTACTATTGCAATTATACCAAGGTTAAAGGTTAATATGATAATTAATCAAAACATAAGTTAAATACTTTTAAGATGACAAATAGCTTATTTAGGTTCTAAAGGTGAAGCAATTTTGCTTATAAGTCTTTTAAATAAGTGACTACTTAAATTCAGAATTAACATTAAAACAGGTCCGACTTTTGCTATTTATAACACACCCTAAATGAGTTTATAAAATTCTTTACTTATACCCAGATATACCTATATGTCTTAAGTATTTTACATAATTTTTTCAGATTTTATTAAGTAGTACAAGTATAAACTAAAAATCGACAACCACAACATATTCTCGAATTGGATATGCTGGAACACCCCGAAAGTATGTAATTATTTCCCCAGTTCAACATCTCATAAAAATCTACAAAAATTACAAAACGTAACTCATATACCAAATTTCATTCTGTCAAAATCTCAGGTATTAATTCGTTATAGATATTAAATTAAAAATCATGAACCACGTCTGAATTTTCATACCCCGAAATACAGTTTTGACACATGAATTTCTAAAAATCAAACGGTTGCCTTCTAGACCTCTAAAAATCATCAAACCAATTTTATTTGATCCTTATTTTACTGAATTCAGTTTTAGACCAAAGAACCACTAAAATTCATGTTTATATCATTGGTTTAAATTTCGTTTAATTAGCACAAAATTTCTGGTAGATTAGTTTGTTCATATATATCCGATTTCAATAACAAAATAAATTATATTGTCACATATTAATACATATCGATCCGAAAGTATTATTATAGATTGAAGATTTATGGTTACCTCTTATGTTAGATTGAATGGAACAAGAATTCAAGGATCTCCAAAATGATCAAATCACCAACACAACTTCTCGTCTCTTGATCAAGATCGAATGAACAAAATAAACAAGGATCGATTAGGTTTTTGTTTATGAACATGTCGTATAGATTAAATGATGTATATTTGATTACCTTTGTGTGATACGAATTGGATAAGAAAACAATGATCAAGATCAAGTTTATTGCTCCTCATCTTCTCCTTCTTAAGATCGAATAGAACAAAGTTTGTTTAGGGTTTTGGTTTGTTTCTTTCTTGCCATCAAAATGGAGTAGACAAAAAGGATTAGGGTTTTCTTGGAGAGGTATAATACACAGTTTTGGATGAGAAGATGTTGGGGAATTATGTGCCGTGAATTAGGGGTATTCAAGGGATGATTAGAACCTTCCTAAATTAGCCAAATTTTCATACTTATCTTTTATAAATATTTTGTGTAAATAGTTTTATTATTTTTGGCCCATAGGGACTTCTTAGACGTGCCATACTTTATTTATAGATTTCTCGTATCATTTTGTATTTTACGTTAGGTTATATGTTCACATTGTGTGGTTTCGAGTCATAACATGTTATATAACTCAAGTTTTAATTTATAGCGTATTTTATAAGTCATTTTTAATTTAGGGTGTTATAACTTCCTATCCTCCCCTTCACTTTCCACTCTTTTCATTTTCATTCCAAAATAAATCTTAAGAACAGAGTATTAGAAAGATAAGTTTCGCCAAAGAAGGCCAAGGTTGATAACTTGCCAAATTCATAAATGAAAATTTTACATCGAGGTCTTGGTTTTAATAGTTAATTTGATGCGCATTAAATTATGGTTTCATAGTTGTTAAGATTTGAATCTTCATATTAGGATAATAAGATTATACGACACTACAAAAGAAAAGCGATTTGGATCATACGCTGGATTTTAACAGGTTTAAGGTCTTATAATATTCTGAATTTGACAATAGAATCTTAAAATATAATCTGATACGATTTACTTTTCTCGAACTGCAAACTACAAAACTACAAAGTTATGTTTGGCGACACGTAGTAGTAGCAGTAGTAGTAAGCAGTAGCATAAACAGCAAGCAGTAGCACTTGGTAGTAACAGTAAGCAGTAGTTTTTTGTTTTAAAAACGTGTTTGGTAACGTAGTTGTAGCTGTAATTATAAAATGTAAAATTACCAAAAAGGGTATATACACATTAAAATAAAAAAAAAATGGACTTTATTTTTAAGGATATATGGGTAATTTTATAAACAAAATGCTGGAGCAGTTCCATAATGCTTGTTCAACAAGCATTTCAAATGGAAGTGGTTCAGCAATATTTTAACTCTTGTTGCTTTGTTGCCAAACAAGCTTTTATGTTTTATAAAATTTAAAAAACAACATGTTAATCTTCTTAAACATTCAATATTTATAATTTGGGACAACATTTCTATGAAACAGTTATATAATTTTGTGTTCATGATATACGAATAATATTAGAAAGACTATTAAGAAAATTACATTATAGTACAATCTTAGGATGCTGATCCGATCTTACGATTTCGATCTTGTAAAATCAAAAACGGTTCTGTGTAGCATCCCAATCGAGAAAATCTTTGTTTTTTCGTACACATTTATACCAAAAAAAAAGTATCGCAGTTAAAACATGGAACTAGTTGTCTAACTCTAAGTCGAGACTTGAGAGTTTGTTACATTTTAACAAAACTTAGGCAACATACAATAGAAATTGTACAAATATATATATATATTAGAGTTTTTATTTCTTCAAACTATATCATCATATAAAAACGTGTGTACAAAAACGTGTATAAAAATGTGGGTATAAGTGTGTGTATAAAAATGTGGGTAAAAATGTGTGTATAAAAACGTGTGTATAAAAATGTTTGTATAAGTGTGTGTATAAAAACGATTGTATAAAAACATTTATAAAAAGGTGTGTATAAAAATGTGTGTACAAAAACATGTATAAAAATGTGTATATAAAAATGTGTGTACAAAAACGTGTATAAAGATATTTGGAAAAAAAAAATTAAGAAAATCAAATTTTAAGTTAAGTATAAACCGTCGTTAGTATAAAGGATTAACGTTGCAAATGTTTGTTGCTAACGGAAAAAAACTAACGACAGTTAGTCTCATGGACCAAACCCGTTGTGGGTCGCAACCATAGGGACTGGATCCGTTAAAAAAAATTTTAGGGACTATTTCCGTTAAACCCAATAGACCACAGAGACCATTTATGAAATGAACTCTTTAATTAATTACACAACATGAGATATCATTAAAAAAGAAATTTAGTTTGTTTTCTCTTTTCTTTTTTTTCTTTTTCTTATTGCAAGTTTAGCCATTCCTATTTCATTTATAGCCGGATAAACTAAGGGCCCGTGTGGCATATATAAGTGGGTTTAGGATTTGGATTTGATTTGGATTAATTAAATATAAAAAAGATATTTTAATAATTAATAAAAGTATTTAAAATTGATTTTAATTATTTATAATATAAAAAGAAATGTAACGCAGAGACAAATGCTAAAACCTTGGCCTACATTGTAAACCATTCTACCCACCTTAGATTGTAAACAGTGCATTATTTTAAACTTTAATCAGAAATCCTAAAGCTAAAAAGTCAACCAAACGACTGATTTTTGTTTTGAAGCCCAAAACCTAATCCACACCCTCCAAGCAAACGGGCCCTAATAACATGGTAAATTCAAATACAAAACTCTACTACAGAATAATATATATTTCAAGTGGAGTTAACCTTAAAACAAAAATATAGAATAGTGGTTTGAGATGAAAAGTTATAACTAACAGGGAAGTGTTTTTTTTTTTTTTTTTTTTTTTTTTTTTTTTTTTTTTTTTTTTTAATATCAAAAGCTTTAAAACGGAAAGTGCGGAATAAAATATATATAAAGTTTAACTAGTCAAAAGTATTAAACTGACAAAAAGTACGAAACAAAAACTGATAAAAAACTATGTTCAACTGTAAACAGGAGGTCAAAATGAGGTAAAAAGGTACAAAACATATGTACTTTTTGTGACCCAAGAAAATGAATAACATAACCTGACTAAATTAGTCTCATCATGTGCCGCCGGTGGCTCTATAACTCTAGTTACTTTCATCATAACTATTTCAGCAATGATTGATATGTTTGCTCACCTTGTCATTATTTCGTAATTTAAGAACATAAATAAACGTATAAGATTACACTGTTGGAAATTTAGTGCCTTATCCCAACTTGGAATCTACAAATTAATGCAACATACACAACATCTTGTATTTGATGTTTAACAACATTTTTGTTTTCGTCTATTGGTAATAGTTGAAAATGATTTAGAGATTCGTTTCGCTTAAGTAGTTTTTTTGTTTTATTTTTAAAATGTACTTTTTAAAGAATGACATAGGTCTAATTTCAACTTTTATTGTCGTTCAATGATCATTTAGCACTCACGAACACATCCGGTTAAGGCCAGAGGCAGACTAGGGGTTCTCAAGGGTGCCCGTAAACAACATGGAATTTTCTTGCGTAACGTAAAATAATGTCAAATACCGATTTTTTTTTTCTTTTCAAAAATGCATCTTATTCCAAGATTTTGTGTTACAATTATGTATTAGCTTTGATGAAATGCACCTTATGACTTTTAACACTGTAAAACCCAAAATTCCAGAACATGTAAAAAGACCAAATTGACCCTACAACTTTGAAATTCAATTTATAAGTATTTAAAGTCCCAAATAATTCACAAACTATCAGAAATAAATAAAGTATGACATGTTAAATTTTTGTATAGACATTTTAATTATCTTATGACTTAAAAATATATAAAAACTTTATGTTATACTTAATAGGGCCGAATATTATTTAATTATGTATATATGTGATTTGTTATTTAAATTAAGTGTATAAAATAAGAAGATAAGTACAAGTAATTAGAGAAAATCTTCACAAAACAATAATTGATCCCCCAAGATCCTTTTAGCCGTGTATTTTGGTTTTCCATAACATAAACACGTTTCCTCCTAATTTCTTTCATACGGTTTCACTCATGAACCCTAAAACACAAATAAATTCTCTCAAGCTCCATACGAATTTTTAAGGCTGCTACTATAATTTTCGTGGGTCCTACCAAGACTAAAGGAGATGGGAAAAATCGTTTGAAGGCTGTAGATGCACTGGTTCGATCGTGGTAATGGTTTGGTCGTTTTCTTCTAAGCCGACAAGTGTATAATTGGTTCTTATTAATCCTTTGTTCGATCCTTGCCAAGGTATTTTTTTTATCATCTCATATCATCAGTACCTTCATGATATTCGATTACAAACCAACCATGCATGCTAGATTAATTATTATAATTCGTTATCCTTAAAATAAGAAAATATTATGAAACCGGCCATACGAATTTTTGTGACTTTGAATATATTTTATTTGGACTCTATACAAGCCATATAACACCAAAAAAATAGTAATTAGAATTATGGAGGCCTAAAAGTATTTTGATGAATTAATCTTATAGTCGGCTAAATTGAAAACGGGTTAGAATAATAAAAATAAAAATGATTGAACTAAGGTTTTGATCTTGATGATTTAAAATGAGTATAATAAATGTGTTTAAGGCTAAATTAATGTTTTGTAATGATTGGATAAATTTAGGGTTAGGATTTGGGGATTTCTACTAAAACCGATTTGGGGAATAAATAAGTTTGGGCATGTTTTGTAAATGTATAAATCTACGGGCCATTTCTGTAAAATACTATAGACCAGGGATGTTTCGTATAAATTATAATATGAGGGGGTTATATGTAAATTTGGTAACTAAAGGGTTTAATTGGTAATTTATGTAAATAAATAATCCGATTGTTAATTAATTAAAATAGAAGGGCCTATTTTGTAAATTTGGATAAATTGAGGTCAATTCGTATAAAAATGTATGCAAGGGGTGTAATGTGTAATTTTGGATAATTAATGGCCTAATGTGTTAAAATGGATTTAATAAGGTTATATTTATAATATTATAAATGATAAGGACTTAAATGGTAATTATTGTAAATTAAGGGTTTGACTTATGATATTTGTAAATTGAGGGACTAAAATGTAAATATTGTAAACTTGTGTATTTATTTGTATAAAATATGGAAATAGTCATATTTACACTTTGAACCCTTAACTTTGGCATTTTGACATTTGAAACCCTAAAATATGGAAAGTTGCTATAATTAACCCTAGACTTTTATAACTTGCTAAAATGTACCCTATTTCCATAATGAAGCTTAATTAATGACTTAACCTAATTACTTTGAGGAATTTGTCTAATTATGGAAATTGACTACTTTCGGAAGCTTACTAAATAAGGAAACTTTCTAAAAAATGGAAACTTACTAATTTTGGAACCCTGCTATAAATGGAAAGCCGACTAAAATAAGAAATCTGATTTGAAGAAGATATAAATAATAAGACGACCATGTATTCGTGTAGATTCGCTGAAGATGGAGTTGTTTTCGATCTTTGTATTTCTAGATATGTTTGCACGTGCGGTATAAGGTACAGATATTCTACCCTTTTTCAGTAAGGGTGTTTTCCTTCTCATGACTCATTTATCTTGATTCGTTTAAGATTCCCTAAGCCATTGCTACGTTCCCCTACACTTTGGTTCGTTTGTTTGATTCGTTTTGATCTTGGTGTTCTATATGACCCTTTTTCGTTGAGCCTCTTTAATGATCCATTTGATATTCGTTCGTTACCTTGTGATATTAGTATTCGAGACACTTGATACTTCGAAGGTTTATTTGATTTTGGTAAATAGATGTGAAAACCTTTTAATTATAACATGGGAATGGTTTGAGGAAAACTTATTTTAAAACGATGTTTATGAAATATGCGATACCACTTTCATTTGGAATTTTACTAAACTTTTATGGAAACTACTTTTAAAGATTACTTTTATAAGAACAGTTATTAAAGATCATTTTAATGAAAACCATTTGATAAAGATTTCTTTAAATGAACCAGTTGATGATGAACCTTTGATCAGTTCGTTGGATTCATTTAACTTTGATTCGATGACTGAGATTATTTGAACCTTTGCTATGATTTGGACCTTTGACCTTTGACCCTTCAGTTTGATACCCGAGCCAAGTTTGTTTCCTAGCCATGAAGGTAACATGGCCGTGTCATTGATGCACCTGTGGCATGACTCACGTGTGGGTGAGTGATTTCTCACACCGTCCCCATATTTTTCGTTGCATGCACATTATATTTATTATGGCCTATATTATTGTTCGGGGGGCGTATGGGTTGCAATCCTAGGTTCGTGTCCGTGTTCGTGGACTTAACATGATTTGATATTATATATTGTTCGGTGACGGATGTTGGGTGCAATCCACGTCTTTCACAAGTTCGGGAGCTAGCTACTCCATTTAAAGAATGAGGACACCCCTCATATTATCGGATTATCTGAGAGGTCTTCCCTCTATATGATTATGAAGGTTTGGTTACTATATTTGGTTCGTGTTCAGGCTCGTGGTGGATTACTGACCTTTCCTTTTCCCTTTCTTACTTTGTACCTTTATCTATACCTTATGTTATTCCATTGCACTATACTATATATGTTCGTTTCCTTTTGCTTTCGTTTCCGTTTATATATATCTGTTCACTGGGCTTTTTAAGCTCAGCCGCATTTCTTTTCATGCGGCAGGTTTTAGTTGGAAGCTGGGTATGAGTGAAGAGACTTTTGGACTTAGAAGACTTGATAGTTATTTTGGCCTAGAGATGATTAGAATTTATTATATTGTTAAAATTTGTATTCGCGTTTGTAACCTTGTAATTTCAGTATTTCATTTGTAACCTTGAGATTCCTTGTATTACTGTAATGTATGCTTTGTTTTGATCTGATATGAAACCATTAGTGTGACATCTTTACCCTTGTCGGGTTGGGGTGTTACAATTATGGTATCAGAGCGACAGGCTGCGATTCGTAATACATTTACCCTTGACCTGTGTAAGTTAGGACCACTAAGTTTTCCCTGTAGGCGCTCGTAAGACAACCTTTGAAAATTGCTTTAAGATTTCCCTATAGGAACGTAAGTTTTGACCAGTGAGGAATGGGTAGACTATAAGGCATTTGTTTAGGTATCATTGCTTCCGCATCACTCTGATTCGTGCCTTGCTTTTGGTTAGATCCTGTTGATATCACTTTTGGAAAGCGAAAGCTTATGTTTTGCACCACCTAAGATTTGAACCTGATTAAATCTTGAAGGCATTGAGAATTTCATAATAATTGCCTGACACTATTTGATCCTCATCTTCAGATTTTGACTCTGATCTCTGATCCTTTCGTTAATCATTTTGACGCCTCTTCGGGCACTCTGAGAACCTCCATGACAATGACGTACTGAATATGTTTTGTTATTTGTCTTTTTCTTTTGATAAGTACCTATAAATTTTCCGACACTATTTGATTTCGTTTCACCCATCTCGGTCCTTATAAGAAGCCTTATGGTGTGTAACCACGAGTATAAGAATGTTTTTCCCCCTCACTTTTGAATGATAAAGATTCGATTTGCGCCCGTCTTTCTTTGGATAGGTAACTTCGATTTTATTCTGACAAGGAATTTGTTGAGTGATCAGTCAAATATTGACAACTACCCTTCTATGTCTCACCTTTGACGGTTGCAACAATTTTGAACTACCTACCATGATTACCGATTGTTAAACCCTTTGCTATCACTATTACTCTGGAGACTCGTATGTTACTTTCGCGGCTATGAAGTTTTCCTGGAACCCATTTCGTACCCCAATAAATGAATCCTACCTTGAAAGGTATTTGACACCCTGAGTTTTCCGAATATGATTCGTGACTGAACCACATTTTTTTCCACCAAAGTGTGAAGTAGGATTCGACATGATAACGAGAGATTGTCTAGTCACTAAGCGAAGGTGTCTTTCAGATGTGTTCGGGATCATATAAATTGATTCGAGCAACCGGGAAGAACCGCAACCGAAGACCAGGAAGTGAGTTTACTTGAGTGTATTTCCTGGACGTGTTTTAGTTCGTTCGTGATAAAGAAGGATGGTGACTGGAGATATGTATTGATTACAGGAAGCTGAACCATAATACTGTTAGGAGCCAATGTTCATCCACCCTGAAACGACTATGTATTTGTTTAATTTCGGAGCGCGAAGTTCCTTCTGATGAATTGAAGTTATTCTTGAAATCACTTCCGTATTCGTAACGACTGCTATGACGGTTAGTGACGCTAATAGTATTAGATAAAGCTGTGACTGTTTCGTGAATTTGATAAATAGTGTTTTCTCGTGAGTACTTGGGCAAATGGTCATTGTATGACTTAATAGTATGTTCGGAAATGAGGAAGAACACGAAAATCATCTTTGCACTTAGCTAGGAAATTCGTCGATCGTTTGTGCATTCTGAGAGATTGATATTTTTTAAGACAACGATGTTCTTATTTGAGGATACCTTTTTAAATCCCGCAAGTTTTGAAAACTATCACCAATTGGTCAAGACCGATAGCAGAACGGAGAACTGAAACCTTTTGAACTTTGCAGAAGAATTCTAGAGGATGTTTGCAATTTATGATACCATTGAGAAATTTCGTGAACAGAGAGAAACAGCTTAGTTTGATTGAGAATGGAGTTTTGGAAAAGCTGAAATAGAGATTAGCTTCCATATCTTCGGGCGGAACGAATTTTGGGGCATTCCAGAAAGAGACTCGGTGATACTCCCTTGCTGCACAGAAGGTTTTGCGTATGCATCAAGACAACTAGAAGAGCGTCAGAAGAAGTATTTCACTGCCTGACCTGGAGTTGACAACAACGGTGGCTACCCTGAAGAGTGAAGACATTCCTTACAAGGCAGAAGTGTTGGCGATGCAGAAGAAGAAATTCCAGATAAGATGGCGAACCTAGAGCTGATGAAGACATGCAGTCTTACTTCCCTATTCATTTTGGTTGTACTAAGATGAATTGAGAGCGGAAGCAGACTGGATGATGAAGAGATTTAAAGAGCATGCTAGGAATTCACATTACTCCAAGAAGAACTGCAGGAGGCTTGACGAACCAGACACAAGTATCCGATTTAGGTTTCACTTCCAAAATTATGGACGGACGAAGACAGATTAACCGGACTCGAAGAGATTGGATGTGTTGAATGAACGGATTTCTGAAGCAGACCCTTTATGTTTGGAAGAGTTGATTCTATGAAGGCCGGAGTTCTTGGCGACTAACTTTCATTTCCGTTGACCCTCTTAAGTTTCGTTATAAAGTAATAAGATCCTTTTATGATTTAAGTTCCCTAGAAGTAGTTCAGTTCGAATTTATTTTCGTATGTTCGGTGATGGCCTTGTTTTGAGATAATTTGGCGAATTGTGGAAGATATGATGCTTGTGACGGCGTACCTCACTTATGTTAGGCAATCTGGAGTTTTGATACTCTTGCGAATAGTTTTGTTTCCCTTTTTGACTTTGGCATTCGATTTTGGTTGACCTCCGAGGCTGTAGAAGTACTAGGTGGATTAAGATAGGTGGTTTTGATTACGACTTGAGATAAAGTATGATCATCATGAAGGCATAATTATGTGGTGCTAGTATTATGACGCCTGATCAACGTGATAATACTTACACCATATAACGTGCACTCATTGTGGCCATAGGATATCTTGGGGAGTACCTAAGAAGTTTAGAATTTGAACTCCGTTGGATTACCCGTGATTAGTGAGACTTTAGGTTCATTCTACCTACGCGTATGCTCTGTTTTCGTTCGTTAGATATCAGGATGACTTTGGACTCTCGTTTTGCATTCCGTTGACCTCAATTATAAATCTTGAATTCTTGTAAAGCTCTTTTCTGTTGACACAATCAATTTAATTTGAACTATTGTTCGTATTCCGTATGAGTTTCCTGAAGATTCACCTATCATCCATTTTATGTTGCATGGACCTGTTGATCAGAATCAACTTATTTTGTCTCCTTCTGAGAAATTTGAACCCACCTCATTTTGATTCGAGTCATGAGAAACTATTTGGTATGAAGATCTTTTTGGAAGAACCTCCTCGGGCGTGAGAATGTTTGTGACGACCTTTTGCGACTTGCTACGACTTCGTCTAACTTCGCGACTTCAAATTTCGAGGACGAAATTTTTCTTTTAGAGGGAAAGAGTTGTAAAACCCAAAATTCCAGAACATATAAAAAGACCAAATTGCCCCTACAACTTTGAAATTCAATTTATAAGTATTTAAAGTCCCAAATAATTCACAAACTATCAGAAATAAATAAAGTATGACATGTTAAATTTTTGTATGG
Organism: Artemisia tridentata subsp. tridentata; assembly: GCA_021014915.2. NCBI lineage: Eukaryota > Viridiplantae > Streptophyta > Magnoliopsida > Asterales > Asteraceae > Artemisia > Artemisia tridentata. Next base: position 246,762,277 of record CP139505.1, read on the forward strand.
AAATTTTTATTATCTTATGACTTAAAAATATATAAAAACTTTATGTTATACTTAATAGGGCCGAATATTATTTAATTATGTATATATGTGATTTGTTATTTAAATTAAGTGTATAAAATAAGAAGATAAGCACAAGTAATTAGAGAAAATCTTCACAAAACAATAATTGATCCCCCAAGATCCTTTTAGCCGTGTATTTTGGTTTTCCATAACATAAATACGTTTCCTCCTAATTCCTTTCATACGGTTTCACTCATGAACCCTAAAACACAAATAAATTCTCTCAAGCTCCATACGAATTTTTAAGGCTGCTACTATAATTTTCGTGGGTCCTACCAAGACTAAAGGAGATGGGAAAAATCGTTTGAAGGCTGTAGATGCACTGGTTCGATCGTGGTAATGGTTTGGTCGTTTTCTTCTAAGCCGACAAGTGTATAATTGGTTCTTATTAATCCTTTGTTCTATCCTTGCCAAGGTATTTTTTTTATCATCTCATATCATCAGTACCTTCATGATATTCGATTACAAACCAACCATGCACACTAGATTAATTATTATAATTCGTTATCCTTAAAATAAGAAACTATTATGAAACCGGCCATACGAATTTTTGTGACTTTGAATATATTTTATTTGGACTCTATACAAGCCATATAACACCAAAAAAATAGTAATTAGAATTATGGAGGCCTAAAAGTATTTTGATGAATTAATCTTATAGTCGGCTAAATTGAAAACGGGTTAGAATAATAAAAATAAAAACGATTGAACTAAGGTTTTGATCTTGATGATTTAAAATGAGTATAATAAATGTGTTTAAGGCTAAATTAATGTTTTGTAATGATTGGATAAATTTAGGGTTAGGATTTGGGGATTTCTACTAAAACCGATTTGGGGAATAAATAAGTTTGGGCATGTTTTGTAAATGTATAAATCTATGGGCCATTTCTGTAAAATACTATAGACCAGGGATGTTTCGTATAAATTATAATATGAGGGGGTTATATGTAAATTTGGTAACTAAAGGGTTTAATTGGTAATTTATGTAAATAAATAATCCGATTGTTAATTAATTAAAATAGAAGGGCCTATTTTGTAAATTTGGATAAATTGAGGTCAATTCGTATAAAAATGTATGCAAGGGGTGTAATGTGTAATTTTGGATAATTAATGGCCTAATGTGTTAAAATGGATTTAATAAGGTTATATTTATAATATTATAAATGATAAGGACTTAAATGGTAATTATTGTAAATTAAGGGTTTGACTTATGATATTTGTAAATTGAGGGACTAAAATGTAAATATTGTAAACTTGTGTATTTATTTGTATAAAATATGGAAATAGTCATATTTACACTTTGAACCCTTAACTTTGGCATTTTGACATTTGAAACCCTAAAATATGGAAAGTTGCTATAATTAACCCTAGACTTTTATAACTTGCTAAAATGTACCCTATTTCCATAATGAAGCTTAATTAATGACTTAACCTAATTACTTTGAGGAATTTGTCTAATTATGGAAATTGACTACTTTTGGAAGCTTACTAAATAAGGAAACTTTCTAAAAATGGAAACTTACTAATTTTGGAACTTTGCTATTAATGGAAAGCCGACTAAAATAAGAAATCTGATTTGAAGAAGATATTAATAATAAGACGACCATGTATTCGTGTAGATTCGCTGAAGATGGAGTTGTTTTCGATCTTTGTATTTCTAGATGTGTTTGCATGTGCGGTATAAGGTACAGATATTCTACCCTTTTTCAGTAATGGTGTTTTCCTTCTCATGACTCATTTATCTTGATTCGTTTAAGATTCTCTAAGCCATTGCTACGTTCCCCTACACTTTCGTTCGTTTGTTTGATTCGTTTTGATCTTGGTGTTCGATATGACCCTTTTTCGTTGAGCCTCTTTAATGATCCATTTGATATTCGTTCGTTACCTTGTGATATTAGTATTCGAGACACTTGATACTTCGAAGGTTTATTTGATTTTGGTAAATAGATGTGAAAACCTTTTAATTATAACACGGGAATGGTTTGAGGAAAACTTATTTTAAAATGATGTTTATGAAATATGCGATACCACTTTCATTTGGAATTTTACTAAACTTTTATGGAAACTACTTTTAAAGATTACTTTTGTAAGAACAGTTATTAAAGATCATTTTAATGAAAACCATTTGATAAAGATTTCTTTAAATGAACCAGTTGATGATGAACCTTTGATCAGTTCGTTGGATTCATTTGACTTTGATTCGATGACTGAGATTATTTGAACCTTTGCTATGATTTGGACCTTTGACCTTTGACCCTTCAGTTTGATACCCGAGCCAAGTTCGTTTCCTAGCCATGAAGGTAACATGGCCGTGTCATTGATGCACCTGTGGCATGACTCACGTGTGGGTGAGTGATTTCTCACACCGTCCCCATATTGTTCGTTGCATGCACATTATATTTATTATGGCCTATATTATTGTTCGGGGGGCGTATGGGTTGCAATCCTAGGTTCGTGTCCGTGTTCGTGGACTTAACATGATTTGATATTATATATTGTTCGGTGACTGATGCTGGGTGCAATCCACGTCTTTCATAAGTTTGGGAGCTAGCTACTCCATTTGAAGAATGAGGACACCTCTCATATTATCAGATTATCTGAGAGGTCTCCCCTCTATAAGATTATGAAGGTTTGGTTACTATATTTGGTTCGTGTTCGGGCTCGTGGTGGATTACTGACCTTTCCTTTTCCCTTTCTTACTTTGTACCTTTGTCTATACCTTATGTTATTCCATTGCACTATACTATATATGTTCGTTTCCTTTTGCTTTTGTTTCCGTTTATATATATCTGTTCACTGGGCTTTTTAAGCTCAGCCGCATTTCTTTTCATGCGGCAGGTTTTTAGTTGGAAGCTGGGTATGAGTGAAGAGACTTTTGGACTTAGAAGACTTGATAGTTATTTTGGCCTAGAGATGATTAGAAGTTATTATATTGTTAGAATTTGTATTCGCGTTTGTAACCTTGTAATTTCAGTATTTCATTTGTAACCTTGAGATTCCTTGTATTACTGTAATGTATGCTTTGTTTTGATCTGATATGAAACCATTAGTGTGACATCTTTACCCTTGTCGGGTTGGGGTGTTACAAACACTGTGTTCTCCACTTTTTATGTAGAGGAAAAATGAAAGTGAGAGGAAGTATAAAAAGTGGTGAGTAAAGAAAAAGAAAGATTGTTAAAAATTTGTTAATGTTCTTGAGTTGTAAAAGCAAAGGGAGAAAAGTGATGAAAAAAATATTATTTGACAATTATGTCCTCGATCATATATTTAATTGAGGCTTATATTAAATTAGCATAAAAACCCTTGCCACTTTCCTTTTCTTTTCACACTTTACTTTCACATTCCCTCTAACACACCTTGGTTTTTGTTTTCTTCACTTGCTTTCACTTTCTACCCATTTTCTTCACTTGAGAACACAGTGTTAGTCATAGATTCGTTACTTGTTAAAGTTTGGGAAGAAAAGATGTGAGTAAATCATTTTAACGTGTGAACCGTTTTAATTTTTCTTGGCCTACCCATCATGCACTATTTGATCAATTATAAACGCTTGGGGGTGTAAAATATATTGACTCCAAACCTTGAATCCAAGAGACACGAGGTTTTCTCCACTGAAACTCATATCCAGTCGTGACAAATGACTTCCACGGTCGCATACTCGCATGACATGATTATTGTTTAAAGTGACACAATTTACCCTCTAAAAAGTGCATGTCCGTCCACTTCTTAAAGAACACAAAGTTTAGATTTAGATCATAGGTCGTTGAAATCAAGCTTCGTTTCAACTAGCAATACTTATGATGCTTGATCAACGGTTTATAAGACATGGTGTTGATTTAGCTCAAAGGTAAGTTAAAGATTTATACCCTACCTCAAAGGCCAAAACTACAAGTGTACTATGGAAATCCAAACATCCTTTACAATACTGTTGATTTGTTGAAGGATGTCAAAGAAGACCTCCAGGAACAAGACAACAACTTTATTTAGTTAGTAATTAAATCTTTGTATCTTTTTAGTTAGTTGTTAAATATATTGTGTAACATGCAATATAAGTAAAAAAAGGAAAGAATGGAACAATAAGAATGGAATGTGAGCTGGATGTTTAGAGGTGCCAGAAAGGTACAACTCTTCATTCTTCTCTTTAAGTAGAGAGCACAATGACTTGTATTGTATCTTGAGAAATTAAGAATCAATATAAAAGAAAGGGAAAGGGTTGGTGGGAGTCTTTGTGTTTTCTAGCTTATCAGATCATGACATGGTACCAGAGCTAAGGTAATTTTTTATTAGCAACCAAAATGACAGGCACACCACCTTCATCTCCAAAAAATACCAACCTGCAAAAATCAGAAATCATAACACCTACTCTACTAGATCGCTTAGCCGAAGTTCTTTCCCAACCAGTGTCAACACTTCAATCGTCTCCACAAATAATTACACACCATGAGGGAGGAATTCCTCCCATTACTATCAAATTAAATGGTCAAAACTATGGTCTTTGGTGCCAGATGGCAGAAATGCACCTTTCAAGCAAAGACAAGACGTGTTACATTGACGGGAGTCTAAAGCCGCCGCCTCTTACCGACCCAACATACAAGAAATGGAAGACCGAAGATTCCACCGTGAAAGGCTGGCTAATCAACTCAATGGATCCAACCTTAGTAGATAACTTTATCCGTTTCCCTAATGCAAGGGATGTGTGGTTACAAGTAGAATTGGCCTTTTTCGATAAAAAATGACAAATCACAACTCTACCAATTAAAGAGAAAAGTTGTTAGGGTTAAACAATCAAATAGACACGTTCAAGAGTATTTTAATGAGTTGGTGATTCTGTGGAGAGAAATTGATTTTAGACGTCCTAATAGCATTAAATGTCCAGAAGACATCAAAAAAGTGAAAAACACAACCACCTTACTCAAGTAGATAGGGTCTATGTTTTTCTTGATGGTCTTGACTATTATTTTGATGGCATAAGGGGAGAGGTATTGAGAATGAAACCGTTTTTGAATGTTGAAGAAGCGTTTGCTGTTATTCGCCAAGAAGACTCGCACAAATTGTTGGTCCACAAATTGTATATGGATCACTAAGTAGTTTTGAATACCTAGTAGATGGTTAGGATAAATCCGAACCAATCTAAGTGAGAAACCCTAAGAGATTGTTAATGTTAATGCGGAATCTTAACAAGAACAATTTAGAACACAAGCAGGGATATCACTAACTTCGTATATTGATATTTACTATTATCAATTCGTACAACTCACACACGTTTACTAACAACCTTTAGGGATCCTTTTATAACACAAGGAAACCCTAGACGACACAGAAGATATACACAAATCTTCTATAAAGATACATACACGCAATGTATCTTTTCCTAATACAACTCTAACAAACTTTCCTATCTTCACGACCAGACCAGACTTAATAAGTCAACCAGACTTAACATATAACTACCAGACTTAATCATTACATAACCAGACCTAAAACACAAACAGACCTAACTCAGTAATCGACCAGACCTAAGTAGTAAACTACCAGACTTAAGTAGTCTGTTCTTGATATGCATCATAATTCCCAACAATCCTCCCCTAACTTGATCTTCATGCTTCATGAACTTCAAGTTCTTCTGATTTAGCCTTCTGAGGATTGAATCTTGAACACTTTGAAATGTATTTAGGTCTTGTTCCTTTCTAGCAGCTTGAATCTTGATAAGCTCTTCTGATATGGACTTGACAGCAACAATGACTATATGTACATCAATTCATATTAAGTTTCATAGCTATTCTCATCACTTCCAGGTGTGTTAACACCTGTGAGAGGTGAATCATTGAAATTTAATGGATTTGATGTCTCTTTACCAATAGCCATTACTACTGGAGTAGCCAAATGTTTTGGTGTGTAAGACCATGGTACACTGATAACCATATGATTTTAAGCAAATCATCAGCTTATCAACGGATTTGTTAAGTCTTTACCAAAAGCCGTTTGCTCAGGATTAGCCAGTCCTTGTGTTGATGAGACAAGGTGGACTGATAACCTTTTGATGTGTTAGTGCAAAGCACCTCCACCAAGTGAGAAGTTCCAATAGTCTCACTCAACAACTTGTGAAAATATACTTAATCCAGCATTGCCTATAAAAGATATAGATAAAACAAACCAAAATTTTTTATTTTTTTTTTTTTTTTTTTTTTTTACTACATTAACAGAACTAAAATCAGAACTAAAATAAATAACCTAAATGCTGGTAAGTATTCATACTTTACATACTTCACAGTTTGACCTCCCCTTAGGCCAAACCTCCCCTTAATTCAAACTAGGGGTTCATCATACCAATGTTAACTACCAGATAATTAAATCTAGGACCATCAAATGCCTTAGTTAACAGGTCAGCAACATTAAAATCTGTATGTATTTTCTCCACTCTAATCAACTTCTTTTCAAAGCAATCCCTAATGAAGTGATGCCTTATTTCTATATGCTTAGTTTTAGAGTGATATACTGGATTCTTAACAATACAGATAGTACTCTTATTATCTATGTGGATAACAGTATTCATAAAATTCAAACCATAGTCCAGCATCTGATTCTGAATCCACAAAACTTGTCCACAGCAATGAGCAGCTGCTACATACTCAGCCTCAGTAGTTGAATTAGCCACAATCGTCTGTTTCTTGCATTGCCAAGATATTAACCTCCTTCCAAGGAACTGACAACCTCCTGTTGTTGATTTCCTATCCAGACTTGCACCAGCATAGTCACTGTCTGAATAAGCTGTCAGGTCAAAAGCTGACTCCTTAGGATACCAAAGGCCCAAATTAGGTTTGCCCTTTAAGTACCTAAAGATTCTCTTCACTGCATGAAGATGTGAAGTCTTTGGTTGAACCTGAAAACGTGAACAAATACAAACTGCATACATAATATCAGGTCTAGAAGCAGTAAGATACATGAGAGAACCTATCATGGATCTGTAAAGATGCACATTCACATCAGCAGCATCTTCATCCTTTGTTAAAGGCACTTTGTTCTCCATGGGAGTGACTGCTGCCTTCACATTTGAGAATTCAAACTTTTTCAAAATTTCTGCAACATACTTGTCTTGAGAAATAAAAAGTCCATCATCCTTTTGCTTAACTTGCAATCCCAAGAAAAATGTAAGTTCTCCCATTGAACTCATTTCAAACCTGCTCTTCATTAATCCTTCAAATTCATCACACCAAGACTTTCTTGTGGATCCAAAAATGATATCATCCACATAAATTTGAACAAGAATAATATCCTTCTGATCTCTCTTGATAAACAATGTCTTGTCAATTACACCCCTGATGTATCCATGTTCTTCAAGAAACTGTGAAAGAGTTTCATACCAAGCTCTAGGAGCCTGATGAAGACCATATAGAGCTTTAATAACCTTATACACTTGATTGGGGTTAGCAGGATCCTCAAAGCCAGGAGGTTGATGTACATACACATCTTCATCAATAGTGCCATAAAGGAAAGCACTTTTGACATCCATTTGATATACCTTGAATCCCATATATGATGCATAAGCCAAGAATAACCTGATAGCTTCAATCCTTGCTACAGGAGCAAAAACCTCATCATAATCTATGCCCTCCTCCTGTTTGTATCCTTGAGCTACCAACCTTGCTTTGTTCCTTACAACCACCCCTCTTTCATCCCTTTTATTCCTGAAGACCCATTTAGTACCAATAACTTTAGCTTCATTAGGTAGGTCTACAAGAACCCATACTTTCTGTAGCTTGAACTGCAACAACTCTTCTTGCATGGCTTCAACCCAACTTTCCTCCCCTAAAGCTTCAGAAATTGTAGTGGGTTCACTTTGAGAAAGAAAGCAAGCAAATAAGCAATGTTGCTGGTCCTTATGGTTGACCCTTTGTTGTTGCTTGATCAGGCTAATGAGTGCAAGAGAAGCAGACTGATGTTGCACTCTACTTCTTGTTTGAACAGCAGACTTGGGGTTACCAATTATTTGGCTTTTGGGATGAATGGTGTGGATCCTGAGAGTGGGGGTTGGACTTACTTCCACTTCAGTGGGTAAGTTATTGAAATCAGTAATAATACCTCCTTCATCAAAGGAAGCCCCATCAAAAACACCTTCATTAGGATTAGGAAATACTTCAAGTTCTGGCATCTCAGAATCAGCACATTCAGTATTTGAAGAAAGGTCTGATAGAACATCACTACCAGACTTAAAAAGTGAAGTACTGCTCATGCTAGGTGATTTGACTTTGCCAGACTTAACTTCAGAGTCTGTTTTCTGAAGTGAAGAATCCTTGATCACTGCTTCAGCTGCATCAGACTTGTTCACTGTAGATGGAATCACAACAAGCTCAGCCATATCATCAATGTTCCTTGAATTTGAAGAATCTTTGGTACCTGCAATGTTAGTAGCCTCTTGGGTACCTGCAATAGGGTTAAGTTGATTCTCCTTGGAGACAGGAACATAATTCATAGAATCAGTCAAATAATCAATATCAAACATCCACCTATGACCAATTCCCTTGACATTGGGTTTTTCCTCAAGAAAGTTTACATGCAGATTTTCTTCTACTTTCTTGGATACTAGATTGTAAACCCTAAAGGCTTTACTGTTTAATGCATACCCAAGTAAAAACCCTTCATCAGACTTTCCTTCAAATTTTCCAAGAACACTTAAAGTATCAAGAATGGTAACATGACACCCAAAAGGTCTTATATGGCTAACAACTGGTTTGTGGCCAAACATAAGCTCATAAGGAGTTCTATTTTGAGGCTTGGTCACTCTAACCCTATTAAAGATGTAGCAGGCATTGCTGACTGCTTCAGCCCAAAATGTAGTAGGTAAAAGTGAATCTGCTAGCATAGTCCTAGCTGCCTCAATAAGTGTCCTGTTCATTCTCTCTGCAACTCCATTTTGCTGAGGAGTTCTTGCATTACTGAATTTTTGTTTAATTCCTTTATTACCACAAAAATCTAGCATGCTCTTGTTTTTAAATTCAGTGCCATTATCACTCCTAATGATTTTGACTCGTTTATCAATAAGGTTTTCAATCTGTCTAATGAAATTTTGAATCAAAGGGGTAGCTTCATCCTTCCTAGACATAAAGAACACCCAACAATATCTAGTACAATCATCTGTAATGACAAGGCAATAGCATGCATGATTTATACTATGGACAGATGTAGGGCCAAAAAGATCCATATGTAAGGTATGCAAAGGTTCAGTTATTAATCTTTCTAATTTAACCTTACAGGATGCCCTATGTTGTTTTCCCTTGTTGCAAGCCACACAGGTATGATCATTTTTAAACAATTTTGAAGGCAAACCTCTCACAAGGTTATTCTTCACAAGTTTATTCATATTTTTGAAATTCACATGGCCTAACCTTCTGTGCCACAACTTAGATTCATCCAATGTAGCTTTTGCAATTAAACAGGTAGCACCTTTTGCAGGATTAGATGCTTTCATATCAAAACTGTACATTTTGTGTTGTCTGGGAACTTTAAGAAGAATTTGATGTTCTTCAGGCATTTTAAAGTCCGGAGTCAACACAAGACAATCAGTTTCAGTAAAAAGCACCTTATGCTGAGTATCACAAATCTGTGATATTGAGAAAAGGTTGAACTGCCCAAGTTCTTTCACAAAAGATACATTGTCAAATTCTATGTTGCCCACAATGATTCTTCCTTTACCAGTTATCTGTCCCTTGCTTCCTCCAAAAGTAACAGAACCTCCCTCGAATTAATGAAAATCATTAAGATAGTTCTTGTTACCAGTCATGTGCCCAGAGCATCCACTGTCAAGTATTCCTCTATCTTCCATATAGCAAAGTGGATGATCCTGCACAAAAAGAAGAGAAATTAGTGATGAGGCGAAAAGTGTACCGCTTTTAAGGGGTCATTTAAGCCCGAAATCGTATTTATTTGATCAAATATTGCCCTAAATCGTTCCTTTTGTCATTTTAGGTACTTTTGAGGAGAAATCTGGAAAAGGAGGCATTTTGGACGTTTTTGGAGCATTAAAGTGAAGAAAACGGCAAAGTCTCAAGAATCGGCTAAAAGTTACTCTTGACGGCGTCACAATTAACATGGGACGGCGTCATGCCTTGGCAAGAAAAGTTGGATGTGAAATTTACTCATGACGGGCCAGTGAGTTTGCATGAGAATTCTGACGGCGTCACGCTTTAACTAAATCAAGGGCGTCACGGCTTAAATCATAAGGGGACGGCGTCACGTTCAGGATCCGACGGCGTCAAGCCTTGATAAGCCAGAATGGATTTTTGAAGAGCTAAAGAGGGACGGCGTCAAGATGGTCATCCGGGAACCCTAAAAGCGGCGAGGTGACGGCGTCACAATGCATAAGGTGACGCCGTCAGATGTCAAAGTCTATATATAGTTTTCTAATTTTTTGTCATTAAGGAGGGCTTAGTGTGTGGAATTTTGGGATAAAACCCTAAGACGATTTTAGCTACTTTTTCAGGGCTTCTTGCCTTGAGATCTTCCATGTTTCATTGAAAGATAAGTTATCAATTAATCATTCAATATGTCTATGTGTTGTTTGATTCTATCTTATGCTTGTCTTTTGTTTAACATGTTAGGCTAATTTTATCTTGTGTTTGCTTAGATCTAATGAAACCTAGCTATTGATTATTGGTTGTTAGTGTGTTATTAGTTGTATTGGATGATTGTTTATCTATGTTAGGCTTAAGAAAACTGGCTAACTTCCTATTCGGTAACTTGCTTGAACGTCTTAAGAAACATGAACCAAACGCGTACTAAAGGTTTTTATGGTTGTATTTAATGCACAAGCGAATTCTAGTGATCCCATGTTAGGAGCTTCCTAGCCGGCTCGACATAGGAGTGAAGTAGGAGCTTGTAGAGTTTGGGGAAGTAAGTACGCCACCCCACGAATGGTATTAAGGAATACACCCGTCATCCACGCGACTAATACACACTAATTAACCGGTAAAAGATAGTTAGGGAGTAAGGAAATCTAAGTAAACACATTTCTCTACACATAAGTTTCTCACCACTTTTCATTTTTGTTATTTTATTTTATTTGCATTTGTAGTAATTTGGGTTAGTTGACTAGCAACTAATTCCGCCCACTCCTTCAAAACCCGAGATTTTACTTGCTTTTATAAAATATAAAAACATAAAAAGAATCTTCCTCAACCCTTAGACCTAATTAGAGTAGCCTTTCACACCTAACGAACACTATTCCCTGTGGAGAACGATCAATCCCCCGTACTTACCACTACACTATACTACATCGGTCAGGTACACTGCCTGGTGGGGTTGTAAGCCTCTTGAGATCCCTCGAGAGGTAAAACCTGTTGTAAGGTTGCAAAACCCACGCATCAAGTTTTTGGCGCCGCTGCCGGGGAATAGTTATTGTTTAGGTTGAATTTTTATTTCTATTAGGTCTACTCACTAGATTCCTTTCTAGTGAGATTTTTATTTTATTTTTCTAGGTTTTCTTTAGTCTATCTATTTTCTTCGTGTCTTTGTTCGTAACCATTACCGTCCGACATCATGGAAGATGGTAATATCCTTAACCCACACAACCCACCACCACAACAACCACCACCACCTCCTAGAGCCCGTACTTTAGGAGAGTATTCCCGTCCTAGCCACCACGGCTATCGAAACACCATTGAGCTCACTCAAGGAGCCAATATCACACCCTTGCGATCCGACACCATCCGGTTGGTGCAAAGCGGATGCGCATTCCATGGACTTCGTTCTGAAGATCCTAATCAACATCTCAAGGACTTTCTTAAAATCGTTGATTCTATAGACCTTGATGTTGCCACTCGAGAGACGACCCGATTGCGTCTCTTCCAATTCTCTCTGCGGGACCAAGCTAGTCAGTGGCTAGAACGTCAACCCGCAGGATCCATCACCTCTTGGGATGATCTCACCACTCGTTTCCTTGCTCAGTTTTTCCCACCGGGAAGAACTACCAAGCTAAGGAATGATATCTTGATGTTCCAACAACGTCAAGGCGAAACTCTCTACGAGGCATGGACTCGATTCAAGGACTTACTCCAAAAAGTCCCTCACCATGGCATAGAACTTTGGCTCCAAGTCCAAATCTTCTATGACCATATCAATCTCTCCACGAGGCAAACCATTGACCAATCGGCCGGTGGCAAGCTACGTGATCTAAGTGCGGAACAATCATGGGCTCTCCTAGAGGATCTTGCTCTTTATGACAACGAAAGTTGGAGTGATCCCCGTGATTTGAATAAAACGGTCAAGGCAATATCTTTGCCTTTGAACAATTCAAGCACTTCCGACCGTAGGATCGTAGAACTTGAAGACCAAGTCAAGTTTCTCATGAAATCCTACGAGGCTCCTAAACCTTCAAGCCAAGTGAACAAAATCACTTCTTCATGTGAATTATGTAGTGGTCCCCACGACACTCGTGATTGCATGGAACTCCCCGAACAAGCTTTTGTGGACTACGCATCCTCGCGTACCGACGGAGCGGGAGACAAGTGGTACACTTTCAAGCCCGAGCCAAACCATTATGGTGATTCATACAACCCCTCATGGAAAAATCACCCGAACCTTAGGTGGAAACAAAACCAAAATTCACAACAAATCAATTCTTCCAACCCACCTAATCGTTTCCAATCAAGCGGTTCCAACTCGAACCGTACTTTCAACAACAATCCTTCCGGCAATGGTAGTACCAATAACTTTGAAGGATTGATGTCTCAATTTATGGCATCTCAAGAAGCTCGTTTAGCCAAGTTTGAAGCCGATTTCAAACAAAAACAAAGCGAGATGACCGACAAGATTGACACCTTGTTGAAAGCCCTCAATGACCGAGAAATGGGAGCACTCCCTAGCAACACGGTCAAGAACCCGAAACTAAACGTCAACGCTATTTCATCGGTTTCGTCCCCTAGTTCTTGTCCACAATATTATTCGGTCAATTCCATGAGCACGTGTTTCAAACAAACCCAAATCATTCCAAGTGACCAAGAAGTTATGACATCCAAATTGGTCAACAACATAGTTGAAACACCTCCCACTCAAAACCTTGACGATGAATTCAAGGAGCTCCACCTTGAAAGTCCGGTTGTTGATGAGAAGAAGCTCAAGTTAGGCGAAAAAGGGACCGCCTTTGTTCAAAACAAGCTACCTAAGAAGTTAGATGATCCGGGCTTATTTGTTCTACCTTGCAAGATCGGTAATTCGGAGGCTTATGATACATTAGCCGATCTTGGATCAAGCCTTAACCTACTTCCGTTACCTCTCTACACCTCTCTAAAACTTGGAAAACTTGAAGAAACCGAGGTGATAATAGGCTTAGCGGACGGAAGTGTTGCTTACCCGGTTGGAGTAGTTAAGGACGTGCTAGTGCACATTGGAAAACTAACCATTTTAGCCGATTTCCACGTCCTTGATATGGTTAGCGACCCTACATGCCCCTTGTTGATAGGTAGAGGATTTTTAGCGACCGCTAGTGCTATGATTGATTGTAAGGAATCCAAGATAGCGGTAGGAGAAGGGGATACTTGGTCAGTCTATGATGTTAAGAAACATGCCTATGATACTAGTGAGGAACCGACACCCCATTGGTTAGAATTAAATAGGAGACCATCTAGATATGGACCTTGGATCGATAGAGACTTCATAGGACCCCAACGCCCATTTTACCTAGAAGAGGACTTTGTTAACCGAACGCATTCGGTAGAGCAACTCTTGGCTAGGGACACCGAATTGGATCCATTTGAAGACCCTCTAGTTTTTAGAAGGATGATTGATTTCCTAGGAGTTTTGCCAATTAACCTAGGAATGAATAAGTGGATTTGTGAGGAAGATGATCATAAGTGGAATTGGGATAAACCACCCAATGATGGAGATGGGTCATGGCATATCAAGATGACATTGTATGACCCGGATGGAGAGAAGTTTGAAAAGACATATCGTACTAAGCGGACCAATAGGAAACTTCAATCCAAGCTTAACCCTAAAGACGTCCTTGATGACGAGCTTACTTACATAGGGTAGCGTGACTTTGAGTCTAGCTACAAGACTCGTTAATAAAGAAAGGCGCTTCTTGGGAGGCAACCCAAGCTTTATTTGTTTTATTTGCTTTGTGTGTTTATTTATTTGTTTGTTTGATTTTATTTGTTTCCGTATGTGTGTTTAATTTTTATTCTTATTGATTCATGTTCAAAACTAATTTGTGAAAATGCTTTATGTTGTTTTTAACTTCGTCTTAACTACATATAAAGGTATTTTGCAAAAGATAAGTGTAAGGGAAATCTAAATCGGTTTATTAGAACACAAATGAACATGAATCATAATAATAATAAGTTAGCATACATATTCGTATTTGTTTGAGTCAAATGCTTGTATCGAGTCATAATGATGTTTTGCAGAATTTCCAGGAAGTAAGGTAAAGGTTTTTCCAGAAATTTTCCGGAAACTTAAAATGAAAATTTTTGTCAGGTCATTTCTGACGGCGTCAGGGGTTATAACCTGACGGCGTCAGATTTAATTTCCAGAAATTTTTGAAAATTTTGTTTTCATAAAAAGTTTTTATTAAAATCTCCAACTTATAATCTCCAGGAATCTGCAAAGTTATCATTCCACAAGCATTATATCCTTATATATAGATTTTATCCCGCCGATGTTATGCAGGTTTTCGTGTTTGTTTTCTCAGGTTCAACAGGTTATTTTGGACAAGGAAATGTTTTGAATCAAGCTTATGGCGATGCATTAGTCATGGAGCTTCAACATTCTCTTTGGAGGAAGATTTAACCGTGTAATTTCATTATCCAACGAGCGAATCAGGGGAGTATTTGATTTCATTCTTTTACTTTATGCTTTTACATTTGTCATTTGAACATTGGGGACAATGTTCATCTTAAGTGTAAGGGGAGGGTAAAAGTACGATTTTTGAGAATACAATTGCGCTTGATTTTTGTTTGTTTGATGGTAGATGTGTAATAAAACTGAGAGAAATACTTGTTAAGGTAATTTTAGTGCCAAATTTAAAATTTTTTACAACATATAGGAGTGAAACTTTGATCTTAATGAGCGTCTCATGGATAGGAGTTATATGACTAGCACAAAAACCGTACCACTAAAAAATTTTCCACCCCCAAATATGTGAGGTTCGCCCCTAGAATTGGTAGGAAAAGCATTTATGCTATGATGTGTGTACCGGTAGCACTTAGATTCTAGAACTTGCGTTAGGACCATTCCGAGGCCACAAGTGAGACTACATTCGTGTAGTTAGATTTACTACATGATAAGAGGCATTAGGATTAACCCATTGTTTTACACCTGTGTTTTTGTTATAATTACATTGGCTACATTGGTCAAGTAATTCTCCCACACCCTTTGCGTTGTACTCATTTTTAGTACACGATACCCCTAGTACACCCCTCAGAGCCTATCTTTTCGTTTCGACCTTTAAGCATTTTACTTAAAGGAAGAATTTGTTACACCCCACTTAAATGTACACCCAAATCGCCTTAGCCTACCTTGTATGCACTCATCTTTAGTGCATTATTGTGACAACATTTGTTTAAACCCAAGTTAATTATCTAGTTGATTACATGGTTGCTAAGTCGAGTCATATCCTTGTACATATTGTTTTGGGACGATTGGGACTCATGGGTAAAGTACTAGTGTAATGGAGTAATGGGGAAGAACATCATTTATTACCCCCATATGTGCTAAATGTTTTAAAAGTACTCCAAGTTTTTCAATTATCTTAATTCGAGTCATTAGAATAGTTATTTGTAAAGTTATGTAAAAGTTCAAGTGTAAGGGGATGCAATGCCCCTATGATGTATTATTTTGGATGGTAGGGTAAAAGTGTATGCAAAAAAAAAAAAAAAAAAAAAAAAAAAAAAAAAAAAAAAAAAAAAAAAAATCAAGAAAAATACAAAAAAATGAGAAAAAAAAAAGAAAAATAGAAAAAACATACGGACTACCATCCCGTTTCATTTTATGTTTTTTATGTTTATGTTTTGTTATTTTCTTTCATTAGCTTAAGATCGAGTCTAGTCTTGGCTTAGCAACGTTGTATAGTACATGTAATTAATCAAGATCTTTAACTCGCCACCAGTAAAATATCCCGTATCCAACAAAACCGTGTTTTCCTTTTCCCTACACCTAACGTTATAACCCATTTAAAAGCCCTCTTTGATAGTTTATCTTAGGTGCTTACGCCTAGTGGAGGAGGTTTTCGATCCTTTCCCAAGCCTATGGTAATCTATTTGCTATGACAGGTAGTGAGAGATATTATCCGTTTTCATTTATGAGATTTATTTTGATGACACTTGAGAGATGTGAGTATCTAAACACTACTTGTGAGGTGCTAGTATATAATCTCCGTGCTTATTATGATTGAAGTGGAACGATTATTTGTTGTAATTACTTTTATGTTTGCATTAAATGACCCCTAACTTGTATTTTGATTAGAATAAAAGCGCATTTGCTTGAGGACAAGCAAATCTCAAGTGTAAGGGTATTTGATGAGGCGAAAAGTGTACCGCTTTTAAGGGGTCATTTAAGCCCGAAATCGTATTTATTTGATCAAATATTGCCCTAAATCGTTCCTTTTGTCATTTTAGGTACTTTTGAGGAGAAATCTGGAAAAGGAGGCATTTTGGACGTTTTTGGAGCATTAAAGTGAAGAAAACGGCAAAGTCTCAAGAATCGGCTAAAAGTTACTCTTGACGGCGTCACAATTAACATGGGACGGCGTCATGCCTTGGCAAGAAAAGTTGGATGTGAAATTTACTCATGACGGGCCAGTGAGTTTGCATGAGAATTCTGACGGCGTCACGCTTTAACTAAATCAAGGGCGTCACGGCTTAAATCATAAGGGGACGGCGTCACGTTCAGGATCCGACGGCGTCAAGCCTTGATAAGCCAGAATGGATTTTTGAAGAGCTAAAGAGGGACGGCGTCAAGATGGTCATCCGGGAACCCTAAAAGCGGCGAGGTGACAGCGTCACAATGCATAAGGTGACGCCGTCAGATGTCAAAGTCTATATATAGTTTTCTAATTTTTTGTCATTAAGGAGGGCTTAGTGTGTGGAATTTTGGGATAAAACCCTAAGACGATTTTAGCTACTTTTTCAGGGCTTCTTGCCTTGAGATCTTCCATGTTTCATTGAAAGATAAGTTATCAATTAATCATTCAATATGTCTATGTGTTGTTTGATTCTATCTTATGCTTGTCTTTTGTTTAACATGTTAGGCTAATTTTATCTTGTGTTTGCTTAGATCTAATGAAACCTAGCTATTGATTATTGGTTGTTAGTGTGTTATTAGTTGTATTGGATGATTGTTTATCTATGTTAGGCTTAAGAAAACTGGCTAACTTCCTATTCGGTAACTTGCTTGAACGTCTTAAGAAACATGAACCAAACGCGTACTAAAGGTTTTTATGGTTGTATTTAATGCACAAGCGAATTCTAGTGATCCCATGTTAGGAGCTTCCTAGCCGGCTCGACATAGGAGTGAAGTAGGAGCTTGTAGAGTTTGGGGAAGTAAGTACGCCACCCCACGAATGGTATTAAGGAATACACCCGTCATCCACGCGACTAATACACACTAATTAACCGGTAAAAGATAGTTAGGGAGTAAGGAAATCTAAGTAAACACATTTCTCTACACATAAGTTTCTCACCACTTTTCATTTTTGTTATTTTATTTTATTTGCATTTGTAGTAATTTGGGTTAGTTGACTAGCAACTAATTCCGCCCACTCCTTCAAAACCCGAGATTTTACTTGCTTTTATAAAATATAAAAACATAAAAAGAATCTTCCTCAACCCTTAGACCTAATTAGAGTAGCCTTTCACACCTAACGAACACTATTCCCTGTGGAGAACGATCAATCCCCCGTACTTACCACTACACTATACTACATCGGTCAGGTACACTGCCTGGTGGGGTTGTAAGCCTCTTGAGATCCCTCGAGAGGTAAAACCTGTTGTAAGGTTGCAAAACCCACGCATCAATTAGTTTCTCTTAGGAACCCAGGCCTGAGTAGGCTTGGGTCCGCCTTGTGGATCAATATGCTTGAATTTCTTAATTGAACCTGATCCACTGTTGTTTTGGGATTTATACATGGATTTATTTTTGTTTGAATCCCAAGACATACATGCTGAGGTCTTAACAGCAGAACCCCCTTTTCCCTTTAAAGGTTTTGCTGTTTGCTTTCCAACTTGTCTTCTCACAGGTGAATGAGCTTTATAAAAATTATTTCTTTGAAAATTTTCATTCACCTGAGGTTTTTGAAAAGGTTGCTTGGGTCTTACAAAACCAGAGTTCACATTAGGTCACACAGAGTTAACATAACCAGTATTCACTTTAGGCCTCATAAAATTAACATTTTGCCTATTCACATTAAAGTTTCTGTAGCCAGACCCAAAATTTGGTCTACCAGAACTAACAAAGGAGTTAGGTCTGGTAGTGTTATTTAGTTGAACTGGTCTGGGGACAAACTGGTTAGCATGATTAACTCTATTAGCATTGTTCCAAACTGGTTTATTTGAACCATTAACCTTATTTACATTCATTCTCTTTTGCTCAGCCTCTCTTTTCATTCTCTTTTCATGGAAGTCACAATCTCTTATTAAATGACTCAAACTTCCACACACAAAACATCTTTTAGGAGCATAATTGTAACTACTCCTACTTTCTCTGTGAACACTATTGCTTCTAGGTGACTCATTCAATTTAACAGATTCCCTAGGAGTTTTTATGTGATTGACACAACTAGGTTTAACTGTTTCAGCCTTTTGTTCAGTCACTAAAGGTTTAGTAACAACAGGTTCACACTTCTTAACAACCTTAGGTTCAGGATTCTCTTTTTCCTCATTGTTTGACTCAGACTTAGAGTGATCAGAGGAATTATCAATAGATCCTTCAGAGTCATTGGATTGACAAGAAGAATATCTACTAGATTTGTCCTCTGAGGTAGTTGATTCAGACACTTGAGGACCTTTCTTACCATACACAAAGAGTGAATCATCCAACTCTTCTTTTTCAAGAGGAGTATAGTCATCACTCAAAGGTGGTGGTACTCCCTTAAAGTCACCAGTCTTAACAAACCTATTGTACAAAGGTTTATCAGCATAGTCCTCTTCTCTATTCTTAAATATATCCCTATTCTCATTTTCCTCATATCCTAAGCCACATTTTTTATTTGACTTAATTTGAGAATCCCAACACTTAAACAGGTTTTTATTTGAATTGTTCCATTGATCTACCCTTTTTCTCAGCTCATCCCTTTCCTTCTGAATTTTAAGCCCTAATTGTCTATACCTTTTAAGCTTCTCATCTTGTTCATATATCTTATTAGCTTGAAAGTATAGTTTTTCATTTAAAGCAGCATGTTGGTTTTGAAGGGTGACCTTTTGTGCCTCTAAAGTTTTCACAGCATTTTTATGTGCTAATAAATTTACTTCTAGATCACCTATTTGTTCTTGCTGCTCATCACATAAAGCCTTAACATGATTATATGAGTCAGTACATAATTTAGAGCATAATGATACCTCATTACCAATGGCCATGAGAGCATGATCAGACTCCTCATTTACTCTTGGATGCTCACCCCAATTGACTCCTCCAGCTTCCATTGTCAGCAGACTGATCTGATTCTTTTCCATCTTCCCATCTTCAATTCTTTTCTCATCAGCAGACTTCTTCTCTGGACAATCTCTTGAAAAATGCCCATGCTTGTGACAGTTGTAGCATTCAACAGTCCTCTTTGTGTATCCCACTGGTGATTTGTTGTTGAAGTTGATGGTCCTACCATATTGCTTCTGAAATCGTTTGACCCTTAAAGCAACCATGGCAATGTGCCATTTTATATCCATCTCCTCAACTTCAGCATCATTAATTTGTTCAAGGTCTTCACTAATAAAGCTTTCATCTTCCGTTTGATTGGCAAAGAAAGAATGTATCACCTCATCAGTGAAACTTGAAGCAGACCTTTCACTTGAAGGAGTTTCATAGTTACCAGACCTAACACCAGATCTAACCTTGTAAGTACTGCTTTTGTTTTGAGATACAAAAGCAACATTTGAGGAACTGGTTGAACCCTGAGTGTTGTTACTGATGTCCCTTTCAAACATCCTGAGATTATTGTAAAGATCATCAGGTGTCATAGAGTCTACTTCCTCCTTAATCCTCATTGCCACAGATACATTGCCCCATTCTGATGGTAAAGATCTAAGGAATTTGTGATTTGCATCCTCATTCGAGACTGCTGCACCATGAACTTCCAATTGTGTTAACAGATGTTGAAATCTGTCATAGCCCTTCTCCAAACCTTCAGTCTTTGAAACACTAAATGTTTCAAATTGCTGTTTAAGAACAGCCTTTTGCATCTTCTTGGAGTTAGCATTACCTCCAAATCGTTTCTTGATAGCTTCCCACATCTCCTTAGCATCAAGAATGCCATGAAACCTTTGTAGATGCTCCTTAGGAATAGCCATAAGAAGCAAGGTTCTGGCCTTCTTTTCCTTCTCCACAGCCCTAATCTCCTCAGCAGATACTGGTGGCATTATTCTGAGCTGCCCATCATTCCCTTGTGAAATTCTCTTCTTAGAATTTCCCTTCTGGATCACTTTCCATACATCACTATCAATGTATTCCAGATAATGTTCCATCTCCATGGCCCATATATCATATTCTTCTCTCTTCAGTAGTGGAAGTTTTATGTTTGAGATTGTGGTTGTGGAAGGGATGGGTTGTGTTGTGTGTTTGGGAGTTACTGGTTTCGGTTTTTCCTTCATCTTCATGGTTTGATTGCTCATCCTCACTGTTATGGATTGAGAAAGTTTCAGGCTTATCGAGTTCAGACATTTTGAAGGGTGATTTGAGTGAGAATTAGGTTTTAGTGTTCTACGAATTCAGAGTCTCTTCCTTGCTCTGATACCACTTGTTGGTCCACAAATTGTATATGGATCACTAAGTAGTTTTGAATACCTAGTAGATGGTTAGGATAAATCCGAACCAATCTAAGTGAGAAACCCTAAGAGATTGTTAATGTTAATGCGGAATCTTAACAAGAACAATTTAGAACACAAGCAGGGATATCACTAACTTCGTATATTGATATTTACTATTATCAATTCGTACAACTCACACACGTTTACTAACAACCTTTAGGGATCCTTTTATAACACAAGGAAACCCTAGACGACACAGAAGATATACACAAATCTTCTATAAAGATACATACACGCAATGTATCTTTTCCTAATACAACTCTAACAAACTTTCCTATCTTCACGACCAGACCAGACTTAATAAGTCAACCAGACTTAACATATAACTACCAGACTTAATCATTACATAACCAGACCTAAAACACAAACAGACCTAACTCAGTAATCGACCAGACCTAAGTAGTAAACTACCAGACTTAAGTAGTCTGTTCTTGATATGCATCATAATTCCCAACACAAATCCTTGATGCTTGGTAAAGAAAAGGAAAACTCTGTAGCAATGGCAGTGAATTCACAACCAAAAGGGTTAAATGCAGGTTCTGGATCAGGGCCACATATCGGCTCAAAAGAAAAGTGTACTAAGTGTGGGTACACTGTTCATACCATTGAAACTTGTTATAAGATCCATGGAGAGCCAGAGTGGTACAAGGAATTGAAGAGAAAAAGACAACATGGTGCCGAACACAACGCGAGCAAGGCTGCAATGGTATCCAACAGTTTACCTTTTGTAAGTAATGGTAAGGAAAAAGGTAGCAATATTGAAGGTATATCTCTTTGCTCTTCTAAACACTTTATTACAGAACCCGTGGCATCTTGTTGCAAAACTATAAAAAGGAAAGAAATAGTAGATTTTAAATCAGGAAATGATTATAAACTTGAAAAAGGGGTTGGTGCTGTAAATATTCTGGGATTGATCCGGGTGATTCGGATCACATGACATTTTGTGAAAAAGATTTAATCAATCATACAGTACCAAGGAAAAATGAAATATTCAATGCCAATGGAATTTCATATCCCGTTACAGGAGGAGGAACAGTTTCTTTGTCACCTACTATGACGCTCACTAATACTCTCCTAGTTCCTACATTGTCTACTAAACTCTTATCAGTTTGTCAATTTTGTGAGGAAATGAATTGTGTTGCTCTTATGTACCCTAATTTTTGTTTATTTCGGGACATCCTCATGAAGGAGATTATTGGACGTGGTGGTAAAAGAGGTAGATTGTATCATCTGGAAGACATGAAGAGTAGTGTGAACCACATGCAAGGAGTATCTAATAATATGAATAAAGTGGTCATTTGGCACAAAAGGTTAGGGAATCCCTCATTTAGTTATCTAAAAAAATTGTATCCCGAGTTGTTCAAAGGTTGTGAGGGCTACAAATTTTCATGTGAGACTTGTATTCGTGCAAAGAGTCATCGTGTATCATATCCGAGTAGCATGAATGAAACTAATACTCCTTTTGATTAGTCCATTCAGATGTTTGGGGAGCATCACCAGTTAGTTCAAAATCAGGGTACCGATGGTATGTTTTATTTACTGATGATTATACACGAATGACTTGGTTGTACTTGTTAAAAACTAAAGACAAAGTAGGTCATATATTTAAGATATTTCACAACATGATAAAAACACAATTTGGTAAATCTATTAAAATACTTAGAAGTGACAATGGTGTTCGTGAACAAGAATATGCGTGAGTTTTTGGAAAGAGAGGGTGTGGAAAACTAGAAGGGGGGTTGAATAGTTTTACAGTTTTTTAATTTCTTTTTCTTTGTTATGTTTGTATGAAATGTCTTAATGTATGCAAACAAAATAACAAATAAGTAAAGTGCAAGAAAGAAATGATCAAACCACAACACGAGTGTTTATAGTGGTTCGGTCTACAAGGACTCTTTTTCCTTGCCCTACTCCACTCCCCGAGTATCCAACACGAGAGTTTTCTTCACTAGTCAACAAGCTCCTTTATCCGGTGGAGAAAACCTTTACACATCGCTTACAAAATATTTTCGACACAAAGCTAGATGTCGAGTTCTTTTACAAGGGTACAACCACTCCCGTCACACTAATTATTTTGAGGACTAAAATACTAACCGATCACAATCAGAGGTTTATGATGGTTTGGTACAAACAATGATGTATGAATAACAACAATTTACACTATGATGAACAAACAAGACTTTGCAACACACTGTTGAGGCTTGTATGTCTTTAAGTAATGCTTTGATCTTCTTGCTACCAAAGAAGCTCACTAAAATGAAATATGAATGAGTTAGATATAAGGAATGATGAGTGAGAGAATGTATGTTGTTTTTATGCTTGTAAGTGATGATCAAACAACATGGAGTGACTTGCTATTTATAGGTAAAAAGCCTCAGCAAACCACAGATGGGACGGAAACAAAATGAGGGTTCCGTTCGGGTATGAATTTGGTTCCGCGGGGTCATGACAGAAGATCATCCAAATCAAATCTAACCAAAATATTTATCATATCTTTCCATGATTCTAGAGTGACAATCTAAACAAGATATTCACCATATCTTCCAAAGATCTCAAAGAGATATGCGATCTTAGAATAGGATGATGCATGTCATGATGTAAAAATACATTTTCATTTTAGATTAACATGTTTATGAAAGTATACTTATAAAATGTATATACTAGCTTAAGTAATGTTTAACTTGTATTTATGAAAGACTTGTGACTATATATGTAAAAGACTTAACTATATTTATGTTTTGCTAAAATTAAGTTTATATTTGACGTTAACAAAATATAGCAAAGATCGTAAAATATAAATAATTATTTTTTTAGATGATATTTGTATTAACAGGCTCCCCCTTTTTGTTGAGGACAAAACATAAAATTTATTTTTAGGCAATGAGATAAATAAAATGCAAGACTTTTTAAAATATAGATTAAATTTGTTTTACGCAACATTTAGATTTTTAAGTTGTATAAAATGTGAGTTAGTTTGAGTTTCGTTAATACAAATAAACCTTCAAAATATTTATTTATATTTTACAATCTTTTAATATTTTGTCGATAACAAACGTAAAATCATTTTAACGAGATAAATAAACTACGTAATGCTTTGAGCCAACAGTTTACTAACTCATTTCATTAAACAAGCAAACCTTAAACATATCTAGTTAAAAAGTTTATATGAAACTAAAACTATTTTATAAAAACACTTAAGTAACATTTGTTACTTACATTTTATAAAATACATGTTAAGAAAAAACTAGTAAACACTTGGACTATCCATGGCCCAAAACCAAGTTCATAAACCATAAACCATAAACCATGGAGCTTGGCATATAACCCATGACCCATTGCATGACATCATGCATAACATCCATAATGGGTAAAACCCATGACCCACGACCCAAAATCCATAACCCATAACCCAAAGTCCATGACCCATAACCCAAGATGTCTTTGACATCATGCATGCCATCATCTATCCATGGATCATAACCCATAACCCATAACCCGGTTTGTAACCTAAAATCTAGACTGGTTTACCCAGTTACCCGGATCCCTCGGTTTACACTAGCCGGATCCCTCTGGGAAGGGATCCGGTGGAACCGGGTGAACAGTAGGCAGTTTTGCCTATAAATAATGAGCCATTTCTCTCTTATCTCTCACCCTTTCAGACATTACTTCTCTCTATGTTCTAAACTCTCTAACCTCAGATCCAAGGATCTTTCTATGCAGTCTCTCTTTGTGTTTCTCTAGGTTCCTTCCAAAAGGAGAGAACACAACCTCTTGAAGACGTGCAAGCTCGTGTTATGAGTTGCTTGGATTCTTCTCTTCCAAGATCAAAGAAGTGAATCTTGTTCTTTCTTTCTTCTCAAAGGGTGTTGTAGATGTGTTGAGTCGATAGGTGTAAAAGGACGTTGGATCCTTTAGTAGAGCTGTACTAGAAGTGTTGGTTTGGTCTGTCGTGCTAAGGACCCGGTATCTTGCCTTGTACCGGATAAAGTTTAGGTGACGAAGGTTTGGTCTACCTTGTGTGAAAGACCCGGTATCTAGCCTTATACAGGATAGAGTGTAGGCGACGAAGGTTTGGTCTACCTTGCGTAAAAGACCCGGTATCTAACTTTGTATCGGATAAAGTGTAAGCGACGTTGTGAAGGCTTCTCCACCATGACAAAGGAGTTTGTGTTGTGCAGTGATTACAAACTCTCGAGTAGGCGACTCGAGGAGTGGAGTAGGGCAAGGAAGGTATCCTTGTAGCAGAACCACTATATATACTAGTGTTGTTCTTGTGTCTCTCTATCTTTATCTCGTAGCTTAGATTTATATACTTTAATCTATCAACATCCAACACGTCAAAACTAGATTGACATAAGTTGATCTATAGGTTTTAAGAAGTGATTTTAATCAATAAAACTATTCAAACCCCCTTCTAGTTTTCTACAATTGGAATCAGAGCTTCGTTACCAAGTTTCTTAGAGTATATTATACTTTAAAAACTTGATACGATCCATGTATGTTTTGAAAACTACAACGAAGGAAAAACCTTTTGTAAAAGTTGACATCTAACACATTTTTACAAAAATAATAACACTATCTATACTTGGATATTGATAAAATTGTTATAACATTTAAGTGTTTCTAACATACCTCTTTGTAGAAATCTTCATGTTGGAAAGCACTTTTAAAGCTCATGAAGTATTGCTTATCTAGGAGTATTCTCACCCTTGATAATAATATGAAAAAGGTATGTTTTGTTTTTCTTTTTAAATGATTACTTGTTTGTGATTAAAAGTATTGATCTATCTGGTACACAATTACTTGATATACTTGTGCTTACTTGTTTTGTTCTTCAAAATTCTTTTGAACATTGTTGTTAAAAGAGTCATATCAACACAAAACTTTTAATCTAAATCACAACTTTTAAAAAGTCTCTCTTCACTAATCTTTCAAACTATAAAGAATTGTATTCCATCATTCCTTGGTCAAGTTGACATAAGAAAAAGTTTTTCAAGTTTTGATCATCATCTCAAACTCATAAACATTCTTTCTCGTCTTAAAATAAGTATTTCACTCTTCAAAAATTCCTCACTCTTGCGACAAACTTTCTTACTCTCTTAACAACCACCTCATCAAAAGAAGAAATGAAGACAACACAACTACGGTCTTTCATACGCTTCCACTCTCGTCTCAAAACTACCCAAACTCTCACTTTTGAAACTTATTCCTCATTGCGATCTATATTCTAAATATACCGCATTCGAACTTTGTCTAATTTACTCTATAATCTTCTGATTCTTACTTAGGAAAATTAGTCATAATCAAAACGCTTAAACAAACTGATTAAAACAAACTAATACACCAAACACCATCATTGTCTTTTCGACTGTCTTGCCGGATCCCTCTATTATAACCTACCGGATCCCTTTTTCAAAGGATCCGGAAGAACCGACACATCAGATAGCTGATACGTTTTTCAAAACATAAACAAACAATACCTTTTCCCACTCATAACACCAAAAACGATCAAAAGCAAAACCCTCTCATCTTAGGGTTCCATCCTTTTCAAAATCAATCTCCTAATCATCTGTGTAAGTAATTACATCATCTATTTTATTCTTCCTTCTTCCAATTAGATTCTAGGATTTTGTATATCAAAGAAGTAATTCAAACGGGATTAAATCAAACCATTCAAATGTTTTCTAGATTAAATTAATCTTTAAATCAAATAATTGTTTTGACATTGGTAATAAAATGAAACCTTTATCATAAATCCCATTTGATCAAAATTTGATAAATAAGGTTAACTAAAAACTCTCATACATCAATAAAGTTTATGTTTGCTTAAATTTGTTTAGGTCTAAAAAATGTCCCATACATATGACTTTGATCATCATCTAACCAACTACTACATTCCAAACATTTCAACTGAACCTTACAAACTCCTTGATGTTACTTCAAGTTTCCAAAATCTCAAGTCACGACATCTTCACGAAGGAAGGACTGTCGACCCCAATTTAACCTTTTATGAAGAAGTTAGAAGAGCCTTTCGAACCATAGGTTTTGATTCACTACTTACCATCAACGAACCAATCTGTCCACGTTTTGTATTAGAATTCGTTAGTGATATTAGTCTCGGTCATTACGAGGATCAATCTCTTTTCCTTTGGTTTTGCATACAAAACTACAAATTCTCTTCTCCCCTTGAACAATTTGCTCAAATTCTTGGTATTCCAAATCATGGGCAATATGCCTATACCGAAAAATTTGCTCTTGATTCTCTTAAACAAGAGGAACATGGACCATACCCTACATACATCCCTTCCCCAGGAGAATTGATCAGTGTTCTCTGTAACTCAACACGATACCCCAATAGAATACGTATGATTGAACTCCGCTATTTCTTACAACCCATGGCACTCATCTTACATGAAAATGTTCTGAGTTTGGCCAAAGATTGTGAGTATTTACCTGCTTGTTGTGCTCACATGCTCTACTGCATTCTAAATCAACAACCCTAAAATCTCGCTTACTTCTTCGCTAAACGAATCATGCACCTCAAAGATAAAAGAAACAAACTAATACCATATGGAATGCTTCTAACTCGTTTCTATCATCATTTCATGAATGATCACCCATATCTTCAAAATCCTCAATATTCACTTTTCTATAAATTAATGGAACCTATTAATCAGTCACATTTAACATCATATCTCATTCCCGAGTCATCCACCTACCATGAACCATCTGATGATTTAGCAAGCGAAGATGAGAAATGAAAAAAATCAAGTGAAGAGAGTACTTGTGAAAGTTGGTAATTTGGTAATACATGATTTTGTCATTTGCTATCTCTGTACTCTGTTATTAAGTTGTCTTGAAAGTCTTTTTAACCTTTTTGAAATGATTGTAGTCTGAAGATTTTTTAGCATGAAATTAGTAATATCCTGTCTATGTTTCCAACTTGCTCTATGTGTTATATCTATGATGCCTGAGGTGTTAGATTTCTTAGTTGACATGTGAACAAAATTCTAACTAGCCCACTGTGAACTAACTTGTTCCAGAAGATGGTTCCTTTAGGTACAACAGGCCGGATCCCTTTTAGAAAGGATCCAGAGGAACCGGCCAAACAGAAAAGATTTTTATATCACTTTTCATCACACTTAACCATTCTGACCTTAGTACACTAGTTAGTCATCTCCTTTTAGTCACATTTCAGCTAACTTTGAGGATAGTAGTCTTTTTGAGCTCTTAAGAAAGACTTAAGTATCATCCTAGGTGTTTTTGATTTATCATTTCCAAAATAACCACTATTTCTCAGTACTACTTTTTGCATCACCTCCCTCTGATCATTTTACACTTATCTATATTTTAAATAAATTTTTAACAAATTTATTTTCACCATCTCTACCCCAAAATGCTCTAAAACCAATCTTTTAATTCTTATGATTTTTAGCAAATTTCTAAAATTTTCATATCACCTGTTCCTGAATCTTACAGACATTTAACACTTTTTGGTATGATTATCTTAACCCATATTCACTTAATAACCAATCTTAGACCTCCTTACCACTTCTAAAGACCATTATTGGCAACTCCTCATCATTAGTCTTGAACCATTCAGGATTTTCTCATTGAAGACACTATCTTACACTCATTACATCAGGAAATATAGGGTTGCAATAGCTAGATCACCATCATTTCTCGCTTTTATCTGATCTGTTAGCCGGTTCCCTCAGCTAAAGCTAGTCGGATCCCTTCTGAGAAGAATCCGCTGGAACCGGGCAAATAGAAACAAATTTTATCACCTATAGCCTTCCAATACTCAACTTTATCCACTCAAGCACTCCACATTGCCTTTAATATATCTCCTAGAAAATGTATCACTGTAGTTGACCTTGGTGCATGCATATCATTGCAATTCAAAGGATTTTAGTGGTTTAGGCTTTAATTCACTTACTTGATCTTTCACTATTTAAGCCACTTGTGTTTGTGCTTCCAAACCACACCAAAACAAACCATCTTCTACTGCAAACTCACACTCTACTAGAACACCGCTCCCAAACTACATCCAAACTCCTCCATCTAATGAACCAACTCCAACACAACTAGCTTCCAACAAACCAACCTCACCACAACTTCCATCTCTTGAACCATCACCACCACAACTTGCTTCCACCAAAACAACACCACCACAACCAACTCCTTTTGAATCTACACCTCCCATTGAACATACATTACCAAACACTCCTATTTCCACTCAACCAACAAAGCCTTCACCTCTTGAACCAAGATTTCTCTCTTTTACCACACCTCATTCATCACCTCACCTCTACTTCAACTCATTGGAGGACTTACCTCCTAGACCATCTAATCCACCACTATTGCCAACATTTTCATCCATTGAGAGAATGTCAACTCAACCACCATCCCATCACCTAGATGTGGACATAAACATACCACCACCCATAGGAAACCTACCTTCTTTCTCTCCATCCTCAAATGACCCATTTTGGGTAATGAGAAGATGTCAACCATCACAAATACCTCAATCACCTCAACTAAACAATGACACACTTCTACCTACACATGTTTCTTTACCAACACCCGCGGTACATCCATAACCTCTAAACCTAGGTGCTTACACCTCAAACATACCTCAACTACCTTCTATCTTAACCTCACAACAAACAAGCAACAATGATACTTGTGATCATTGTCAACATGTCCAAACCTTAGTTCATGAACTACGTGATGAAGTAGGTTTCATGTTCTACCACCTTCGTGAACGTCTTGATGACATCAACAAACCTAACCATCCCTAAAAGCCTTGAAGTGCAAGCATAAGTGTTCATATTCCTCTAGTCTTAGGACTAGACTTTGTTATTAGGATTTTTTCTTTTCATGTTTAGATCATTTTCTTAGTATTTAGAGATTTGACCAATGTGTGTATCATTTCTCTTGTTTTATTAAATGTATCTACATGATTATGTGCTTCTTGTCTATGTGAGCATGATTGGTGTGATTATTGCCTGCCTTCATACGTGTTTCTATTCTGTACTACTGCTAACAGTTGCAGGTAAGCCGAATCTCTCACTTTGTACTAGCCGGATCCCTTTTTCAAAGGAACCGGCGGATCCGGGCAAACAGAATACTAAGCAAAATTTTATGCAGCTCCATTTTTAGCAAAAGGACACAATATACTTGTTTTCTAACCTTTGTTTTCTAGATTTTCAAAAATACACATGGAGTACTTGACGCCCTCATTAAGGGGGGAGCTCTCGTCCAAGCAAAACCATTTCAAAAACTTGCAATGATCACGTCTTAGTCTCCCTAATTACTTGATGCCCTCAACAAGGGGGAGCAACCGTTGAGGGGGAGCAACTAAGAACTTCTTACTCTCCTTATTCCTTTTTACACCTTTTCATCACTTACTTTTCTTAAAACTTGCATTCGGGTTAGTTTCCATTCGACGCTCTTTTTGTTTCGAAAAAAGGGGGGGAGAAAGAGTAAAAACTACAATTCAAAAATTTACGAATTTTATTTTTTACTTAAAATAATTTTATGTTTTGTCATCAACAAAAAGGGAGAGATTGTTAATACAAATAAAACTTCAAAACGTTTATTTATATTTTACGATCTTTCAATGTCTTGTCGATAACAAACGTAAAATCATTTTAACGAGATAAATAAATTACGTAATGCTTTGAGCCAATAGTTTACTAACTCATTTCATTAAACAAGTAAACCTTAAACATATATAGTTAACAAGTTTACATGAAACCAAAACTATTTTATAAAAACACTTAAGAAACATTTGTTACTTACATTTTATAAAATACATGTTAAGAAAAAACTAGTAAACACTTGGACTATCCATGGCCCAAAACCAAGTCCATAAACCATAAACCATGAAACTTGACCCATAACCCATGACCCATTGCATGACATCATGCATGACATCCATAATGGGTAAAACCCATGACCCATGACCCAAAGTCCATAACCCATAACCCAAAGTCCATGACCCATGACCCAAGATGTCTTTGACATCTGGGATGCCATCATCTATCCATGGATCATAACCCATAACCCGGTTTGTAACCCAAAATCCAGACTGGTTTACCCAGTTACCCGAATCCCTCGATTTACACTAGCCGGTGAACAGTAGGCAGTTTTGCTTATAAATAGTGAGCCATTTCTCCCTTATCTCTTACTCCTTTTAGACATTACTTCTCTCTATGTTCTAAACTCATATCCAAGGATCTTTCTATGTAGTCTTTCTTTGTGTTTCTCTAGGTTCCTTCCAAAAGGAGAGACCACAACCTCTCGAAGACGTGCAAGCTCGTGTTATGAGTTGCTTGGATTCTTCTCTTCCAAGATCACAGGAGTGAATCTTGTTCTTTCTTTCTTCTCAAAGGGTGTTGTAGATGTGTTGAGTCGATAGGTGTAAAAGGACGTTGGATCCTTTAGTCGAGTTATACTAGATGTGTTGGTTTGGCCCACCGTGCTAAGGACCCGGTATCTAGCCTTGTACCGGATAAAGTGTAGGTGACGAAGGTTTGGTCTACCTTGTGTGAAAGACCCGGTATCTAGCCTTGTACCGGATAAAGTGTAGGTGACGAAGGTTTGGTCTACCTTGTGTGAAAGACCCGATATCTAGCTTTGTACTGGATAAAGTGTAAGCGACGTTGTGAAGGCTTCTCCACCATGACAAAGGAGTTTCTGTTGGGTTTAAAAGATACTGCTGCTACTTTGAAGACGCTGCTGCTAAGTATTTTATTCTGCTGCTCATGGTGTTAATTGAAATATACTAAGTATGATTCCGCTACTAGGCATAATCATTCTACTGCTAGTATATTTATTCTGCTGCTGGTGATATCTGACGAATGATGAAATAAGCTAAGTGTCAAACTGCTGCTAGTCTAAGATGATTCTGCTGCTAGAATTTTGATTCTGCTGCTTATTAGATATGTATAGTTTGTTTATGGTAAAGATACGAATAGATATTATTCTTGTATAGAAAGTTTTTGTAACCGACTAGGACTCCTTAAGTCTATAAAAGGAGGATCTAGGGTTAGGGTTAGTATACGATTGTTTTAGCATACGTATTGTCTTGTATTCACTTCAAGGTTGGTGCTAAGGAACAACAAGATGCTATAGCTGATATGCTTGGAGCATTTAGAAAGAAGCAAAATGAAAAGAAAGGTGAGTACAAGAAGAAGAAACCTTCCAAAACTGATGAGTATAATTATATGAAAATGTATCTAAGAAACCAAGCTTATTGGAAGCCTAGTGCATTCAGAGGAATGAGTAGAGCTGCTATTGCAAAGGCTTATTATGAGACTCATGCAAGAATTAACAGACCAATTGAGCCTATGACTGATGCTGAGATTAAGAAACTTACAAGAAGAGTGGATCCAAAGGCTTATCTTAATCCTGAATCTCAAGTTACAAAGCCTAAAGAAGTAACTGAAGTTGTGCAAGAAAAGATTGTGAAAGAGAAAGAGGTTGCAGGTGAAGCTGAGAAGGAAAAAGAAGTTGTTGAGGAGCAGAATGTTGAAAAGACAAAACCTGAATCTACTATTGGTGTGAAAAGAACAAGAAAAAGGTTAAAGTCTATTGGGAGAAAAAAGAAAAGAGCTAAATCTGTTGTAATGAGTGATTCTGAAAGCAATTCTAAAGGTGAGAAGGAGTCAAATACTAATGAGTATGGAGCTGAAAAAGTAACTGCAGATGATATGAAAAGGATTATGGATTTTACAGTTCATAAACCTCAAGAAGAACCAGAGATAACAAATGCAGTTCCCTTGGAATCAAAGTACCCAATCATCTCTTATACACATGATGTTCAAGATGGAAGTGAAGCATGGTGGGAGATTAAGAGATCAAATGGTGTATGTCAGAAGTTTATTAGATTCTCACAAATGCTGCATTACATGGATAGGGATGATATAGTACAGCTCTGTAGGTTATATAAGGAAAATTATGGGGATAGAAGACCGGATGTGATTTATGAAAGGCTACACTATTATTATTTGAGGAACATGTTTGAGCCTAATGCAAGAGATATTGAATGGATAGATTTGTTAAGCTCAACCAAGGTTCATAAATGGTATCTATATCAATCATGTGGAGTACATGAGTTGATTGGTAGAGGTGTAGATGTATACATGCTGGTGGAGAAAGACTATCCCTTGAACAACAATACTGCTGTTATCACCCAGATGTTACAACATGGATAGTTAAGGTTACAAAGATCATTTTTGTCAGATCATCAAGCTTATGAGTTGGTAGAAAAGTATAGAAAGATTCTGAAATCAAAGACTTCAAAGCAGTAAGTGTTTGGAAGCAACCTCTTTGTGTATATATGTGCTTAGAAGAAACTTGTATATTTTGGGAGAAAATATCAAGTTTAGGGGAGGATTGTTGGGTTTAAAAGATACTGCTGCTACTTTGAAGATGCTGCTGCTAAGTATTTTATTCTGCTGCTCATGGTGTTAATTGAAATATACTAAGTATGATTCTGCTGCTAGGCATAATCATTCTACTGCTAGTATATTTATTCTGCTGCTGGTGATAACTAACGAATGATGAAATAAGCTAAGTGTCAAACTGCTGCTAGCCTAAGATGATTCTGCTGTTAGAGTTTTGATTATGCTGCTTATTAGATATGTATAGTTTGTTTATGGTAAAGATACGAATAGATATTATTCTTGTATAGAAAGTTTTTGTAACCGACTAGGACTCCTTAAGTCTATAAAAGGAGGATCTAGGGTTAGGGTTAGTATATGATTGTTTTAGCATACGTATTGTCTTGTATTCACTTCAAGGTTCGTTGTAACCCTGTTACTTTTGAGTAACCGTATATTAATATATTGAGGTGAAGGTTGAGAGAATTACTGTGTGTTATTGTTAATTCTTCTTAAGATTAATTACTAGTTTCCGCATAGTAATTAATAGATCATTCAAAAGCAGTTTCTATACCTATTGCTTTAGGTTTATATCTAAAGTAATTAACAAGATCGTTAAGCTCATCTGGGATTAACAGTTTGTGTTGTGCAGTGATTATGAACTCTCGAGTAGGCGACTCGGGGAGTGGAGTAGGGCAAGAAAGGTGTCCTTGTAGCCGAACCACTATAAATACTTGTGTTGTGGTTGTGTCTCTCTATCTTTATCTTGTAGCTTAGATTTATATACTTTAATCTATCAATATCCAACACATCAAAACTAGATTGACATAAGTCGATCTATAAGTTTTAAGAAGTGATTTTAATCGATAAAACTATTCAACCCCCCCTTCTAGTTTTCTACAAGTTTAATATTTTCTCCCCCTTTTTGTCGAAACAAAAAGAAGAGAAGCGTAGAGGAATGTAGTGCAATCTCGAGCTTGATTAGCTCCCCCTTGTTCAATACTCCCCCTTGATGGGGTGCCAAGTACATGGATTTTGAGTGCTACAAAACAAATGGTTAGTGATAAATAATCCAAACCAACCATCCAAACAATGTACAAAATAAATAAGTAACACAACCAACACACAAATGTAAGAAACATCATACATTAGTAAAATTCTTATGACAAAAGTTATAAGTGGAAACAATAATGAAGATGTTTTAAAAGAAATGCAAAAATAGAAAATAGCTTAGAAAAAAAATCCTAGAAAAATAGAAATACAAAATCCTAAAACTATAAAAAAAAGTCCTAATATTATTATTTCATCCATCCTAGTTGTTCTATTGAGGAGGAGGATGGGAAAGAGCGTTTAAACGTTCTAGGATGTGTTGGAGGATGAACCTCATTTCATCCTGTAGTTCATGGACCATTATGTTGGTCCTTTCGTTAATCCTCGCAGCTCGTTCACACATGGAACAACCATGGTGAGGGAAGCCGGGTGGAAGTGGTAAGGCTTGATTGTCATTTGGTGGTGGTGGTGGATTTGATTGATTGTTATGTGCTTGAGAGGTGTTTGGTGGTGGTATGTTAGTTGCATTTGAGAACAAGACTTCTTGAATGTGGGAACCTATCATGTTTTTGAAGGTGATGAGACCATTCATTTCATTGTGGATATTACAGATTTCTTGTGAGCTTGGAGGGTCAATCCACATGGACTCATCAATGTCCTCAAAAGTAGGGAAAAAGGATTGAGGTTGTTGAGTTTGAGGTTGTGGTGGAGGTTGATCATTGTGGATTTCATGATGTGGATGGTCTCCATAGAGTGGCCCATGGATGTCCATATAAATAGGGTGAAAAAGTAGAGGTTGAGGTTGAGATGGTGCACTATGAAAAGGCTCATTGGGCATAAAAGATGCCCTTGGTTGTTCACGAGAAATACGCTCAATTGATGCAAATGATGGAAGAGGTGGTGGATTTGATGATCTTGGTGGTAAGTCTTCCAAGTTCTCCAAGAATGGATGAGGTGGTGGTGTAGCAAAAAGTTCGATGGGTTCTAGTTTTGGAGACTTTGGAGGTGATGGTGATTTTGGTGGTTGTGATGGAGCGGGAGGTGGTGTGGTTACTATTGGAGTTTTAGTTGGTGGTGAAGTGGTTACTATGATAGGTGGTCTTGGTGGAGGTGTTGGAGTACTTAGACTCAAGAAATTTTCATCTATGAAGGGTGATGAGATAGTTATTGGTGAATAGTCTGATGATGATGAGTTTAGGTTAACGAAACAACAAGGCTTGACACTAATCCTTGTGGTTCTTCTAGGTGGCCTAGTGGAGGGTGATGAGTTGGTGGATTTTGTCATTGTGGTTTTGCTTTAGAGATGCTAAGATTCAAAAGAAGTTGTGGTTAATGTGTGAAGAATGATCATCCTGGAGGTGTAAATTTATAAAAGTCAAGATTCATGGAGAAATGTGTTTTGATTTGATGTTAATCCATTCAAAAGTGGTCTTTCCTAATGATATTGAAGTGTTAAAGAACAAGTCTAATCAACTAAAGTCAATCCAATAGAGTTGTGTTGAGTGAAACAAGTAAGATATGCAGTAAATGAGTTTCAATCATTGCAAAATCTTTTATGTCAGACACCCACGGATTTCAAGGAACCAAATTCAGGGTTCCTTCCTTTATAGAGAAAGTTTCCTTGAGGTGTTTGTAAGAATTTTCAAATTTTGGTGGGAAATGCTTATCCTATTGGTGCAAGTGAGATGATTTGATCCTAATGTGATTTAATATTAATGAAAAGTATCCTAGTAACAAAAATGAGTGATCTAAAGTGCGGGATTAAATGAAAATTTTTAAAAAAAAAGTTATTGTTGGCTGGCGGAACCAAAAAAACTGAATGGGCGGAACCCTGATTTTGGTTCCGCCTGATTCGTCAAGCTAATTTTGGCAGTACCAAAATTTTGAACGGACGGAACCCATTATTTGGTTCCGTCCCATCCGCCAGGCCAAAAAAGTAAACAGAGTGAAAATTTGACCCCCCGAAACCCGTTCAAATCCCGTAATTTTTCTTAAAACATGTGTAATTAATTAGTTGTGATTAGAAAATAACAATAAAACAGGTATTAACACACGTACGGGTATAGATCAAGCAGGGGCTAATAATTTCACTAATAATGTGAAAAAATGAAAAATTGATAACATCAAGATGTTATCTACCTGCAAGACAAGGTTAGTTCACATAATCGTCCAAAGTCAAGTTATCATCCTAAGAAAATACAAATACATCAAACATCATTGTTTTGGAGCTATTGTACCAAAAACTAATAAAACCTCTCATTGCCTGTCCAATTTCTTGTTGATCTTGGTGAGGAACCTTCTAATGCACTTGAACATTCCTCTTGTCTACTTGAACTCTTCTGATTGGTTTTCAAGAACTAGAAGTTGTTGAAAATATTCACGTGGAGGAAGCCTAGAGCTGGGGAGTCCATCCTCCTCGATTTTTGATGATGATGATGAGGAAGTTAGAGGATGAGGACATTTCCCTTGAGTCTTTGCTACTCTTTTGTCACTTAATGGAACCATAATGTGGTTTACAAAAGAGTAGTCAGGACAAAACCCTTTAGGATTGGGTGGAATGGGTGCAAAGGCTCTATAGAGACGGGTGAGAAGCATCCCGTAGGGAAGAGCGGTGATTCCTAGCATAGGTATGTCAGCCATCCTTTTGGCAACATAGTAGGCTAAGTTGAAAGGTTGGCGGGTTGACAAACTATAAAGCATGTAACAAAGACAAGCATTGATGTGATCACGATTACCTATGGTGCACAATACATTTGCCCTAAGGACTTCTTCCCATTTCTTGAATTGGGGTTTGAGTTCATTGAGTTCCATCCCAAATGGATCTCGGTCGATCTCATTACCCGAACGGGTTGTCCTTGTGGTTGAGGTTCTTGGAAGGAAAAGATATTCTTGGATTATTTCTTTGGCAACTAAAGGAGTTTCGTTTGGAGGCATACGATCAACGATTGAGTCAAGGATTGAAAGAGACCATTTATCCGAGTAAAGGCATGTACCTTCACATGGAATTCCAAGGACTTTGGCAAATTGATGGATAGGAATGTTGAAGTCATGTTGGTTTACTTTGAATTGAATTGACATGAATCTATAATCATTGGTTGTGAGAATTACGCTAGCATAGAATTCTAGGACAGATTTGTTCGTTGATGGCTAAGAGACCACCAAAGAGAATAGTTGCAAGTTCTTGACGAATGTTTGTTCCTTCTAGAAAGGATGGGTCAATCGTTCTACCTTCATGGAAGTAACGTTTTTCTAGAGCTTTGAAGATTTTGACTTGTGCGGGAGTAAGGCTCTTAGTCTTATGGTGTTTGGGAATGTAGTTGAGAGTGTCTTTGTGGTCATAGTGAGTTGCGGGAGGCATGATTGATCCTAGATACAAAGATTACACACTTTAGTCGAAACTAACGAGAATTTTGATATAATGTTCTAGTGTGTGCCTATATGTGGACAATGTGGAGGTGCGGTTATCTTGACTCTTTTTAATGCATAAAAAGAATTTCGTTAGCAATTTTGTAATAAAACAAAAGATAACCCAAACGCTCCTAATTCAATGTAGCTTCGATTGAATGTACCCGAAAATACATATTAGTTATGTACTTCCTTTAGCATTCAAGAGACATTATGCAAGTGATGTTTTAACCATAACATTTTTATTTGTATGAACAATGTGAAAATTATTTGTCCTAATTGTGAGAAGCTTTTTACAAAAATTTGACATGGGGTTTTTAGCAAATCATGATAATGTCTTACAAGATGCAATTCCTAACTAAAGGAAACATGATTAGTTATGTAATTTACAAATGTACTTCATGATCTACCTACGAAAATGCATAATCCCCAAGTTTTGTTTTGTACATAAATTAGATGCCCTAGACTCAGAATTGAGAGAAGAAAAGTGGTAAGGAAGCTTACAATGTTGATTTGAGCCAAGATTGGTTGAAGAAGATGCCTTAATTGTGAGAGTGATATACTATGGAATGAGTTTGAGTCGTTTGTGTCTTTTGGTTATGTTAAAAAGGAGTGTTTGTTTAAGTTATTTTATTTCTGGCACTAGGAACCATGGATGGGACGAAACCAAATTCAGGGTTCCGTTCTTATGTCGAAGGGTTCCTTAGGACCAGAACATAGTTTTGTCAGTTTTGATCAAACGAAGGATTAAGCTAAGATTATAACTACAAATTAGGTTCCATTAGTCCTAATCCAAGTCTAAGAAGATTAAATGGTTCTCGTTTAAGGGGTTTGGTTAGGATATCTGCAATGTTATCATATGAGGATACTTTCTCGATTGAGATGTTTCCTTTTTGAACATTGTCGCGAAGGAAGTGATGACGGATTTCAATGTGTTTAGTTCGAGCATATTGAACTGAATTTTACTAAGGTCGATAGCTCCTTTGTTGTCGCAAAGGACGAAGTTGTCGTTAAGTAGAATTCCGTAGTCGACATGAGCTTGCTTCATCCATAGAGCTTGTTGACATGCTTTTCCTGCTGATACGTATTCGGCTTCGGTTGTTGAGATGGCAAGAGCCGTTTGTTTCTTTGAAAACCATGAGGTGAGACAATGTCAAACAAAAGTACAAATACCACTTGTACTTTTTCTATCAACATAATCACCGGCATGATCTGAGCCAGCATACACTATGTTTTCAACTCCCGTTCCTTTGGGATACCATAATCCTAGGTGTGTGGTGCCTTCTATGTATCTAAAGATTCGTTTTACGGCTTCAAGATGTAATGTTTTAGGATCCTTTTGAGAGCGAGCACATAGACAAACACTAAACATAATGTCGGGTCTACTAGTCATGAGATAGAGCAGATTGCCAATCATTCCTCTATATTTAGTGTTATCTACAGATTCACCTTCTTCATCCTTGGTGAGTTTGGTTTCCGAAGACATAGGCGTTTTAATAGGTTTAGAGTCTTCAAGACCGAATTTCTTAAGAATGTCTTTTATGTATTTAGATTGGTTAAAGAATACCCCATCTTCTAATTGTTTGATTTGAAGTCCTAAGAAAAAGTTAAGTTCTCCCATCATACTCATCTTAAACTCGTCATGCATGATTTTTGAAGTTGATCCAAATATGATGTCATCCACATATATTTGAACAATGATAATATGTGAATTCTTTTTCTTGGTGAAGAGAGTGTTATCTACTAAACCCATGGTGTACTTATGTTCAACTAAGAATGTTTTAAGTCGATCATACCAAGCTTTTGGTGCTTGCTAAAGTCCGTATAAAGCCTTTTTAAGTTTATAGACATGATTAGGTTTTTCAAAATCGACGAAACCCGGAGGTTGTGCGACATATACTTCTTCATTTATAAGTCCATTTAGAAATGCACTTTTGACATCCATTTGAAAAAGTTTGAAATCATGTGCACATGCATATGCAAGTAAAATTCTAATAGACTCGAGCATAGCAACCGGAGCAAAAGTTTCATCGTAGTCAATGCCTTCTTGTTGATTATAACCTTGTGCTACTAGCCTTGCTTTGTTTCTAGACACTACACCCTTTTCATCCATTTTATTTCGAAAGACCCATTTTGTTCCAATTATTGTTTGACTTTTTGGTTGAGGAACTAATGTCCAAACATCATTTCTAATGAATTGATTTAATTCTTCTTGCATCGCTATGACCCAAGATTCATCTTTTATAGCTTCATTTATATTTTTGGGTTCAATGGTTGATACAAAACAAAAGAAGTTGCCTTGATTTTGGACTTGTGATCTTAAGGTTCTTTCATTTATTTTTCCTATAACACTATCTCATGGATTACCTTTAGGTTCTTTGATATTGATAATTTCTTTTTTTGATAGTTCATCTTCCTTGTCATTATTTATATTCCCTTTGTTTTCAATAAGTTGACTTTCAACTAAGTCATCATCTACCAAAGGTGATGTCTTAGAGGGAGGTGGACTTTCGTCAAATGTTACGTTTAACGATTCCTCAACTCTCAAGGTTTCTTTGTTTAAAACAATATAAGCTTTGCTATTTTGAGAATATCCAAGAAATACACCTTCATAAGACTTTGGGTCAAATTTGGTGAGGTAATCATTATTGTTTAAAATAAAACATTTACTTCTAAACACTTTAAAGTATCCTAGCGTAGGTTTTTTACCTTTATATAGTTCATATGGTGTTTTGTTCAAAAATAGTCGAATTAATACTCTATTTAAAATATAGGTTGAAGTGTCAACGGCATTACACCAAAAGTTTTTGGTATGTTTTGTTCATTAAGCATTGTTCTACTCATCTCTTGAAGAGTCCAGTTTTTACGTTCTACTACACCATTTGACTGAGGAGTACGAGGAGCCAAAAAAATATGTGTTATGCCGTTGGCATCACAAAAGTTTCCAAATTGTGTTTCATTATCAAATTCACGACCATGATCCATTCTTATTGACACAATACGACTATCTAGTTGGTTTTGAATTTTCTTACTAAGAATTTCAAATTGATCAAAGGCTTCGTTTTTACTTTTCAAAAACTTTGTCCAATTGTATCTTGAATAATCATCTACTATGTCTCCATAACTTTGTATAGCGGATGGACCAAATAAATCCATATGCAAAAGTTCTAGACACCTAGATGTAGACACCATATTTTTAGCCTTATGGCTACTATGAACTTGTTTTCCAATTTTGCAAGCATCACAAAAGTGTTGGTGATATTTCAACTTGGGTAAGTTCATAAAGAGATCTTTTGAGGATAGAGATTGGATAAGTCTCATATTAGCGTGACCTAAGCGTCTATGCCAAAGATTTGACGAATCATCT
Source organism: Artemisia tridentata subsp. tridentata (assembly GCA_021014915.2). NCBI lineage: Eukaryota > Viridiplantae > Streptophyta > Magnoliopsida > Asterales > Asteraceae > Artemisia > Artemisia tridentata. The sequence continues at coordinate 246,803,553 of CP139505.1, forward strand.
AACAAAGTTAAGCAAAGTTTATCTCTAGAGGTTTTATCAATTTTCATGACGTATACATTGTTTTTCAAAACTCCTCTTGCTACGGTTATTCCATCTTTTAGTATTTTACTTTCGTTTTCACTAAATAGACCATTATACTTCTTACGGCATAGTTGACTAATACTAAGTAGGTTGAATCCTAGATTATCAACATGAGCAACATTATCAATAGAGAGAGAGAGTCATGAGTGATAGTACCTTTTTCGATGATTTTGCTTTTTAATTTGCTACCAAAAGTGACATTACCTCCGTCATATTCTTGGTAGGTTGAGAAGAGACTCTTGTTTCCCGTCATATGCCTTGAACAACCGCTATCTTTTATCCACTCTTTCGGTTCCAATCCGACTTTCAAGCATACCTAAGTTATATAAAAACTCAAGCATTTGGTCCCCAATATCTCATGGGTCCATTTTGGTTAAACATCTCATTTACTTGGTTCATTTATAGGAATGGTGGATATGAGTTCCATGGCATGTAGTTAGGAGTTTGATAATGCCTTGGGAAGTTTTGATTCCAACCATTTTGTTGATAGTTGGGTTGTGTGTTGTAGTTGCTCTTTGGAAAGGGGCGTTTGGGAATAGGTGTTTTAGGCCTCTGTTGAGTGATTTTGGATCTATACTCATTTTTAGCAAGTCCTAATCCTATTGTAAAAGCTGGTTTTTGTTTAGTTTCATTTGTGGTAGTGTTAGGTTTCTTTGTGACTTTAACAAACTCAGTACGAACCGATGTACGAACTTTCTGTTCTACTGAGGTACCCACGGAACCAAACTGTTCCACAGGCGGAACCAAATTTTTGGTTCCGTCTGATCCTTGGGTCCCTGAGGCAGTTGGAATAGTTTCTTGTACTTTTTTTGCTTGTTTCTTTAGACTACTTAAATCTCCTAATTTCATAAAATCTAGTCCAGTTTTATCGTGTGGTAATTTTTGGATTCTCGTTATTTCATCCGCACAACAAATATTTTCATCAAACTTTTTGAACTTAGGGTTTTGTTTGATAAGTGCATCCTGTGTGATTTTAAGTTTCTCTAATTTAAGTCTAAGCTCTTGACATGATGTACATACCTTGTCAATAGCTTTACTCTTTTCTAACCATTTTGCTTTTTCTTTTAATTCATAAACTTCATTTTCTAAGAATTCCTTTTTGGTTTTCAAAAATTTGTTTTTGTTTATGATTTTTAAGCTAAGTTCACACAGTTTGTTATATTCCTTTTGTAAGATGTCATCATCAATAGAGGAATAAGATGAGTTAGAGTGTACATCGTTTGAGTCTTGAGCCATGAGAGCAATTTCTTCATTCTTTGGCTCCTCGTCATCATCTTCACTTTCACTCCAAGCACCACTCACAAAAGCTATTTGAGTTTTGTTTTTAGGTGGCTTTGGACAATCTCCTATGAGATGGCTTGTGTCACCACATCTAAAGCATTTTCTTTCAACATTCCCTTTCTTATCATCACGATCTTTTTGAAAGGGTTTCTTGTCATCTCTAGGTTGTCTTACAAACTTTCTCGTCTTCGAAAGAACTTTTTGAAATCTCTTACGGCTATGGCATATTCCTCATCTTCACTTCCCGAGCAAGATTCTTCATCATCACTTGTCTTCGTTCTTGCTTTTAAGGCAATGGACTTGATCTTTTCCTTTTTTCATTTAACGATCTCTGAGTCATTCACCATTACCATTTCATGAACTTTGAGGTTTCCAATTACCTCATCAAGTGCTAGCTTTGAGAGATCTTTAGATATTTCAATATTCGTCACTTTTGCTCTCCATTTTGGATGAAGTGCTCTAAGAAATTTCCTGACAAAGTTCTTACTACAAAAGGATTCATCAAGTGCTTTGAGAGAAGTAATAATAGTATTAAAGCGAGCAAATGCACTATCAATGACTTCATCTTTAGGAACACTAAATTGTTCATATTGTTGAACAAGAAGATCAATTTTGTTATTCTTGACTTGTGAATTTCCTTGATGAGTGATTATTAAATATTGCCAAATTTCTTTAGCGGTTTTGTACATAAAGACTCTTTCAAATTCCTTTTTAGTTAGAGCATTGTAAAGCATCACTTTTGCTTCATTATTTTTTGCAATTAACTTCTTTTGCTCATCACTATGATGAGTAAGTGAAGTATCCTCATCCCGACCACTTGCAATATCTTTTATAATAGGTTTATGATCACCTTCTATAATTATATACCATAGATCTATATCTTTTGATTTCACATATGTTTCAAAACGGCTTTTCCAATAAATAAATCCATTTGGTTCAAAAAGTGGCGGTCTTTGCATAAACTGTCATTCTTTAAAGTTTTCAAAATCCATGGATTGTTTCAAGTTTTAAAATACAATAAATTTTAAAAATCTTGAGTAACGTAGCTCTTGATGCCAATTGTGGGAAACTAGAAGGGGGGTTGAATAGTTTTACCTTTTTTTAATTTCTTTTTCTTTGTTATGTTTGTATGAAATGACTTAATGTATGCAAACAAAATAACAAATAAGTAAAGTGCTGGAAAGAAACAATCAAACCACAACACGAGTGTTTATAGTGGTTCGGTCTACAAGGACTCTTTTTCCTTGCCCTACTCCACTCCCCGAGTATCCAACTCGAGAGTTTTCTTCACTAGTCAACAAGCTCCTTTATTCGGCGGAGAAAACCTTTACACGTCGCTTACACAATATTTCCGACACAAAGCTAGATGTCGAGTTCTTTTACAAGGGTACAACCACTCCCGTCGCACTAAGTATTTTGAGGACTAAAATACTAACCGATCACTATCAGAGGTTTATGATGGTTTGGTACAAACAATGATGTATGAATAACAACAATTCACACTATGATGAACAAACAAGACTTTGCAACACACTATTGAGGCTTGTATGTCTTTAAGTAATGCTTTGATCTTCTTGCTACAAAAGAAGCTCACTAAAATGAAATATGAATGAGTTAGATATAAGGAATGATGAGTGAGAGAATCTATGTTGTTTTTATGCTTGTAAGTGATGATCAAACAACATGGAGTGACTTGCTATTTATAGGCAAAAAGCCTCAGCAAACCACGGACGGGACGGAACCAAAATGAGGGTTCCGTCCGTGTATGAATTTGGTTCCGCGGGTTCCTGACAGAAGATCATCCAAATCTTTATCAAATCTAACAAAAATATTTACCATATATTTCCATGATTCTAGAGTGACAATCTAAACAAGATATTTACCATATCTTCTAAAGATCTCAAATAGATATGCAATCTTAGAATAGGATGATGCATGACATGATGTAAAAATACATTTTCATTTTAGATTAACATGTTTATGAAAGTATACTTGTAAAATGTATATACTAGCTTAAGTAATGTTTAACTTCTGTTTATGAAAGACTTGTGACTATATATGTAAAAGACTTAACTATATTTATGTTTTGCTAAAATAAAGTTTATATTTGTCGTTAACAAAATATAGAAAATATCATAAAATATAAATAACGTTTTTTAGACAATATTTTTATTAACAGAGGGGATTATCCATGAAACCTCATGACCGGGGACACCTCAACAAAATGGTGTCGCGGAGCCAAAAAATAGGCACATACTCGAGACAGCACGGTCATTACTTCTTGAGTATTCGGTTCCGCAATATTTATGGGATTGTGCAATCTCTACTGCACTATATCTCATAAATCGAATGCCTTCTACAAATACTAAATATTCAATCTCCGCTAAATAAACTCTCTACCACGGTGTCCATACCTTCTATTTTGAACCTGCCACCCATAATATTTGGATGTGTAGCATATGTCCACCGCCAAAAGACCAAAAGATCTAAACTTGACCCATGTGCTGAGTGTAGCAACCGCGAATTTTCCAAGGCATTACTCGACATTTAGGACTCAAAATAGTTTATTCTAGACATTTCATATGCTTTTGCGTATAACTTATATCTTGAGTCTTCAAGTTATTAAATTCATGTAATCAATTATGAAGTTTTATTCAAGCTATTTTATTCATTTTCACATTTTAAGTTTAGCTCTATTTAAACTGAGAAACAACAAATGATATTGCCAAACAAACAATGTGGCAAAGCTCACATTCCATTTTTACTGGAACCACGCGCGTCCCGACACCGTGATAGTATGACATATGGTTAATGATTTAATATTGATAGTTGTTAAAATACGAGGCTCGTTAAATTCACTCGAGAGTTATTTAATCAACAATGTTCCCACATCTCACTTTTTATTTAACCCTCACTTTTATTCTACTCAAAACAATTACATTTTACCTTTACTTACATTTTTTATTTTATTTGCAAACAAATATTTATAATGCTACGCTCATCCAAAAGTTGAATAATAATAATAATACTACCTCACTCACCCCACACCTCATTCTCTCATCTCTTTCCTCCATCTGCTTCGCTGCAAGTTTTCTTTTTACTGCTCCCATCAGAAGGATACATCATCACCTCCTTTGGCCTCACTTCCATGCCACAAACAAACAGAAGAGTGATGCAAGAGGAGACAAGATCAAGCTTATAAGTCCAAGAGGAGCGTCTGCTGCCACTCTGTCGAACCCCAAATCGAGCCAAAAATATGATGTTGTAGCTTCTCTTTTAGGCCTAGCAGCGTCTGGTACTCAAGGAAAAAGAATCAAACCATCCTTGTATCAATTCTTCTTATACCCACGATCGGTCCACAAGCAAAACCACAACTCAAAACAAACTCAAAAACTCAAGAGGAGCTGTGGTGGGATTTGCTTGCTTGGATCGGATTTGGGTTTAATTTGGTTTCCTTGGCCTCCTTGCTAATCGACTTTACCCACTGTTGTAAGAATACTAAGTCTTTCTTTCGATTTCATGTTTTTTTTCGAGTATACTTGTTCTTGATATATTGATGTAACTGTCATGGACATTTTAATCATACGGTTCATTAGTTTTATTGTTGTCGATATTATGAATTATAGTGTGGGTTAAGAGAGCTTTTGAAACTAGTAGAAAATATAAGAACACTAGATTAAAACTAGTTATTGGCTCGAAAATGTGAAGTGATCTTGTTTGAGGTTGTGTTTAAAAGATTTGTTTAGCCGAATCGTGATTCGAAAATTATGCACGTAAGGTGTTTGTGAAAATGCCAAGTCTGAATCGAATAGAGTTAAGTCCATCCTGTGTTACATTCATGGTTGGGTTTGCGTTGTGTTTAAACTGTTTAAATTCCTAGTCGAATGATAAGTCCTTAATCACGTTTTAGTCTTGGCTCATTTTCATTCGTGATGAATTTGGTTTGAACCCATGATGTTTAATGTTATTTGTTGTGTGGTGTTGGTCGAGTGTCGAAACCCACTGTGGTAGTACCACAGTGGTACATTTTGCTTAGTTTATTTTTGACTCGGCAACGATCCACATAGGGTGTGTAAGGCATGTTGGTGTTCCGTTCGGTATATATACCACTCTCAAAAGTATGTATGTTTACTCGGTCAAAGGGGCTCCCAAAGACCCTCGAAGTGAGTACATGAAATTGTCAAGTATTGGAGTCGAGTCTTCCGTCTCACACGCACATTATAGCACAAGAAGAAATGAGACATTCGAGTCGTGCCTTTTCTTTTTCCTGAGTTCCAGGGGTGTTACCAAAAATGCTTGCACTAGTTTGAATTTTGGAGTATTGAATCAGTGTGTACACTGGACCTTTGCCTCTTCCTTGTCACTAGCTCAACTTAATAAATGGGCCAAAGCCCATCAACAGCCACCCTTTTGTTTTCTCCTCTTAGCGTGACCCAGCCCACAAGAATTAAGAAAGACACTTTGGACCGAAGCCCAGTTAACCAAGGGTCCGTTTAGTCCTGTCAGCCCACCAGGATGTGTAGTTTGTGACTATCATTCTGAGTACGTTTGATTTTCGTGTTGACTCGATGTTATGCCTCCACTTCTGTCCTTCTTGTTTCGACTCGTCACTAAGGACGCCACCCCTCGACATACATTACTCGCAAAGGCACATTAAACTCTACTCGACACGCCTCGTCTTATATCAAATATACAAGTCACGAAAAACAAACGACGAAAATATAAACAATAGACGAAACTTGAAAACCGAATGGGTTAAAATGAGTTTTACACATAGACTATAAATCGATATTTTTGCATAACTTAAATGCAAAGCTCTTATACTACTACTTGTGAAAACATAAACTTATAAACATTTACTTACAACTATTATTCGAGTACTCGACTTGATAAATATATAAATGGTAACTTATTAATTTCTCGTGGTTAATTTAAGTCAACTTACATATTTTTATTGAAATCTCAATAACTATTATACCGCGATTCATTATTGTAATACGGAAATTTTAACTTTTAATCATCTCGATTATGCTAAATGTGTATATGGGCCACGGCCAACTTTCATAAAAATCCTACGCCCAAAGTGCTTTATCAAAACTAATAAACGGACAATAAGCAAAGTATTTTAAACAAGCGTTTTTTTTATAAATACACTTGGCTAAATATATATCTAACCCCAACAACAAGGCTATTATATTCCGACAACGCCTAATTATCAATACCTTACCATACTCTGTCTTTCGGTTACTGTAAAACCAAGGTTTATTCCGATCATTATCCCTATTCGTTTGTACGCTCGTGCAACCCGTTGAGCCAATAACTTCAAATATTAAAATATGTTTCTAAAACTTAGATGCTGCCACACCAGCAACGACAACATAAAACTTTTGAATTAAATTCATGGAGTCTTAAACTTAGTTGGTGAACTAAATTATGCCATACTAATCTAGGTCACGCGTTGGAGTTACTACACATCATTTGATTCTATTGCATTCAGATTACCACTACACTAAGGTGAGTTCTCGTAGCCCCTTTTTCATTTTGTTTTCTTGGGGGAAAATGGTGCTCAAATGACATTTTAACTGTTTTTCATTCTGTGATTATACTGTTTTCATGATTTTGGACATTATGTGTGTTGATACAATTATATGCTGTGACGTGTTGTTTGTGATTTCTTGACTGCGCCACTGTTAACTCTCTGTTGAGAGCCTACGTGTTATAGGTTCAGTTTGTGTAACTGTTAACTCTCTGTTGAGAGCCTACGTGTTGATAGATCTATCGGGGTAGCTCCCCACGTGATATTGATTATGTGTACGATGGACATTATAGGTTCAGTTGGCGCGACACTATTACTGTTTGGATGACATGCTTGTGATTGGCTTTCATGTGCACTAATGTCCTATGTTATATATCACAGCTCAACGGTTTTACTTTTAAACCTACGAGCTCACCAACATTATGTTGACGTTTCGAGTACCATTTTCAGGTGTTATTGAAGCTGCTTAGAAGGTAGAGTATTGACTGGCTTAGCAAGACTTAAGACAAGACCCTCCCGGGTTATATCTCGTGGAGTTGCATTTGATATTCCTTAGTGACGTTGTTTAACCTTGAGACTTATGTTATTTTGGATCTTTGTACTTATCCCGTTTGTGGGAGTTTGCGACTATCAACTATTGTATGTTTTGCATTTAGTGTTTCTCTGTTGTGACACCTTGTGTTCTTGACAATGAGGTCATACCTCGTAAATGTCATTCCGCTGCGCCATTTTTAGGGTATTAGGTGGTTTAACCTAGACTATAACCTAAGAATCCTCATATAGTTTGCATTATAGGAACTACATGTGCGATTATGCGTATAGTATGACACGAAGTGATGATGATAAGTAAATGCAGCATGATGCTATCCTAAAAACGCCTGGCCAACGTTTTTATGATAACATGATGCGGCATGGACTTATCAAATTCATGGACTATCAGATAGGAAGTTGAGTGTAGTAGTACGAAACGTATACCGACCTATCCTACCTATCTCCTATCTAACGTCTACCAATGTCCTACTTTGTAGAATCATGCCTCAAAGAAGGTCGACTCGAGCTAACCGAGGCATTCCACCATCGAGGGGTGGAAGGACTGGTGGACGAGGAGGTAGAGCAGGTGGTCGCGGCACCGAGAACAACGGCAACGACAATGTGAATCCTGACCTTTCTGCCATGATTGTCGAGCAACTACAAACATTACTTCCCACTATCGTCACCCAAGTTGGCGACCACATCAGTAATCTAGGAAACAACGGAAGCGGGAATGAACATGCAGACAATGGCATTGGTAGTGACCATAACAATAATGGCAACAACAACAATAGCGGCAAGGGATGTTCGTACAAGGAGTTTACAGCATGCAAACCAGTGGACTTTGATGGCAACGGAGGAGCGTTGGTGTACACAAGATGGATTAAGAAAATGGAGGCAGTAATGGACATAAGCGAGTGTGCAGCTCACCAGAGGGTGAAGTACGCTGAAAGCTCGTTCGCAGGAAAGGCTCTGACCTGGTGGACACACAAATTCAGGCCAGAGGAAGAGAAGCCGCCATGGGAATGAGTTGGGATGACCTTAAGGCATTACTAAAGGAGGAGTATTACCCAAATAACGAGATGCAGAAACTAGAGCATGAGTTCTACAATCATGCTATGGTAGGTGTTGGTCACGCGGCTTATACAGATCAATTCCATGAGCTTGCTAGACTGGTACCTCACATGGTCACTCCTGAATCCAAGAGGATTGAGAGGTACATCTATGGTCTGGTCCCTGAGATTCGCGGGATGGTGAAAGCGACTGAGCCGCCTACCCTTCAGAGCGCGATACTGAAATCTGCAACCTTAACGAATGAAATAGTTAGGAATGGGACATTATCCAAGAGCGGTGATAAAAGGAAGACCTTGGGTGAGACAAGTAAACAAGAAGGTGCAAATGATGGAAATAAGAAGGCGAAATGGGGAAAAGGATTTGTAGCAACGAGCTCGGGCCATAAGGGATATGAAGGTCCTCACCCTAAGTGTGCTAGATGTAACTACCACCACCGGGAGACTAAACCCTGCCTAGTGTGTTTCAACTGCAATCAGACTGGCCACATTGCAAGATATTGTCGAGCAGTAGCCATGCAGGCAACCCCGATTAATGTCATTTACCCAAGGACATGTTACGAGTGCGGGAGCCCAGATCATTTCCGAAACACGTGCCCTAAGCTGCATAGGGCACAGGGGAAAGTGCAGAATAACCAGAATCAGGCCTTAGTAATTAATGGAAATGCTGGAAACAATGGCAACCCAGCTCGTGGGCGGGTATTCGTGATGAACGTTGAAGAAGGACGCCAGGACCCAAACCTCGTGACGGGTATGGTCTCCTTAAACAGATATTAGACTATCATACTGTTTGATTCCGACGTCGATTATAGATTTGTTTCCACTTAGTTCATGCCTCTGTTAAAGGTGAAGCCTAGTGTCCTAGCTCCTAGTTATGAGATTGACATAGTGTATGACCAAAAAGGTAGAAACCGATAAGATGGTTCAAACCTCCACCACCTGGTAGCAAGACCTTTGGATGCTGAAATGCCACCCGTACATTTTTGAGCAACCCCAAATTTTAACTAAATTTTTTTCCTTTTCTTCAAAAAAAATAATAAATAAATAAATAAATAAATAAATAAAAGAAAAAAAAAAGAAAAAAAGAAAGCTTTTTAACAACTTTTAACTTAATTTCATGTCAGTTCTTGTTTGATGAGATGTGAATTTAAGTTTAAAGTTGCTACTTGGCTTAAAATTTTTAAATGATTTTGCTCAAGAATGGACGAGGCATTTCATGAAGCCTAATCGCTCAATAGTTATTACAAAACCGCCTATTTCGTTGCGCATACTAGAACGAGCAGAAACCCAAAGATACCTCGTGTGCTTAAGACTTCCCTAGAGTACTTCGTAAAGACCTTGAAGAATTGAGATACGTATAAACTTAACTCCCGGAGCGGCACAAATTTCATGATACGCGATACTTCTCAAGGAAAGATTTCGAACCTGAATATCATTAGTTGAGAGTGCACAAGACTGACAACCCTAAAACCACATTCAGGACGATATAAAGGCATTTCGAGATTTCAGGATAAGTCCTTTGGTTTGATCAAATCCTCCGTAGTGTTCAAGATAGGAAATCCAATTAGAGCGACATGCATGAAAAGTGCCTTACCTATTATATTAAATCATGACAGACGGCTCACCTCGCAATTTTAATAAACACTATAGGACGCGTTAGGAACACAGTTGGAGTAGAGTACGACCTACCATTCCTACACCGATGGTCAGGGTGAGCAGACTATCCGACATTAGGAGATATACTTAGGGCATGCACTATTGATTTTGGAGGAAACAGGAATGCACATCCCCCTTAGTTGAACCTTCTCCTTGGTATCTACTAGTTGTTTATTTGAAAGCGATCCAAAAAATTGAGCCAATCCTTAAAAAATTTGAGTTTCTTTTCTTACAACTTGATATTTAACTTAATTTCATGACAGTTCTTGTTTGATGAGTTGTGAAGTTAAGTTAGATTCAAGTTGTTACGTAGTTTAAGGTTAGGTCCAACTTGTTGCTCAGCTTAATCTCATGACAGTTCTTGTTTGATGAGTTGTGAGATTAAGCTGAAAACAAGTTGTTACCGGGCTTACACTTGTGGTTTAGCTTAATCTTATGACAGTTCTTGTTTGATGAGTTGTGGGGTTAAGTTAGATTTCAGTTGAGGCTCAACTTAAACTACCGAAAAGATGCCTAAGGTTTTTGACGGCTTTACTCAAGGACGGGAAAGCTTGCCTTGCTGTGTGATTATTATGTGGTTTCATTTGTGTGATTTCTAGAGGTTAGGAAGTATTGATAGTACCAATTGGGAAGTAGCACCCGGTACTATTTGGAGTGACACCCACACCCTTACCTTCCAGTGTGCAACCAAATCGAAGGGTGAATACTGTCCGATCAAGCTCAGACCCTTAGTCAATTGAATTTTGAGGACAAAATTTTATTAACGGGGGTAGACTGTAGCAACTGCGAATTTTCCAAGGCATTACTCGAAATTTAGGACTCAAAATAGTTTATTCTAGACATTTCATATGCTTTTGCGTATAACTTATATCTTGAGTTTTCAAGTTATTAAATTCATGTAATCAATTATGAAGTTTTATTCGAGCTATTTTATTCATTTTCACATTTTAAGTTTAGCTCTGTTTAAACTGAGAAACAACAAATGATATTGCCAAACGAACAATGTGGCAAAGCTCACGTTCCATTTTTACTGGAACCACGCGCGTCCCGACACCGTGATAGTATGACATATGGTTAATGATTTAATATTGATAGTTGTTAAAATACGAGGCTCGTTAAATTCACTCGAGAGTTATTTAATCAACAATGTTCCCACATCTCACTTTTTATTTAACCCTCACTTTTATTCTACTCAAAACAATTACATTTTACCTTTACTTACATTTTTTATTTTATTTGCAAACAAATATTTATAATGCTACGCTCATCCAAAAGTTGAATAATAATAATAATACTACCTCACTCACCCCACACCTCATTCTCTCATCTCTTTCCTCCATCTGCTTCGCTGCAAGTTTTCTTTTTACTGCTCCCATCAGAAGGATACATCATCACCTCCTTTGGCCTCACTTCCATGCCACAAACAAACAGAAGAGTGATGCAAGAGGAGACAAGATCAAGCTTATAAGTCCAAGAGGAGCGTCTGCTGCCACTCTGTCGAACCCCAAATCGAGCCAAAAATATGATGTTGTAGCTTCTCTTTTAGGCCTAGCAGCGTCTGGTACTCAAGGAAAAAGAATCAAACCATCCTTGTATCAATTCTTCTTATACCCACGATCGGTCCACAAGCAAAACCACAACTCAAAAACAACACTCAAAAACTCAAGAGGAGCTGTGGTGGGATTTGCTTGCTTGGATCGGATTTGGGTTTAATTTGGTTTCCTTGGCCTCCTTGCTAATCGACTTTACCCACTGTTGTAAGAATACTAAGTCTTTCTTTCGATTTCATGTTTTTTTTCGAGTATACTTGTTCTTGATATATTGATGTAACTGTCATGGACATTTTAATCATACGGTTCATTAGTTTTATTGTTTTCGATATTATGAATTATAGTGTGGGTTAAGAGAGCTTTTGAAACTAGTAGAAAATATAAGAACACTAGATTAAAACTAGTTATTGGCTCGAAAATGTGAAGTGATCTTGTTTGAGGTTGTGTTTAAAAGATTTGTTTAGCCGAATCGTGATTCGAAAATTATGCACGTAAGGTGTTTGTGAAAATGCCAAGTCTGAATCGAATAGAGTTAAGTCCATCCTGTGTTACATTCATGGTTGGGTTTGCATTGTGTTTAAGATGTTTAAATTCCTAGTCGAATGATAAGTCCTTAATCACGTTTTAGTCTCGGCTCGTTTTCATTCGTGATGCATTTGGTTTGAACCCATGACGTTTAATGTTATTTGTTGTGTGGTGTTGGTCGAGTGTCGAAACCCACTGTGGTAGTACCACAGTGGTACATTTTGTTTAGTTTATTTTTGACTCGGCAACGACCCACATAGGGTGTGTAAGGCATGTTTGTGTTCCGTTCGGTATATATACCACTCTCAAAAGTATGTATGTTTACTCGGTCAAAGGGGCTCCCAAAGACCCTCGAAGTGAGTACATGAAATTGTCAAGTATTGGAGTCGAGTCTTCCGTCTCACACGCACATTATAGCACAAGAAGAAATGAGACATTCGAGTCGTGCCTTTTCTTTTTCCTGAGTTCCAGGGGTGTTACCAAAAACGCTTGCACTAGTTTGAATTTTGGAGTATTGAATCAGTGTGTACACTGGACCTTTGCCTCTTCCTTGTCACTAGCTCAACTTAATAAATGGGCCAAAGCCCATCAACAGCCACCCTTTTGTTTTCTCCTCTTAGCGTGACCTAGCCCACAAGAATTAAGAAAGACACTTTGGACCGAAGCCCAGTTAACCAAGGGTCCGTTTAGTCCTGTCAGCCCACCAGGATGTGTAGTTTGTGACTATCATTCTGAGTACGTTTGATTTTCGTGTTGACTCGATGTTATGCCTCCACTTCTGTCCTTCTTGTTTCGACTCGTCACAAAGGACGCCACCCCTCGACATACATTACTCGCAAAGGCACATTAATCTCTACTCGACACGCCTCGTCTTATATCAAATATACAAGTCACGAAAAACAAACGACGAAAATATAAACAATAGACGAAACTTGAAAACCGAATGGGTTAAAATGAGTTTTACACATAGACTATAAATCGATATTTTTGCATAACTTAAATGCAAAGCTCTTATACTACTACTTGCGAAAACATAAACTTATAAACATTTACTTACAACTATTATTCGAGTACTCGACTTGATAAATATATAAATGGTAACTTATTAATTTCTCGTGGTTAATTTAAGTCAACTTACATATTTTTATTGAAATCTCAATAACTATTATACCGCGATTCATTATTGTAATACGGAAATTTTAACTTTTAATCATCTCGATTATGCTAAATGTGTATATGGGCCACGGCCAACTTTCATAAAAATCCTACGCCCAAAGTGCTTTATCAAAACTAATAAACGGACAATAAGCAAAGTATTTTAAACAAGCGTTTTTTTTTATAAATACACTTGGCTAAATATATATGTAAACCCAACAACAAGGCTATTATATTCCGACAATGCCTAATTATCAATACCTTACCATACTCTGTCTTTCGGTTACTGTAAAACCAAGGCTTATTTCGATCATTATCCCTATTCGTTTGTACGCTCGTGCAACCCGTTGAGCCAATAATTCAAATATTAAAATATGGATTTAAAACTTAGATGCTGCCACACCAGCAACGACAACATAAAACTTTTGAATTAAATTCATGGAGTCTTAAACTTAGTTGGTGAACTAAATTATGCCATACTAATCTAGGTCACGCGTTGGAGTTACTACACATCATTTGATTCTATTGCATTCAGATTACCACAACACTAAGGTGAGTTCTCGTAGCCCCTTTTTCATTTTGTTTTCTTGGGGGAAAATGGTGCTCAAATGACATTTTAACTGTTTTTCATTCTGTGATTATACTGTTTTCATGATTTTGGACATTATGTGTGTTGATACAATTATATGTTGTGACGTGTTGTTTGTGATTTCTTGACTGCGCCACTGTTAACTCTCTGTTGAGAGCCTACGTGTTATAGGTTCAGTTTGTGTAACTGTTAACTCTCTGTTGAGAGCCTACGTGTTGATAGATCTATCGGGGTAGCTCCCCACGTGATATTGATTATGTGTACGATGGACATTATAGGTTCAGTTGGCGCGACACTATTACTGTTTGGATGACATGCTTGTGATTGGCTTTCATGTGCACTAATGTCCTATGTTATATATCACAGCTCAACGGTTTTACTTTTAAACCTACGAGCTCACCAACATTATGTTGACGTTTCGAGTACCATTTTCAGGTGTTATTGAAGCTGCTTAGAAGGTAGAGTATTGACTGGCTTAGCAAGACTTAAGACAAGACCCACCCGGGTTATATCTCGTGGAGTTGCATTTGATATTCCTTAGTTACGTTGTTTAACCTTGAGACTTATGTTATTTTGGATCTTTGTACTTATCCCGTTTGTGGGAGTTTGCGACTATCAAGTATTGTATGTTTTGCATTTAGTGTTTCTCTGTTGTGACACCTTGTGTTCTTGACAATGAGGTCATACCCCGTAAATGTCATTCCGCTGCGCCATTTTTGGGGTGTGAAACTGAGAAATGTGTCTTTGTAGGGTATGGATCACACCAGAAATGATATAAATGCTATAACCCTACTTCTGGGAAGATGTATGTCACCATGGATGTCACATTCTTAGAAATGGACAGTTTCTTCCATTGTACCAAAACTGATTCTTAGGAGGAGGTGGATAAAGAGAATCCCTTTTGGTATAATATTGTAGGGATTTCGTCTCAAAATTCTGAAGAGATCAAAAAAAGATGATGAAAAAGTGTCTTAGGGAGTCGAAGAACAAAGAACAAGTCAAGAAGAAGAAGTGACAACTGAACACACAACCACTCCCGATCATGGCGTGTTTGAAAATATATCACATATCAGAATTGAGTCCGACCAAGAAGATGAACCTATGATACAATATCCTACGACACCACCACCAGACCATAATCCCGAGGATGCTCCAGAGGTAAGTAATTCTGAAACTGATAATTTTGTTGAGGCTAATGTGTTTCGATTAAATTTCAGAAAGAATAGAGGGAAACCGCCATCTCGATATTCCCCGGAAGAAAGAAAAAAGAGAGAGGTTCCTTACCCGATTAGCAACTACATGAGCTTCAGTCAGTTGAAGGAACCAGTAAAAGGATTCGCATTTTCCATATCAACTCTTACAATTTTAGAAAGAGTAGAAGAAGCTCTAAATGATTCGAGATTGGTTGAAGCAATGAAGGTAGAGATGAATGCGTTGGAGAAAAACAATACATGGAAGTTGGTACCCTTGCTGAAAGGCAAAAATAGTGTTGGCTGTAAATGGTATTTTCAGTTAAATATGACTCAAAAGGTGAAATTGATAGGTATAAAGCCCGACTGGTAGCAAAAGGGTACACTCAAACTTACGGTATAGATTACCACGAAACATTTTATCCGGTTGCTAAAATAAATACAAAATTCGAGTTTTATTGTCCATTGCAGCAAACCTTGATTGGCCACCTCATCAATTTGATGTAAAGAATGCATTCTTACATGGAGATCTTGATGAGGAAATATAGATGGACATTCCGTCTGGATACGATCAGAAAGTGAAGAAAGGGTTCGCGTGCAAGCTAGAGAAAGCTTTGTACGGGTTGAAGCAGTCACCGCGTGCGTGGTTTGAAAGGTTTAGCAGTGCCATGAAAAGCTATGGCTATTGCCAAGGAAATTCAGATCACACACATTTCTTTAAAAAGAATGGCGGGAAAATTACAGTTCTAATCATATATGTCGATGATATGATTATCACAGGAGATAACAAGCTAGAAATTGCCGAGCTTGAACAGAAACTTTCGAGGAAATTTGAGATGAAAAACTTAGGTGGTCTTAAGTACTTCATTGGAATTGAGGTTGCCCGGTGTGAAAAAGGTATCTTCTTGTCACAACGAAAATACATTCTAGATCTGTTAGCAGATGTGGGCATGTTAGATTGCAAACCCGAGGATACACCTTCTGTACCAAATTTAAAACTTGGACCTGAACTAAATCAAGCACCTGCAAACAAAGAAAGGTATCAAAGAATTGTGGGAAAATTGATCTATCTATCACACACAAGACCCGACATAGCTTACTCGGTTAGTGTTGTGAGCCAATTTATGAAGGCACCAAAGGTGACACACATGGATGCAGTCATGCATATTCTAAGTTACTTAAAGGGCGCACCTGGTAGAGGAATCCAATTCACGAAGAACGAGCACCTAAAGGTTACTGGATACACAGACGCGGACTGGGCTAGAAGTAAAATCGATCGTAAGTCACAAGCTGGATACTTCACTTTCGTGGGAGGAAATTTGGTAACATGGAGAAGCAAAAAACAGAACGTTTAGAATTTAGAGGGATGACAAAAGGAATATGTGAATTATTATGGTTACGGATGCTCTTGACAGAACTCGGCTTTGAACCCAAAGAAGAAATGGATCTCCACTATGATAACAAGGCTGCAATTGCCATAGCACATAATCCTTTACAACACGAACGAACTAAACATGTTGAGGTGGATCGACATTTCATCAAAGATCATCTCGACGAGAAAACAATTCGGTTTCCATTTGTGAAATCTGAAGAACAACTAGCTGATGTACTAACCAAGGCGGTACCCAACAAAGTCTTCCATGACTCCTTGGTCAAGTTGGGTATGCGTGATATCTACGCACCCACTTGAGGGGGAGTGTTGAAGGATGTCAAAGAAGACCTCCAGGAACAAGACAACAACTTTATTTAGTTAGGAATTAAATCTTTGTATCTTTTTAGTTAGTTGTTAAATATATTGTGTAACATGCAATATAAGTAAAAAAAGGAAATAATGGAACAAAAAGAATGGAATGTGAGCTCGATGTTTAGAGGTGCCAGAAAGATACAGCTCTTCATTCTTCTCTTTAAGTAGAGAGCACAATGACTTGTATTGTATTTTGAGAAATTAAGAATCAATATAAAAGAAAGGGAAAGGGTTGGTGGGAGTCTTTGTGTTTTCTAGCTTATCAGATCATGACAAATACCTTCATAATCATTTCAATAAATCCAAACCTTGTATTTTGGGTATGTATAATCATTTTATGCTAAGATTGATTATATATGAAGTTATCCCTATTGAAAATCACAAATTAGCAAGCAACGAGTATTGGTTGTTTTCTGCTTTCACAAAATCTCTACACAAATCTTCTTTAAATCAATTCACACACAAAAAAAAAATAAAAAAATAAAAAAAATATAATAAAAAATAAATTATATTTATAAATTTTCTCCTTTACTTTTATTTAACTTTTAGTTTTAGTAATTAAATTTATTCAAATTACATTTCCTGGTCAATGAGCTGAATCTGGGCTGAAAGTTAATGGGCTGAATTATATATATATTATTTCATGGTCAATGGGCTAGAAATTCTATTTTTTTTCAACATATTTTTCTGGGTTAAGTAGAATAAAGAAATCTTGTGGAAGTAAAAAGCAAGAAAGCAAAACTACGAGTGATAACTTGCCCCGTTCTGAAAATTTACTCTTTGAAACGTAATAACATACAATGTAACTTTAAAAGTACATAAAACTTAAGTTACTTTATCATTTATATATGTTGAGTAAAATTGCTTTTGTTATTATTTTTTGAAAGCCTCCTGCTTACCACTAGTCAAACTAAAACGATCAATTTTCTTTTCAAAACATATCAATGAAATGATAATGTCACTCATATTTTGAAAATGAAATTTTAGTGTCATAGTAATTTTTGTCACTTAGAATGTTATTCATTATTCGAACGTTGGCAACCCCAAAGGCATTTCAGTACGTACCTGATATTCGTTGTTTAGAAAAGAGATATACATGTTTTATAGCGTATATATTTTATAGCTTAACAAGTTGATTATAAATGAAAAAAAGGAAGACAAGAAGAAATAAGTTGGATTTGTCTAAATGGAGCAACCAAAAACCTAATAGTTGCAAATTTTTTAATTTGTTATATAACTCCTATAGGCATAATTTGATCTTTGGCATACTTAAATGTCTTAAACAATTGATAATGTATTCAGATTTTTAAAAATAGTTTTGCCTGTAAAAACACTAATACCATCGAGTGACCCAAACACCCTTGTCAAATGTCCATCTTCAATAGCAAACAAGGAAAACTTATACTATTTAGTAGCAAATTAGTATATAATCAAAATTCGAGAAAAATTTGCTTGCAAATAAGATTTTTCACAAATATCGGCAACATATTGTTCTTAGGAACGTTATAAGAATTAAATCATTAAATAGTAACGAATTTTGAATTTTGTTACAACTAAAACGATTTATGGATGCTATATATGATACCATGTGATATTCATATTTAAAATTAAATCAATTACCACAAAAAACACTTCTCACACTCATTTACAAAAATAAACACTTTAAAAGGGGTTTAAAAAAATCAACACTTCGATCAAAAGGTTTTGCTCGCCCCTTATTTTTCCTCGCCGAATAAAAAAAAAAACAAAAGGGTTCCTTGCTAAAAGACAAATAACATAGAGAGCAAAACCTTGCACTCCCATAAATTTGCTCGCCGAATTCAAAAGCAGACAAAAGGATTCCATGCTAAAAGACAAACAACATAGAGAGCAAAACCTTGCTCTCCCATAAATTTGCTCGCCGCCGATTTAAAAATGTGCTAAAAGACAAACAACATAAAGAGCAAAAACTTGCTCTGCCATAATTTTGCTCGCCGATTTTAAAAATATGGATGGTAGTTGTATACTTTGGCGAGCAAAGTTTCGGTGGGCAAACTATTTTGCTTGCTCAAGGAGGCGTGGCAAAATCTTAGCTGTCCAATTATTCCACGTGTGGCTGATCTAAATGGGGCAAACAAGAAAAGTGGCGAGCAAAACCATTTTTCTCGCTTCGTCGATTTCTGTAACACGAGTTTTGATGGTTCATTTTGATAAAGATGGAAGTAAAGTGTTCATTTAGAAAATTGCCATTTTAAAGTTCGTGGTATCTACAACTTTCAAATAACTATGGTTCAGATAGATTAACATACGATGACACCTTCTAGAAGGAAACAAATATGGATCTTATGATATTTTATTACTAGTAATATGTTATGCATGACTTTGAAAGATTTGTAATGTATGACGGGTTATTTTCGGTTGTCATTTGTCAAGCACCAAGTGGGACTAGATGATTTTATAACAAGTTTGATTATTTGCACCAATCAAAATATAGCATGATGAAATACCTAAATCAAAAAGCAATAACATAGATTGTGGTGTTGACTACGTAAACGATCGGAAGAACAAAAAAACATCTATCTATATTATATTATACTAGGCGAGTACCCGCGCCTAGCGGCAGCGGTTCCTAGCGGCAGATAATTAACGATATGCAATATTGTGGTAAGTGTTTCGTATAACGTTCAAAATAGAACGTGAAAAGATCAAAATGTAATTGCAAACGGTTGTAACATGTGATAATTCAACTCTATCAAAAATTCTTAACATGTATCAAATCTAGCAAAAATTATTAACATGTATTAAATAACTCGGATTATATAAAGGTTAACCAAATTACGAAAATCATGTTAACTAAGCAATATTTCAAACTCCAATGGAGTCTTGTAAGAATTGGCAAATTATTTTGGTAATTTTTACAAAATCAATATGGTCAAAAGATTCTGCATTGGTAAATTACCAACTCCACAAGCAGTGGCGGAGCTACACTAAATATTTTGGGAGGGTCGTCGATGCAATCCTTGTATAATAGGAGGGCCAAAAGCTAAACTATATTTTTTTACACATGAAAAGCATAGAAAGTACATGTACAATAAGAAGTTCTAGGAGGGGCACCACACTCTCTAGTCTTCAAGTAGCTTCGCCTATGTCCACAAATCAACTTCCCTCGAGCCCATCAAAGTCTACATGAAACCCATCTTTTTGATACTTTTTTTAAAGTTAACTACATTTTTGGTTTTGTAGTTTGCTGGGTATTTCACTTTTAGTCCAATTTTTCAAAAAGTTTTAGATTCAGTCCGAAAGTGATACTTTCGTTCCAAGTTTGGTCCATTTTGTTCTTGACTGTTAGTTTGACCAGTTAACCAATGCAAAATGACAGAAATACCCTCCATTTCATTATTATTATTATTATTATTATTATTATTATTATTATTATTATTATTATTATTATTATTTTATTTTTTAATCCTAAACACCACTTTTATTATTATTATTATTATTATTATTATTATTATTATTACAAAAATAGACCGTCGCCCCAATGCTAACCACTTTTTGGACCTAAAATAATTTTATCCCAAAAATAGATCGGGCGACTGGACAACCCACCCATGCATTCGATAAGTGTCCCAAGTACATGCTAAGTGTCGGCTTATGGTTGGTGGTTGTACAAGTTGTCCGGTCGCCCCAATCTATTTTTGAATAAAGTCACCTGAGGTCCAAAAAATCATCACTAAAAAGATATGTTCAAAGTTATTATATAAACTATCATGACGCTATTTAATTACTAATTCTTTCACTAATATATCGGTTTTAATGTTTTTAAAATATTAACTTATACAAAATTTTGCCTTTATTTAGGAAATGATTTATAAACATTTGAGCCCTTTCTTGTCTAATGTTTTAAATCATAGTAAGATATGGATGTATAATTGTATATTCAATACGTAGTTATCTTACCTTTTTTGGGAAATGAAAGTTAGTTCATAAAACTTATTATCTTTTTTTTGAAAGGTGAACTTCATTTTTTGACAGTGGGAAGTCTAGCTTACATTGTCTTAACCGGGCCCGCGCTAGAGAGCTCCCTCGAAGTGGAAAGTCTTATTCAAATACCCGATGGGGGGAGAACCCCCTACTAATCCGCCCGAAGGCACGATGATTAATAGGGGTAAACCATGCCCCCTCAGACTTGACCTGAGTATACCCAAGCCAAGCCCTCATTGAGGGACTTCCTTAATATAGCTCGTTAATGTTCCTTGGTAGTTTTTGGTTTAAACGAAGATTGATGGCATCCTCTCTAGCTAAACGTGTTTCTTCCAGTGCAAGTTATATGTATTCCCTTTACGTCTGGTGGCAAATGCATCTATGCGTTTCTTTGACACCAAGAGTTTCCATCAAGATCTCTTTGAGGACCAGTGCAACGTAAAGCATTATGGTCCCCAACGAACGGAAGTCCGTGATATTTTCAACAGTGACTTAATTTATTTACATGTTGAAGTTATACCGTAGAGTGTACAACATTTGGACAAGGTTCTTTTGGTTTCGTGAACATATTCTATGTTCAACTGGTTTCGATAAGTTTTATTTACATGTTGAAGTTATTATATTCGTGAACATAATCTATGAGTATAACTTTGTTACTTATAAATTTGAAGAAAAGAACATAAATTCGTGAACATAGAATATGAGTTTAACTTCGTAGGTGTAACCAGTTGAACATAGATTTATTTACATGTTGAAGTTAGGCTCAGTTTGAAGGTTGTTACAACAACGAAGTTAGAACTGTTTTAAGAACATATCTGCTACAATTGCATGGAACAAGTGGTGTGCATGGAACATAAGTATCAATATGCTTCATGAATATAATAAGTAATTCATTCAAGATAAGGAGGAAACCAAGTCATGATGAATGAATCGTTTATTTATAATTTATTTCTTGTTAAACAAGATGTTTTAACAAAAAACAATTTTAGGAAGCAACATAAGTATCAATATGCTTCAGTTTTATTCTTCACCACTTTCACTTTCATCAATCAAACTATAAATTCTTTTCCGGTCAACTACCAAAACTCGATTCTCAACAGTTGGCATTGGAATTTCTTCATCATCATCACTTGAGATGACAATAACCTCATACCAGTTTCAGTTTATCAAGTTCGGGTTGAAAACGGAATGGAATTTGGAGCAGGATTAGGAGGGGGATGAAGTTGTATACAAGCAAACAAAACCATTGCAAAAATAGATGTTATATCAACGGTCATGAAGTAAAGCAATGAAACAACAAATTTATGAAGATAATTAAGATATTACAATGAACTAACCTCAAGAATATCATTAATATTTTTTTGTTTATTCATTTCCATTTACTTCTACTATGAACCACCACAATTACAACAAGTTAGAAAATGAAAATGAGAATTATGGTGTTTATATAGTAGAAAATAGGATAATGTTTTGGAAAGTATTAAATATAAACCTTCTTATACACGATTTGCACATACATTGGTGGCACCCACTAATGTTTGAATTCAAGTTTTCTCAAAGTCAGTTTCAAGTTTTAAATTGAATTAGTGTCTTTCCTATCTTTACTACATGTTGCCTAGTTTCAAGTTTTAAATTGAATTATTGTCAAACCGTGTGTCTATGTTTCCATAAATGTTTTTTTAAAAGTTTCAACATTTCACTTTTGAAGACTAAGAAGTAGTATAGATTAAGTTTTCAAGGGCAAAATGGGGAATACATTAATTTCAACATTTCACAAATCTTGACTTTTCACTTTTCCTATGTTGACCATTTGTCCATTATATGTAGTAAAGATAAAAAAAAAACAAGGTTATATAATGAAAGCTTGCTAAAAAAAAGTATAATAAAACCATCTAAAAAGCTACCTCATCAAAAATCGTCTGTCATTAATTTTGGGAATAAAAAAGACATGACTAAATTTGCATGTATTCATTCCTAAAGTTAAATACACTTAGGCCATGTGTAGTGGGCGTTAAATTGCCCAAAATTTCCCCAATTCGCGCCCAATTAGCGCCCACCCCCCCCCCCTCCATTACATAGGGGCGCGAAATTAAAAAAAAACCGAAAGGGCGTGAATGAAACCGCGCCTTGCCCCTTGTACTTTCCAATAAAAATTCGAACGTTTAGCTCTCAAACGGATACTTTTTAAAATAAATTGCAAACGCTCCTCTTTTTTTTTTTATAAATATCAACCTTTTTTCTTCATTTTTCATAACTCAAACACACCTTTAAACAACACAAACACATTTTTATAAAAATTATGGATTCTCCAAGCTCTTCATTTCTTCTTGAGTCTAGTTCCGACGACGAGATTTCAGACATGGAACAAGAAGCGGTTTCTATTGCGTCGATCGCGTTGACTAAATTGAGAGCTAAAAGAAGGGAAACACCGATCCAACGAAGAGCTATAGTTGAACGTGACCGTTTCGAAGCCAACAAACGGTTGATGAGAGATTACTTTGACCCGAACCCAAGGTATCCCGAGGAAATTTTTAGGCGACATTTTAGAATGAGCAAACGGTTGTTTTTGCATATTGCACACGATTTGGAAGAGCGGTTTCCATATTTCTGACAAAGAAACGACGTCCTTCAAACATTGGGGTTCACGTCAATTCAAAAGTGTACTTCGGCTTTGCGTGTGCTTGCTTACGGGTTTACTACCGACATCAATGACGAGTATTTGAAAATGGCAGAAAAAACTTCTCGGGACACACTCGAAAATTTCACAATAGGTACAACATTTTTCTAATCGTTTTTTTTAATATATAATCGTATATATATATATATATATATATATATATATATATATATATATATATATATATATATATATATATATATATATATATATATATAAAAGTATTTTTTTTTTAATTCGTATATACATATTTTTTTTTATAATCGGATTTTTTTTTTTTTTTTTTTTTTTTTTTTTTTTTTTTTTTTTTTTTTTTTGTAGGAATAAAAGATTTGTACGAGGAAAGGTATTTAAGGAAACCGACGACTAGTGACTTGATGCGTTTGTATGGTGTTCATCAAGAAGTTCATGGATTACCGGGTATGTTGGGTAGTATCGATTGCATGCATTGGGAGTGGGAGAACTGTCCAACCGCGTGGCGAGGTCAACACCATCGGGGTGACCAAAAAAATCCAACATTAATTCTTCAAGCCGTTGCATCGTACGACCTATGGATATGGAATGCTTATTTTGGTATACCCGGGTCCAACAACGATATCAACGTTTTAGAACAGTCACCCGTTATTGAAGACTTTATCGCTGCAAAAAATCCAACTCTCGGGTTTTATGCTAACGATAACTACCATCCATATGGATATTATTTGGGCGATGGGATTTATCCTGAGTATTCGTTTCTAGTTAAGACATTTACAGACCCATCGGACCAAAAAAGAATCAACTTTAAACAAGTTCAAGAATCGGCAAGAAAGGATATCGAGAGGACGTTCGGGGTTCTTAAGAAAAGGTTTCATTTTGTGAGAAATCCTTGTCGTCTGTGGACAAAGGATAAGATTAAAGATACGATGCGATGTTGTCTTATTTTACACAACATGATTTTGGAGGATGACGGGAACGCGTATTGTCAAGATTATCAGCCGGAAGAAATTGGTTTACCAATGCCGGCATTATCCCAAGATGAAGCTATTGAAAACTCCATTCAAATGCGAAGTCACGTGAACCATTACACGCTCATGCAAGATTTGATCGAGGAAGCGTGGACCAACCGGAATGTGATAAACAACAACGATGACGACTAGTTTTTAATTTTAGTGTTTGTTTGATTAATAAAATGTTGTATTTTTTTTTTAATTAATAAAATGATGTTTTAATTTAGAATGTATTAATTTGTTGAATTAAAAAAAAAAAAAAAAAAAAAAAAAAAAAAAAAAAAAAAAAAAAAAAAGTGGTGACACGTGTCAAAATTTGCCCCACCCACCATTACACACCTAAACAATTCAAGCCATTTGCTGACTGGGCTGACACGTGTCAGATTTTGCCCCCATATACAACATTTACCACTACACATAGCCTTATAATCCATCTCTTTATAAAAAAAATATTAAATTATTTGTTATATTACATATTTATACAATAAGTATAGTTATAATCCATATCTTTATAAGAAAATTTTGAATTATTATTGATAATACATTTCTATATCTTAATTATAGTTTGACATTATTAAGATTTAACCTATCCATATGTATATAAATTGGCCAAAATCACATGCACATTAACAAACACACACAGAAAATCAATTCTAATAGTTTCACAAAGAATTCGGCAAAGGAAGAATTGAAACTAACTTGATTTTCGATATGATTCACGATGCATTAATGCAAGAGGTAATTCTATGTATATATTTTTTTAATATATACTCGTATTAATTTGTGTTTGTTAGTTAACATAAATTCATAATTACGGTTTGGTGCTATATGCATGTTTAGGAGTTATAAGCTAGCCCGTCCGTTGGACGGGCCTAAGATTTAGAAATCAATAAAATCGTGGCATTAACCACACTCAGTCAAAACTCGAAAACAAAAACAAAATTGAAACCATCTCTTTTATTTTAAACAACTTATTATTCTTGCTTGAAATGGTAATATGTTAGAATATTTCAACTTTGATTGATCATTCTTATGACCAAATTATTGTCCACTGTTAATAAGACAATGTCTTTAAAACTGATTCAACAATCAGGTTTTGACACATACAATAATTGATAAAAACAATCTATCAAAAACCAAACTCATACCATGTTGAAATTATCGGATTTATAAGTAATAAAAATGAGCACGTGGAGAGGTTGGGTGAGTGCAATATTGGCGTTGATTGTCACTAGTACAATCAGGACGTTTCCCGACGATCAAAAAAGCATCGTGTGGGCGACATGACATCGGCATGTAGTGGATGCCGACGAAATGACTTTGGCCGGTGATAGTCGAGAATGCCCCGTCGGGACTTATTGTCCTGACGACATTTGTCGACGCTCGTTGGGTCCCACAACCATTTTCAGTCAAAGAATTTGGGGATCCGACAAGTATTATACCGACGCTATGTCGTTGGTACGTTTTTGATAATTAACTACGTGATTAACAACAGTCAACGAAAGTCAAACTTTTGTACTGATGACATAGCGTCAGTACCGAAGTTGTTAAGCAAAACTGTTCTAGTATTGTACCGACGCCATGTCGTCGGTACAAAAATATATCAAATAAATATGTTGATTTTGTGCCGGCGACATGTCGTCGGCACAATAAACTGCTGCTGCTGCACAACAGCCTGCACAGCAGCAGTTTTCCAAATTTTTTCCGAAATTTTTTTCGGAAAAAATCTACACAACCTGTACACAATCCAAACCTGTACACCACCAATACCAACATGCCAATATGCCAAAACAAGTTATAACGGCTAAAACACTTATATATAATTGCTAAACACCCTCAAATACATTAAAACGTTACAAATTCTACAAAACGGGTGTTACAAGCTGCCAATACCACAAAAGTTGCTATATCCGCAATGTTCAAGTCGCCAAAATGTTAAAGTGTACAATAATAACATACTGATGAGTCAATAGCATACGGATGGACAAAGTCAAGGTGTTAAAGTGTACAAAATATGGATGAGGATCAAGCATACGGATGGAGAAAATGTTAAAGTGTACAAAATAACCCATACATATATACCTCACTGCCCCTCGTCATCATTGGAACCGCCATCATCCTCGAGCTCGAGATCGCCACTGCCTGAGCCGCCTGCGTCGCCGGCACCACTCCCACTGCCCGAGCCTGCCTCGCCCCCGCCACTCCCACTGCCCGAGCCTACCTCGGTTTGAGAAGGTAGTTGGCTCATCAACTGGGCCCACAGCTCGGGGTTAGTCTGTAACACATTCATAATTGCAGTGAGTTGACGCTTAGTGGCCTTAGCATCTTCTTCAACTTCTTTGATCTTCTTCTCATTCTAGGCCATCATCCTGTCAATCTCGGGCCCACTGTACGAACCAGGAGGCGGCATGGGTAACTTTATCTTGCCACTGCCTGCTAACACCCTACCCCTACCGGCTATATAACCCCGCTGCTTGCCCTTTAAAACCCGGGCAAGTATCTCTTACTCTGTGTAGGCTATCCCAATAGGTGTGTTAGCTCCCAGATCCCGCAGTTCGCACATCTCTTCCTGTGTAGTTGAAAAAAATATGATAAAATTAATATATTACTCGGGTTACTACTTTATGTTTCAATAAATCATTAAAGTGCACGTAAAAAAAACAAAATAAACAAAAAAATAAAATAAATAAAAAGTAAAAAATAAAACGGTACTTACTTATTGAACACGAGCCTCGTCCTGCAACCATACACCGTCCTTGCAACGCTGGTCGTGGAAGCTCTGTATCAGGGACGGGTACTGACGTTTCTCACTCCTCTGAAACTGTATATATATATACACACACACACACACATGCATATAAGGTGAAACAAATTAAAAACGAAAAATCAAACACCATATATATAATGAACAATATGTAAAATAATCATAATGTGTCTTACGTATTCGTGTCGAGATGCGGCCAACGACCGAGATCCGTGGCAGCTAGTGACCTTGTTCTTCTTCCTATTTTCCTTATTGACTTTGGCCCTTTTGGCGGTCTTCTCATTGAGGTAGAACTGAATATGCTTCTCCCATATAGACGGCTCCATGTTCGGAGGAGGGTTTCTAACATAATAACAAAAACAGAAAATTAACATATACCAATTGCTAACATATTAAAAAAATTTAACAAATATCAAAAAATTAACAAAAATAAAAAATTTACCTTCGTATCTCATCCACCTTGTCAGCCCCACCTGGTATAGTCCAGTGATCTCACTTCATGTCGTGCTTGTTGTCCCTGTAGCGAGTTGCGAGATAATCGTTGATGTCATCTCTGATGGTCTCCCACCGGGGTGAACGCATGTGGGTCCTCAGATCAAACATTTCCTGCAATCAAATACAACTAAAATAAATTTAAATAAATAAACAAATTTTTTATTTTTGTTAATTTTTTGATATTTGTTATTTTTTTAATATGTTAGCTAATATATATGTTTGTTAACTAATATATACAGATAAATAAATAAACAAATTTGATAACTAATTTTTTGATATTTGTTAACTAATATATATAGATAAATAAATAAACAAATTTAAATAAATATACACATTAAAATATATAAACACGATAACAAAACAATATAAAAGAAAAATGAAATAATTGACCCCGAGTCGAGGAAGATATGCGCCTTCTTTTCTTCTTCGATCGTGTGCCAGGAATCATAGCACAACGGGAACTCCCTAATCAGCTCACCAACGTAGTTACTGAACCACTTAGCGTTGTCGCCGACATGAGTGATTGTCCCCTGATCATTGAAGTCAAAGTCAATCGGCTGCAGGCCGAAATTACGCACGGCATTCTTGAGGGCTGTGTTCTTGGTGGCTTTACGCACACCCGTCGTGCCGCCGCCACCCCCTCCACTGCCCTTACCCCTGCCCCTTCCCCTTCAGGGTCATGATCCTACAAATTGAAGTGAGTGAAAACACGTCATAAAATAACAAGTAACCAACTACAAATGATCAAGTTTAAGTTTCTTATAAAATAATCCGGAAATTCTTACCACGGCAACCGCTCTCAAGACTACACGGGGGAGGTGGTGGGTCACCGGCACCGTCACCACCGTGACCGTGTGCGACTGCTGTTTCCATCTGTAAAAGTACAAGTTGAATAACATATAGAAATTCATGAACAAATTAACATAAGCATGCACACATTCAGATACATACGCATTCAAATATATATACACATTTAAACAATCCATAACAATTTCATTCAAATAAGTGTCGTTTTACAAGGTACAATTTAAGATCAATCTGCTAAATCATAATCACTATCATAAACAGCATTAGTCGCAACTTCAACTTCAACTTCATCATCAGAATTGTTTGCGACTTCATTATCAGAAGCTGCTAAATCATAAGGATCGTCGTCTTCATCATCAATAAAATCATCGTCGTCATCAACAGGAATGATTGTTGGTGGTGGTGGTGGTGCCTCAACTAACGTTGAATGACCATCGATATTCAAGGTTTGAAATTCCAAATCATTCAAATTAGCAGACAGTTCGAGATCAGATGAGTTGTTGCCATGTATCACATCTTGGACGACCTTCCAATGGAGTGGTCGTCTGGCAGGATCTTCAAGGTAGAAGACTTGTTTTGCTTGTGTTGCGAGAATGTAAGGTTGATCTTCAAACGCATAGCTACATGCCCAAATTTGTGTCATTTTGTTTCTAGTGGTAAAACGTTGGACTCTACGGTTTTTGTTGCTTAAGTCGAACCACTTAACTCGAAACAACACAACTTTGAACTGGGTATACGCAAACTCCAGAATTTCTTCTAGCTGACCATAATACATTTCTCCTTTCTTCTCACCAGGTGAACAAATTCCGCTGTTCTGAGTTGTACGTTTTATATCTCGGCTGTGTACGACAAACTTCACACCGTGAGCAATACTCCGTGAGCTGTTAAGTGACATGGAAAATCTTCGTATGTAATAGTGTTGTTATTGTTGTTGTTGTTTGTTGTGTTATTGTTGTTGTTTTTGTTGTTGTTTGTTGTTTTTGTTGTGTTATTGTTGTTGTGTTATTGTTGTTGTTTAATAAATTGTTGTTGTTGTTGTGAAAAGATAGAAATGATGAAGTTATCGAACATGACATACATTTTATTTAAATCACAAAGGAAAACCTTTTATTTAAAATGCGCAAGAGTTCTCAACCACATACATTTCATACAGACTCAAACGAAACAAATTAACAAGCAAACGAAACAACTCGACAAGCAAACGAAACAACTCAAATGAAACAACTCGACAAGCAAACGAAACAACACAAACGAAACAACTCGAAAAGCAAATGAAACAACTCGACAAGTAAACGAAACACACAACATAGACCATAACAAACATCGCCCATTCATTTTTTTTTGCTGCAACTTCCCACTTCGCTAGAACTTAAACCATCTTTTCCGTTCCTTGCTTTCCTTTGCTTGATGAAATGTTCAAACATTGCTTCAAGATTTGTTATCCTATTTTCCAGATCATCAATTTTGGTTTTCAACGTGCTTTCTCCTCCAACATCATCAGCTTGAGTGTCCAACATCTCTCTGTAGTACGGCTTTTTCCTCAACCATTCTAGAATCTGGTCTGTCATCCACGGGCTAATGTTCTTGTAAGAACCATATTCATCATAAATTTCATAGTCATATGTATTAAGAACTTCATTAAAGAGACCCATCGACGATAAAACCTTTGACCACTCCTCTTCCGGCGTGTAACCAGCCATTGTTATGTGTGTTTTGTGAGAATTGACGATTGTGTTATGTGCGTTTTGCCGAGTTGAGGATGATTGGTTATGTATAAGTAAAAAATTGGCAGGTAAAAGGTAAAATGAGGCAGGAAGATACTACCGGCGACATGTCATCGGTATAAACAGGCGGGAAAAAATCCCGCCTAATTATTCGCTATTATTCACAAACGGGGGAAGCAAAAAAATTGGTCTAAATACGTCCCGACGACATATCGTTGGGACAATTACACTAATGACAAAACTAAACGCTAATCAAACGCTAATTACTATAAATTTTTTTAGTTTATATGTTACCGACGACATGGCGTCGGTAACATCTTGGCGGGTCAAATTCCCGCCCAATTATTCGCTATTATTGAGAGGCGGGGGAGAAGTCAAATTTGACTATTATGGTCCCGACGACGTGTCGTCGGGAGTTTAACAACAAAAAAAATTCAACGCAAGCTGGCCACTGTCAAGCGACTTTTTTGTCTTTTAGCGTTTAATACCGAAGAAATTGTGTCGCCGGTATTTTCTTAGTCGCCAGTTCTTGTTTTTCTTGTAGTGTGTGGTTGATTTCATTAGTTTTGACAGAGTTGCTATAGGTTTGATCCACCTAAAATAGGACCAATAATAATGAGAGAAAATTAATAGTTGTGATAGAATTGCTTGCATAAAAAAAACATTTGTCACTAAAAAGACATGCATAAGGAAAATATAAATGTAGAAAAATAAAATACATGGCATAATATCTATATATATTAAAAGATTGAGTCCCCTTATAAATGTGGAGGCTTAATGTGTTACTACATTGATTTAATAGTCATGCTTAAGGGTAAGTACATGTACATAGGAGCTGGAATTAGTGATTCGAGTAATTGAATGTGTGTATTAGGAGCCTTTATTATAGTGTAATAATGCAGGTGAAGATGAAGTGTTTGGTGTTCATCTAATCATGGTGTATTAGGAGCCTTTATTATAGTGTAATAATGCAGGTGAAGATGAAGTGTTTGGTGTTCATGTATACAAAAAAATCATCGAGTTACACCATTCTCCAAATTAATTGTAGGTATACAAACAATCTCTATTCATGCTCATGCAATTATAAAAAAGGCAGAACAATGAAGCTTTTGGTGTTTCTATTGTTTGTGATTGGTTTTGCTAATTTGTTGGTTTATGTGTGGATTGTGGAATGATGTAGTTGGATTAAATGTCATTGTTTGATTTTGAGTTTTTGCTAACAACATTATATACATGATTAAGTAGATTATTGTATAGTTGTTTATAATGCGTTAGTTATGTATGATATTGGTTTATGTTGCCATGTTACAGCTACAGCGGAAGAAGAGAAGAAAGAATCAAGAGCTCTTAATAATTATCTACTGACTCTTATCAGTCTTCACATCCTCCTCTTAATGAAAGAATACTTTCATCCATGAAGAAAAGTTCAGTTGGTGCACATCCTTGGCATGATCTTGAAATAGGTACTTTTTATATAATTTATAAATTCTAGAGTTTTTATTTGTAAAAAAGTTGTATCCATATTTATAGTACTGACTTCTTAATGATCCAATGCAGGACTTGGTGCACCAACGTCTTCAATTATGTAAGCATGCACATTAATATAATTCATAATCAGAATAATGGATGTCTATTAAAGTATCAAGTGTCATCTTTTCAAATCAGATTTGTATTAATATGGTTGCTGAATCATGTTTTATCTTTTTAGGTGATTGAAATTAGCAAAGGGAGCAAGGTCAAGTATGAGCTCGACAAAAAATCAGGACCAAAGCAAGGTGCATGTGGATATGCTATATAATTCATTCAAACTAAACATTTTCTTAAGACCAAACTAAATATGGGCGGAAAAGGTGGCGGTAAAGGTGGTGGTGGAGGTGGAAGCAACCGAAAAGGTTATTTTGATGGCCTTCATGGCGGTTCCAAGGGTTGATGAGCCAAATGGAGCACCTTCATCCTTTGGAATTTCATAGACCTGATGAAACAGGTTTGCATATTGCTGGGTCAACAGTTGATCTCATGTCATGTAGCACTGATTTTGAAGTAGCAGAGGTACTTATTATCTAATAACAAAGTGTGGAAGATAGTTGAAGTCACAAACAAGTTTTTAGAATTAGTTCCATGTGTTCATGAGATCGCTGTAAATAATCGTTTCATTTAACATTTTTCTGTTTCTTCTTTGTTTCACACTAATATAGTATAAGGAAAGCATGATCTCCAAAAATCGGATGTGAAGTGTCATGATATGGTGCCATGGTAAACTGAGCAATGAACACTAATTAACTCAACTTTCTTTCTTTGGTTATACTTTGAACATGGGTCTTTGACTATAATGATTGTTACGTATGCCATAAATCTTGCTTTGCCACTTTACTGATTTGGTATAATTGTTTCTACTTCTTAATTAAACTACTTTATTTCTTATGTGAAGATGAGTTCGTATATGTGATGTTTAGGAGTGCATAATTTGTTTTGTAGTTGATTGCTTACAGAATGTTAAAAGAATCATAATCTATCTATGCATGTTATTCACTTTATTAGTTTGTGTTTTATGATCTATATAATAATATTTATTAGATTAGCGAAATAGTACTCTGTTGAAAGACCATGCGGTTGTATACCACTTTTAAAGTTGTAGTTTGTAAAATTGGATATATATTATTGGAGTAGTTAGATCCATTTTTATAGTGATATGATTGATCAAGTGGTTTATGTTTTATTTATAATGTGCCAAATGGATGTGTACAAGAGCAAAGTTAACCTGGACGCATAGTCAAGATCACACCTTTTTGCATCCCTCGGGGCGAAATTTTTGATGGAATGGTGAGCAGCGCACCACTTTGTGAGTGTATTTTAGGAGTAGATAGCATTTTTAGACACTTATTTTGTTTTTATGGTTTCGCATGCAGCTTTAGAAAAGTCAAAGAACCAACAAGAAACAACTTGCTGCTATTGCACTCGCTATAGAACTATTGTGGCAGAAGAAATATGAAAGGTTAATCAGATGTAATGACACCAATCCTTCAAATATGTGGAGAAATCGCAGGACCTACAAGAAGCCAGGTTGTTGATGTGTGTGATTTATCCTTGAAGAGGCTAGATGAATTTCATAAGCACCTGCAAGATCTTGAAATATCAAACTTAACGTTTCTCATTCTCTTAGCTTCTTATTAATTAGATAGACTATGCTATGGAATGGTTAATGTCCTTATGCAATTTTGCAAAACAATAAAGGACATATGATCCTTGAGTTATAATATGTTACATGATCTTTGTGATGTCCTTTGAGATTGATTTTTAATGAATACAAATTCATGTTAAAACCACGCATGGATTACACTTTTGTGATTATTCTTTTATTATGTATATATAAATAGCAAACTAGCATAAAAGTTGTAGGTATGTATATAATTAATATTTTGTTTGAAATGTAACAAAAAAAAAATTAGTAAATTATAGGTCATCAAAACTTAACAAGAAATAAACTATAAACTCAACAAAATGATTACATTTACGTAAACATTAACAAATTCCTTTCAACAATCAACAAAGATCTCCTCCGGCTAGCCTTAGTTATAGTTGTTGTATATTCGGCAATTTACACAAACATTATGCGATGAACACTTAGATACAAACTTTGTGCGTAACACGGGTTCTCAATGCCTCGTTTCATTAAAAGTAAAGTAATTAACAAAACGAGTAGAACTCACATTAACGACATCTAAGATTTGTTTGTTTAGTGCTACCATGGTATAAACGCAAATAGTTTCAGTATGGCTAGTCGTAATTGAGACTCAACCTTGGGTCAACCTTTGGTGGACGCGTCCCCAGCCACTTTGCTCGATTTGATCCTTCAGGCCAACCGAATGATTACATTTGGTTTGTGTGTGTGAGTTCTTATCTTATCTATATAAAGATTGCGTCCCAATAATTAATGTTAAGTGTTAATGATATAGGCATTAACTTCTTGAAATGAATGTAGAAAACAAATCACCTCTAAAAAAAATTACGAAATACTAAAGTCTCTTAAAATTGCATCAGTTAATAGCATAACATAATAATCCAAAGCAGTGTTTTGTATGAATGTAGGCATTAACGTCTTGAAATGACTATAGAAAACAAATCACCTCAAAAAAATTACGAAGTACTAAAGTCTCTTTAAATTGCATCAATTAATAGCGTAACATAAAATTAAATTCATGGTAAATGAAATGGCCATCTAAAATAGCCTTTTCTCATGTATTAACTTCTTGAAATGAATTTAGAAAACAAATCACCTCTAAAAAATTACCGGGTACTAAAGTCTCTTGAAATTGCATCCATTAATAGCCTAACATAAAATTAAACTCATGATAAATAATAATCTTTTCACATGTCCTAAGATGTTATACTTGGTAGAGATTATAAATAAAGGAAAATACCACAAAAATGTAGTAAATTTACCATTTTTTGTAATTGTGTATAATCATCATCATCATATCATATATATATATATATATATATATATATATATTTTTTTTTAATTTATTACAAAACTTTCATCGTTAGACCTTTCTGTGTATCAGTTACCTGTTAGACTTGCATCGTTAGTACTTTATACTAACGACCGTTAATAAATAACTTAAAATTTAGTTATCTTACGCTTTTATATTAACAGTCGTTAATAAAATAACTTAAAACTTGGTTTTCTTACATTTTCGTCCGTTTTTACACATTTTCGTCTATTTTTACTCGTTTCGTTCGTTTTTTCATGCTTTCGTACGTTATTACACGTTTTCGTTCGTTTTTGCATGTTTTCGTCCATTTTTGCACGTTTTTTTCCTGTTTTTATACGTTTCTTACGATGTCGTCCGTTTTTATCCATTTTCGTCTGTTTTTATACGTTTTTGTCCGTTTTTATACGTTTTCATCCGCTTTTATACGTTTTCATTCGTTTTTACACGTTTTCGTACGTTTTTACATGTTTTCGTCCATTTTTACACGTTTTGTCCGCTTTTTCACGTTTTCGTCCGTTTTTGAACGTTCTCGTCTATATTTATACATTTTCGTCCGCTTTTATACGTTTCTTACGTTGTCGTCCGTTTTTATTCGTTTTCGTCTGTTTTATACGTTTTTGTCCGTTTTTATACGTTTGGATCTGTTTTTATATATTCTTGCCTGTTTTTACACGTATTCCTTCGTTTTTGCATGTTTTCGTGCATTTTTGAACGTTTTCATCTGTTTTTATATGTTGTCGTCCCTTTTTATATGTTTTCATCCATGGTTACTAACGAAAACATGTAAAAATAGACAAAAACATGTAAAAACAGTTGAAGACATATATAAACGGATGACACATGCAAAAATGGACGAAAAAGTGTAAAAATGGACAAAAACGTGTTAAAACGGACAAAAACGTGTTAAAACGGACAAAAACGTGCAAAAATGAACGAAAATGTGTAAAACCGAACGAAAACGTATAAAAACAGATGAAAATTTGTAAAAATGAATGAAAACATATAAAAACGTGCAAAAGCGAACGAAATGTGGACTTGAAATCCATATCTTGAGGAGATTGTGGACTTGGAATCCAAGCTCAAAGAATTTCAGAATGTTGTACATAAAACGGATAATTCAGTGACACAAATTCAAAGACTAATTGTAAAACCGATTCCTAAAGGATTTGGTTTTGCACTTGGAAGTGACCAACCACGTTTTTTACACAAAGCACTCAAAGATAATCCTAAGTTATACAATGCAGAATTTCTGTTTGATGATACTTTTCAACGTACTGTTGTGTATAGTAATGATGAAGAAACTGAATATCTTGAAAATAAGATTGAGAGTCGATCAAAGTCAGAAAACAAATTTTCAAGAGTTCCATATGATTATTCAGCAAGACCTCACATCAGTAAATCTTTTGTTCCTCCAAAGGACAAACCAAAACAAATACTGTCTTTAACTGAAAAACATCCCTCTTCTGAAGTTGCTACTGTTACCACTCCTGTTACACAAATCAATGGTCCAAAAGATACTGTAGATCCACAAATGCCTCAACAATGTCGGATTCTTCGATATTTTAAGACATTTATGGATGACATTAAACTTTTGGAACAAGTGATAGAATTTAATTCTGAAATCAAAATCTCTTCTTTATTTTCTCCTGCTGAGAAAGAAAAGAGAGAAGTTTTTCAGAAACAATTTTTACCACATGTTAAACACTTGAGACTTTGTGTAACAATGTGGGAGCAGGAACTACAGACTGAAGTTGGATCAATGATGAGTATTTTCAAAGCTAAAGATGGTAAAATTGCAAAACAAAAGTGTCAAAAGAAAGCTTTAGAAAATGGGGTTGATCGACTCTTGGAACGTGTTTTGTGTGATGATGTGATTTCTGTGATTATGAATTCTATTTTTGAATCTTGTCATGCATTGCTTGTGGATGATCATGCTGTGAATGTTGAAATGTTGCAAATTGAGATTGATAATTTGGTAAAAGAGAATGAGAGTCTTAGACAGATCAACTTTGATGTGGAAGATAAGTGTGAATAATAAATTTTCAAACTTAACAAACGACTGGAATGGTGTCAAACTCAAAGTGTTGAATTTGAGTTAAAATATAAAAATCTAAAAGAGTCTTTGTCTTTCCAAAACAGTCATGCTTCAGAAAGTCAAAATAAAAATGAAATTGATGTTTTGCAAAATAAACTGTTTGAATATGAGAAAGACATGGATGAAGTTTCTCAAAACAGAAATGACACTGTTTGGTTAAACAGACTTTTGGATTCAAAAAATCAAGAACTCCAACACATCATTGTTGATTTGAAAAAGAAACTCAGAGTTTTAGAAAAAGGAAAAGCTGTGATTGCCCCAGGAATGTACTCAGTAGACAAGCCAACTAAGCAAGCATCAGATCAAACCACTAATGTGAATACTTCCACTTCCACAGGACTAGGAAACACCTCTAAGGCTAGCAGATCAAGAAACACCAAGAGACCAAGGAAGTTTAGTATCTGGCGCCCTAAGAGTGGACTATCTAAGACTGAAGAAGTAGTAGTTACTGTTAGCAGTTTGAATAAAACACATGATATGTTAGAAGTAGAATCAAACTTGTCTAAGTCTAGTTCTATAGATGATGTAATGAAGGCTAAATCGTTGAATGTTATGAATGATATTATGGTTGATGCTAGTTGTGTATTTTGTCATGCTAGTATATTATCTGGAAATCATGCGAAATGTGTTGCTAAAACTCTGTTGAATCACAAAAAGAAACGATCTAGTGGCATTTCCTCTAGGCCCACTACTGCTGCCAAGTCCATATTAGGAAAACCACCACTAGTAGTTTCTGAAGAATCAGTTGACAAACCCATAACTGCATCTAGGACAAACAAATCACCAAGTGCATTTATTAGGAGAATGGATGAGACTAGTTGGACGTGACAGCGTTGGTTACACAAAACACATAGCTTTAAATGGGTACCAAAAATAATTACCTCATGTGTTACTAACCAAATGGATTCCACCGTTACCAAACTTGCCTCTGTATCAACTTCTGGCGATGCAGGTGATCCAAATTGTTCTATGGATTGTTGATAGCGGCTGTTCCCGACATATGACCGGCAATCTCAAGCTTCTTGTAAACTTTGTTGCAAAGTTCATTGGAACGGTCAGATTCGGGAATGATCACTTCGCTGCTATTATGGGTTATGGAGACTATGTAAATGGGAACATTGAAATTAGCAGGGTTTATTACGTTGAAGGCCTAGGTCACAATCTCTTCTCAGCAGGACAATTTTGTGATGGTGATTTGGAGGTGGCATTCAGAGAGAAAACTTGTTTTATTCGTGATCTTCAAGCGAATGATTTGATGAAAGGAAAACGTGGCACCAGTATATATACCATTTCTTTTGAAGGCATGACAGCTTCCTCTCCTATATGCTTACTTTCAAAGGCACATCCCACAAAGGCCTGGCTATGGCACAAACGAATGTCTCATTTGAACTTCAAGACGATGACCGATCTTGCTAGGAAAAAGTTGGTCGACGGTCTTCCCAAATTCAGATATGCCAAAGATCACTTGTGTCCTGCTTGCGAACAAGGAAAGAGTCATCATGCCCACTTTCCTCCAAAAGCAGATCACAACATAGATCATGTCCTACAACTGCTTCATATGGATTTGTGTGGTCCTATGCGTGTTCAAACCATCAACGGGAAACGGTACATCTTGGTAATAGTGGATGATTACTCGAGGTGGACTTGGGTCTACTTTCTTCGTACCAAAGACCAAGCCCTTTCGATGATCATTTCTTTTCTCACGAAGATTCAAGTTCAGGTTCGAAACACCGTCAGAATCATCAGAACAGACAATGGTACTGAATTCAAGAATCAAACTCTTCGGGAGTTCACTGAGAAAAATGGTATTGTTCATCAAACGTCAATTGCTCGCACCCCTGAACAAAATGGAGTAGTCGAAAGACGCAACCATACGTTAGTGGAGGCAGCAAGAACTATGTTGATTAATGCCCAATTACCAGACTACCTATGGGCTGAAGCTGTCTCAACTGCTTGTTATACCCTGAACCGATGCATGATCACCAAACGCCATGACAAAACACCATATGAGCTTATCCATGGTCGAAAACCAAATATCAATTACTTTCATGTCTTTGGAGCTCTCTGTTATCCAAAGAATGATCGTGATGATCTTGGTAAACTGAAAGCCAAAGCAAACATAGGAGTATTTGTTGGCTATTGTGAGAATTCGAAAGGATTCAGAATTTGGAATCGTCGTACTCGGGAAATTCAAGAGACAATCCATGCTAATTTTGATGAGCTCACGGAAATGGCTTCTGAGCAAAACAGCTTAGAACCCGCACACAACCGTCTAAATTTTCCTGAATCTTCAGCTGAACCATTACCGTTCAACAGAAAGGATATAGAAGACTTGTTTGCTCCTTTGTTCGATGACTCTCTAGTTAATCGTGTCTCTGCTGTATCCACCAATTCTGCTGTTCAAACCATAAACAATCAAGAACCTGATACACCTGCAACCACTTCCACAGTAGTTGCTGACAACGCACCTCAACCAGAACCATCATCTTCAGTAGATCAAACACCTTCAACTTCTACACCTACAACTGAAGATTCCCCCCACCACTCTGCTGAAGTACCCACACCATCAGGTTATGACGGAGATGCATTCTTTAATCCATTTGCAACTGCACCAACCATTTCTGATATTGCAGAATCTTCTACACGCAATTTGGAACCGTCAAACCTGCACCACAGTTATCAATACTATCCATCCACTCATAAATGGACAAAGGATCATCCCTTAGTAAACATCATTGGTAATCCAGAAAAACCAGTCATGACAAGACAAAGACTTCACACAGACGGTGAAACCTGCATTTATGCACTCACCGTTTGTCAAGCTGAACCCAAAAACATCAAGGAAGCCCTTACTTATGACAACTGGATTGAATCCATGCAAGAGGAGTTGGAACAATTCAAGCGGTTAGAAGTTTGGGAACTGGTAGAGAGACCAGATGGGGTTTATGTCGTTGGATTGAAGTGGACCTGGAAAAACAAGTTAGATGTAGATAGTATTGTGATTCGTAACAAGTCCCGCCTGGTCACCAAAGGATTCAGTCAACAAGAGGGTATCGACTTCGAAGAATCGTTTGCTCTAGTCGCAAGGCTTGAGGCTGTTCGCATGTTCCTAGCTTACGCGGCTCACAAGAACATTACTGTCTACCAAATGGATGTGAAAACTGCATTTCTCAACGGCCAACTCCGGGAAGAGGTGTACGTTTCTCAACCAGAAGGCTTCGTGGACCAAGAACATCCGAATCACGTATATCGGCTAAAGAAAGCCCTTTACGGCCTTAAACAAGCCCCAAGGGCATGGTATGATAAGTTATCTGCTTTCTTACTTGCAAACCATTTTACTAAAGGAACTGTGGACCCGAATTTGTTTATACAAAAGCATGGGGAGG
Organism: Artemisia tridentata subsp. tridentata; assembly: GCA_021014915.2. Taxonomy (NCBI): domain Eukaryota; kingdom Viridiplantae; phylum Streptophyta; class Magnoliopsida; order Asterales; family Asteraceae; genus Artemisia; species Artemisia tridentata. The sequence goes on from CP139505.1 coordinate 246,843,851, forward strand.
ACATTCTCATCGTACAAATTTATGTCGATGATATAATTTTTGGATCAACACATAAAAAATATTCAAATGCTTTTGCAAAACTTGTATGTGCTTAAACATATACCTTTTCTCGAACGAAATCAGACCAAAATGACCAAAAACTGACCAAAATGACAAAAGATATTGTGTTTTTGTGTTTATATATGTGCAGGCAATGGATAAACGAAAACGGACAAAAATCAAGAAAAACCGAGAAAACGAGCACGAGATTTGGAAAGGATTTAAAGCCAAAGCCGGGAGAGAATATTTATGCTCAAAAGTCAAAGTCAACCCTCAAGTTTCATCAAATGTCATAACAAGCCCTTGGATCAAATTTGAAGATTGGCAAAAGTAGTCCATGAAATTTCAGAATGCACACAAATGGTCCTTATCATTTTCATTTTACACAAAATCTATCAATCCTTAAACCTCAAACCGGATCCAAAAACAAAACCAATCCACTATAAAACCAATTCAATAAATAATCCAGCCTACCAAATACACCACCCAGCCCAGTCCACCACTCCTAACCCATGACCCGATCCGCTAACCCCTATACCCGGTCAACAAGTAATAAAAACAAAGTCAAACAAAAAAAATAAATAAATCCTACCCGCCAAACCCAGTTCTTCCCCAAAAATTACCCAGGATAAACCCTAGTTACTGTTCCGGCAAAATTACCACAATTAAGGGTAGTACGGTCCAATTACGTACTTCTAGAAGCAAGTCAGAGGTGTCAGAGCTCAAAGAAGCACAAGAATGATACGTGGCACTCTCTTAGTGGACTGAACACCTCACAATACTTGATCCAAGGGCTGTAAAAGATTGTGTGACGTCCAAGAGATGATCAAGGGTTGATAATGATTCAAAGTAGCACAAATGAGCACACGGATCAGTGACATGGCAAAAAGCTAGAAGGTTCTACCCACGGCTATAAATAGAGGACCTCATCTCCTTCATTTTGATGTAATTTTAGAGTATTGTTATGCTGTTTAAATGTTTTCTCAGTTGTAGTTTTTAATCTAATCTTGTAATTCTCAAAGTTTATTAATAAAATTTAGTTTGTTTCTCTTTCAATCATATTTACTTTAGCTTAAATTCTCATTATCAGCTTTTTATTTGATTCAGTAGCTTGTTTAAAATCATATTTAGCTTATCTCAAAATTTTAATCTCATCTTTAGTTCATCTCACTTCTAAAAATTCCAAAAACATTGAAAAAATATTGAAAAACACAAAAATATGATTTCAATTCTTAATCTCAGCTTCAATAAGCTGTTTTTAGAATAGCTTAAGACTCATTTCAGTTCTCTATAGCTTTTGTGAGTTTGTTTAGAGATCAAAACAGTCCAAATTATCAAAAGAGACTTATACCTATGCATTTTGTGGAGAGCTTTTGGAAGTTGCCCACAATGGAGAGGCAAGATGGACTTTACTAGCTTATTCTCCGAATAGCTAGAGCTTGTAGCTGCCATTAAGTTGGAGCCTCTGTTTAGCTGAGGTCTAAGTGAGTTAAATTTCAATTTTAGCTTTAATTTGAATTTTCTAGCTTATTAATTAGTTTACTTTGCATATTCTGTTTCAGCTTATATTTGTGCTTATTTACTGTTAGATTTAGCTTATATCTAGTAAATTTAGCTTACATAATCTTGTTGCATCATTAGTTTACCTTTAAATTAGCTTAAAAGTAGTAAAAGTTAAAAAAACTGTCAAAGATAGGGTGTTTGGGACAGCAGCTGTTTGAGGCCATAAGTTGTGTGTACTGAACACTTGCAATAATCTTAAGTTCAACAGAGCTTATTAGAGGATAGATAAGTTGATATTTAAAAGTAATAGGCTATTTTAAGGAGATTTAAGGATTTGTATTGGTGAGTTGAATATTAGAAGTTAGGCTGCCAAAATAAGCTCAGAGTAAGCTAGACTTATTTGATGCCCACTTTTGACATTTCTGAGTCCCAAGAAATTGTTAAAACAAGGTTCTAAGATTTGGTAAGTTTTGGTCAAGTATTGAAAGATAAAAAGTGCAAAAACTGATCCTGCTGTCTCAGAATCTGCTATGCAGAACACCACTAATAGCTGCTGATCTAAGCTTAATTCTGGCTTATCCAGTTGAGCTGAGGTCCTGATTTTTGGTTTGCAATTAGTTTACATAACAGGCTTTTAGAATAAGATCTGGGATTCCACTTTAGAGCTTATCAAGTAGCTTAAAAACAGTCTGCAAATTAGCCCCTTAGTCCTGATCTGAACCTGCACAGTTTGTTGGTTCGATTAGCATCTGATCTAGTGCTTATTTAAATAAGCAATTGAATTCAGAATTTAGGCATTTTTGGTCTGGGAGTAGATTTTGATATAAGCTTTAAGTTCCTACCTTTGGATTACCCCAATAAGCTCTTGCCTAGCTTATAGGTCAGCTGAAAGAGGGCTGTTGAGTCATTTGAATATGTGATAAGTTGTAATCTATTCAGCAGCTTATTTGATTATTTTCTGGGCTTATTTGAACTTATTAAATTGATTTAAGTTTAAACAAGTCTTTTGAACTAGCTCTGAGTATTTGGTGATTTTTAGAGCTTTCTAGCTTATTTTAGAGCTTATTTTCAACTGCTTATTTACCTATTCTGCTTATTAGGGTTTAGTTAGCTTCTGATTTTATTTTTCCTAGATTTAGAATTAAAATTTAGATTTACCTGCAACTTTTCAGATTTTTCTAAAGTCATTTACTATTTTTAACCCTTTTAATTAGTTTCTTTTGGTTTTTAATTCATAAAAAATAAATAAAAAGTCAAAAAAAATTTATTTCTTATTTCTAAAATTTCCTTTTTATATTTAGAATTTAAGAAAAATTAATTTACATTTTTAGGACTTAGAATTTAGAAATTCATTTTTTAATTACGTTTTTAAAATTCGTCGCGTACGTTTTTAAAATTCAATTTTCGTTTTTTAGAATTAAATGCTTAGTTTACTTGTATCCTTAGCTTAATTAGTTGTTTCCTTTAAATATTTCATTATTCGTAGTGTAAAACTCTAAAAAAAAATCACTCTTATTCACCATTCAATTCACGTATTCGACACCGTAAACGACGAATCGACTTCAACCTTCGTTGGGACTACGACCCAGGGAAATACATCCGTTGTATTTTCTTTGGAAAATAAATATACTTAAAACGACAAATCAAAAATGGCGCCGCTGTCGGGGAAGGCTTGAGAAGAGTTTGAATTTCGTTCGTTGAATCGTGTTTTGAAGACCCTTCCTCGAAAGTTATTTGTTTTTATAAAAAGAAAAATACAAAAAAGAAAATAAATAAAACACTTTTCCTAAAGTGTTTTCAAAAAATAAAAAAATAATATAACCTCACTTTCTTGAAAGTGTTGTAAACCATTCCGAAATAACAACAAAACAATTGTGAAATCATTTGATTTTCGGATTATTTTTCGATTACAACCTATACAAGTGGTTTAAGGATGGTTCGACATTAAATCGACGAACCGAAAGAGGCGGGTTTTTAATTAGCTTCGGCAGACCTTTGCTTCTCCGCCACTCTGCGAGTAATCGTAAGAGAAACGAATATCGATTGAGGGATCGGTACCAAAAATATTGTGATAAATTTTCCTTAAAAATAAAAATCCAAAAATATTTTATTTTCAAATTTGGTTTTTCTTTTTAATTTTTTTTGTTTCTTTTTGGTGTATGCGCACCCGTTCTTCTTCTTCTCCCAATCTTCTTTCACCTCTCTCAAATCCCGAGAGAGTTATCCGTCACAATCACCGTGTTCATTTCTCAACCGTTGAAGAAATGGACGATGACCCAAACAATCAACACCCTCCGGTGGGTGTTAATGTTAATCAAAATGCCAATCCGGCTCCCGATCTCCGACCAATGGAAGAATTACTCCAATCACCTTTCAATGGTATTGGCAAAGCAATCGTGATACCCGATATGTTTGCAAATCAATTTGAAATAAAAACCGGGTTACTTAATCTTATCACCGGTATTTCCTTTCACGGTTTCGAAAATGAAGATCCTCATTCCCATGTCCAGAAATTCATTGACATCACTGAAACGCTTAATTTCAATCACGTTCCTCATAATGTGCTTAAATTGAAGTTATTCCCTTTTTCTCTCGTAGGAGCAGCCCGAACTTGGCTTGACAAGGAACCTCCTAATTCGATTTTTACATGGGATGACTTAGCCTCCAAGTTCGTGAACTACTTTTATCCTCCTTCTAAAACATCGAATCTCAGAAATCAAATCACTCAATTTCAGTAAGCTTTCGATGAGTCATTCAACGAAGCTTGGGATAGATTCAAAGAGTTGTTAAAGAAGTGTCCTAATCACGGATTTTCAACCTTGCTTCAAATTGATACTCTCTACAACGGGTTGAATCCATCTGATCAAGATTCACTCAATTCTGCTGCGGGTGGAAATTTTCTGACTAGGAACACTCAAGAAGCTCTGACCATCATTGAAAATAAAGCCAGAGTGAGGAGTTCTAGAACCAAAGCTCAAGTTTCAAATATGAGTAACAAATCAGATGATGCTTTTACCCGAGCTTTTAGCAAGCAAGAAGAGTCTTTTGCCTCTCTCACTAAACAAATTGGGCTTCTACTTAAAGAAAGACCTTCTCAACAAGTCAATGTTGTGAATCAAAAATGTGAAATTTGTGGTGGTCCACATCCTTATTATGATTGTCAAGCCTCCGGTGGCCAAGGTTCGAATGCTACTATAGCATCAACAACCTACAATCAGATTCAAGGATTCCGTCCTCAAGATGTTAATAACCAAATGGGACCACCCAGCTTTTCTCCTTTCCAAAATAATCAAAACCATTTCCCTCAAAATTACAATCATCAAGTTAATATTGTAAACCAAAGTTGTGAAACTTGTGGTGGTCCACATCCGTATTTTGAGTGCCCAGCCGCCGGTGGCTACACTCAAGAGAGCGTTTATGCTACTTCGGGATCCTATAATCAGGGAGGTAACGATTACCAACCACAAGGAGACCGTAATCTTCTCAGCTACCGTTCTAATAATTTTCTCAGACCACCCGGTTTCACACAAATTCAAAATCAGAATGTGCCAAACCGCAATGTTCCATACAATCAAAATCGGGCTAATCAAGGGAATTTCAATCAAGGGCAAAATTATCAAAATCATGGGAATTATAATCGAGGCCCAAATCAAGGAAATTTTCAAAGTCAAAACCCAGGAAATTTTAATCAAGGAAATTTTCAAAACAACAACCAGGGTTTTAATCAAAACAACCGAGGGCCAAATCTTAACAATAATCAAAATCAAGGATTAGTGCAAAACCAATCGCCCTCGGATGAGATATTGAAACAGATACTCCTTCAAAGTCAACAACAACAAAAATTTAACAAAAACCAGGAAGAAACAAATAGGAAATTGGCTAACCAGATGTCAGAATTCAAAAAGTTTTTAAATGATCGACCCTCGGGCTCGGGTACTACTTCTCTCCCAAGCAACACGATCGCTAACCCGAGGGGCGATGTTAAGGCAATCACTACAAGGGGTGGTGTATCATATGATGGACCCACGGCTCTGAGTAACTCTTCTTCTCTACCTCCTAAGGTAGTCGCCCGTGAGACCGAGGTGACAAAGGACACGGCACTTCCTACTAATAACGGAAGGACCGAAGACATCCAACCTCCGGTTGTCCAACTGTCAAAACCTAAGAATGTGCTTGAGCCCGAAAAAGCAAAACTTCCATATCCTTCAAGATTGAATGATCAAAAGCTCCGCGAAAAAGCTTCAAATCAAATGGAGAAATTCTTTAAAATCTTCCAAGATTTACATTTTGATATAAGCTTCGCGGATGCTTTACTTCTGATGCCTAAGTTTGCTTCTACAATCAAAGGATTATTGAGTAACAAGGAAAAATTATTTGAACTAGTAAAAACTCCTCTTAATGAGAATTGCTCAGCGGTTCTCCTCAAAAAGCTTCCTGAAAAGCTTGGAGATCCCGGAAGATTTCTCATTCCATGTGATTTTCCGGGGATGGTTGAGTGCTACGCCTTGGCCGATCTCGGTGCTAGCATCAACTTAATGCCGCTTTCCGTTTGGCAAAAACTTTCTCTGCTCGAATATACCCCCACTTGCATGACCCTCAAGCTTGCGGACCGGACCATAACCCATCCACTTGGAATAGCCGAGGATGTCTTTGTCAAGGTTGGGAAATTCCATTTTCCAGCTGATTTTGTGGTTGTTGATTTCGATGCTGACCCCCGGGTTCCTCTAATTCTCGGAAGATTGTTCTTGAGGACCGAGAGGGCTTTGATTGACGTATATGGTGAAGAGATAACGCTGCGGGTGGATAATGAAGCCGTTACCTTTAACCTTGATCGAACTTTCAAATACTCCTCCAATCATGATTCTGTTCCGGTTAATCGAATTGATGTGATTGATGTTGCTTCGGAGGAGTATTCTCAAGAAGTTCTTGGATTTTCCGACAAATCCTCGAGTGGAAATCCCACTCCTTCTTCTCAACCTATTCTTTTCGACCCTTCCCCGTCCCTCACTCCGTTTGAGGGAAGTGATTTTGATGCGCGTGATGTGTCGTTGCGGTTTAGCAGTTTTAATGCCTACTCAAGTTTTAAATTTATATTTAGCCGACTTATCAATAACACACACACTTAACGAGCAGTGTACCCGGTCAGTATGAAGATAATGGTAAGTAGAGTGTCGATCACTAAGAGTGGAACGTATAATCTAGTTAATCTAATCAGTATTTTAATATCCTAACGCAAGGGGGTTTCAGCCTGAGAGACTGGCACAGTTTTGTTTGCAATTAAATAATAAAATAAACAAATAGGCACGAATCAGCAAGTAGCACACACGTACACAGATAGATACTTGAGACAATAAGAGGGCTGTCCTTATGATTAAGTAGATTGTCACTTGTTTTATTGATAGCTTTATATGAAGTGTATGTAATTAACCCTTTCTCGTTGGTCCTATTCTCATCGGCGAGTAAACCCTTAATGACGACTTATGTCTAAAAGTTATTCCTAAGTGATCAATTTAGAAACAACCGTGGGAGCCACACCTTGTCCCGCAGTCGGGTGCCCGCAAGCCACTAATAAACACAGAGGTGGTCAATGCACTAATAAGTAGTAACCAAAGACATCAACATATAAACTTTAATTGATGGGAAAGCAAGTATTAAAGGGAGTGCAATCTTTCCGTTGTCACATTACACAAGCCACCAATCCTGATGAATTAAAGTTTGCTAAAACAATAAAACAAAACTACTTAATGAATTAAATACATGCAGCACCTTCTTACAGCTCTTGTATCTTCGATTTGGGTGTGTCTTGTGCTGCCTTCTTGACTGAATTCGTCCTTCTCTTCTGTTCGGTCTTTAGGTTTTCGAACTTCCGAATCTCCGAACTTCTTAATGCGTCTGGTCTAAGGGGTATTTATAGTTTGTGTCTGAGGGAAGATGCGGCGCATCTACTTAAGTAGATGCGGCGCATGTACTTAACTTCGCGTGGGGTCCAAGATTATAATATTCAGGAATATTCGTACACCGCCAGTAGATGCGGCGTAACTCTTTATTAGATGCGGCGCATGTCCTCTTGTATCTTGGATCGTATCTGGTGATATCTTGATAGAGATGCGGCGCATGTTGATAGTGAGATGCGGCGCATCTGGAGCAGAATTGACTTGATCTTGTCCATGTCAGTAGACTTCCACTTTATGTATGTTTTGCTCCATTATTAGTCCAAAATCGCCAAGTTTCACCAAATGCTTGTTTTTACCTGAGAATTACAAAAGTAAACAATTAAGTATCAATCCTCATACATAATATAGTAAAACAAGTCAAATAAATAGGATAAATGATAGTAATAAAATGTACTTATTTGAGTTCATCAAATATCCCCCCACTTGAACTTTACTTGTCCCCAAGTAAACCTTAGATTAAATCTCATGAAAATGTATCCTAAAAGATGTTAGGATTTATTTTTATATTTAAGCATGTATTCGTTCATTTCATAATCACACAACTAAACACTTAACGAATTAGAAGTAAAATAAAATAAGTCGATAAAAGCAAATCTAATCGTTTAACTGTCCAGTCGCGACGAATATTCTATCATAAGCTTGGCAAGTATACACATCTCCACCACTAAAGCTAAGGAATAACAAGTCTAAAGCGGTAAAAAGGGTTTTTAGGCTTAAGGGTTAATTATTCTTTTTTTTACTATCGATCTCAAATTCCAGAAAAGGCGACAAAATCACAAATACATGATCGAATCCACGAACACGATACTTGCAATTGCTCAAATCCTTAACTCGAATAGGCTAAAGATAGGTCCAAACTTCACCAATAATAATATATCAAAAAGGGCGACAAAATCATAAATACATAGCCGAATCCACGACTACGATACTTAAGATTGCTCAAATCCCTAATCTCAATAAATCAAAGGTTTGGTTGGATAAAGAATAGTAAAGGGTATGGATAATTTTTGGGATATAAATTGGTGTAAAAATAAAAAATAAACAAAAACAAATAAATTAAAATCCTAAGTGTGGTTAATCACTATCCCAACCATCCCATGAATAAGACTCATATCATTGAATAACTCACGCTTTAACACTTGAAACACACGCTTTAGGTAGACACGAATTATACTCAACAAAATCTTAATCAAAGAATAATCCTTAATTGGCATTCCCATAACTGCCAATTCCCATTCAATCCATAGATATAGTACAACAAATAGTGGCCATATGAACCACTTACATAACTTTACATTGTTGGCTTAAAATAAACATCCAACTCTTTTTTTTTCTTTCTTTTTCTTTTCTCATTTTTTCGATTTTTTTTTTTTTTTTTTTTTTTTTTTTTTTTTTTTTTTTTTTTTTTTTTTTTTTGAAACATAAACATAGATGTGTAAAATTTCACCACATCACTACAACTTTCTTTCCGGATAATTTTTCTATACTTTTCATACTTTCAGAAATAATGGTAAATAGTGAAAGTAGTAAACACACGAAAAATAAACTCCAAAATATACAATATTTACTTTCACTCCAATTGCATTGTGCAATTTCCCGACCTAACCATAGATAATGAATTACGCACGCGAACACAGGTAATGTAAGGAAACACACTCTGCCTATAGCAATTAACCAACCACGGATCTTAATCTACAGGGTAGGCTAAGGTTTAAGGTGTAACGAAACATTTTAAACATAGGTGTAAGAAACGAAAGGAATGGCTCTGAGGGTTTTTCTAGGGGTATCTTACTCTAAAAATGAGAGTAACAAAAGGGTTTAAACGGGGGTTAACTAACCAGTGTAGTTAGTTGATAACACATAACATATAAAGGCTATTTGGTGTAATCCTAGAATTTTTACCAAGTTAGACAAGTCATTCCAATTATATCAATAATACTCATTATGGTGGTCTCGAATAGTATACAAGCCAAGTTCTAAAGTTTACAAGTCACCGGCACACTCATAGATTTGTGAATTTTGGAAAAATCACAATTTTTGAAAATAACGTCATGTGTGCAGTTATGCAACTTAGATCTTAAACAAAAACATGCTAAAAAATTTTAAGTTTGATATATTAAGCACAATTTAAGCATAATTTTTGAAAAAGTTTAGGACAAGTAAGTGTTAAGTGTTCTAATTCTCCTATCCCCCCACTTAAGTTAAACAACGTCCTCGTTGTTTGTATAAAAGGTTAAAAACTGGAAAATAAAAAGAATTAGAACAGAAAAACTCCCCTGAGATTTGCTCGGTATGATCCTCCATTTGTGTAAGAGCAAAAATCATCTTTCTTGTGGATTAGAACGTTAAAGCTTCATACTTGATTTATCCACAGGAAATTCAGGAAACTATAATACCACCAACACTTTAAAACACACCTAAGATAAGAAAGGTTCAACTTGCATAATACATTAGTAGTTAGATAAAAATAAAACTTAAAAATGAAAACTGAAAATCATCAGGTCAGTCGATGCGCCGTATCTTATTGAAGAAGATACGCCGTATCGAACCTGGAATTAATACGGATCAGAATAAAGATGCGCCGCATCCTTAACCAGGGATGCGCCGCATTAAAATAACTGATAAATAGTTTTAAAGTCGAAAATAAAAATGCAGAAAAATAAAATAAGATATGACCATTGCAGAGGATGCGTCGCATCTCGGAATTGAGATGCGCCGTATCTTCGTGCGGCCTGGACTGACTCGACTCAGAAAACAGAATAATAAAAGATAAATCCGGGTTGTCTCCCGGTCAGCACTTGTCTTTATTCCAGAGTCTTCAAGTTAGACTCACGTTCAGCTCTTTACTTGGTCCTTGTCACGGTCCATCCTTCTTCCTTCATCCGAAAGATTTTCCCGTATATCTCTGCGACGTTTTCCTCCGTTCGACTTAATCTAATATAACTCTTGGTCATCACAGCAGTATATTCTTCATCAGGACCCAAAGAATATTTGATGATTTTAAATTTTTCAGAAATAATCATGGGTGGCTCATTGTATGGAATCCCAAGTAGTTGACACTTTCTTTTGGTGAACTCTTCTTCGTCCTTGTCAACAAACTGAAAATAAGGATCCTTAATCAAATAGTCATCTAGTTCCTCAATCAACGACTCATTATTATTATCATCTTGAATCGCCTCCCATTCTCTTTCCAAGTCATATTGTAACCGTCGACTAAGCTTTGTGAAATCATCAAACTGTTTATGCACCCATTCCCAGAAAGTAGTATCCGATGTCCCCTTAAGTCCTTTCAAGCGTTCAATCCTGCCCTTTTCTTGTAAAGCTTCCGATTTCCGTGGGCAGTCTTCAACATTATCGTACCACTCATAATCTTCAAAGGTGACATCCTTTCCAACTCTTTTCATCCCAATTATACTTCCTCCATTACAGGTTCCGTCACTTTTATAATCACAGGTTGGCCAAACACTACTCCCATCTTTGAAAACGAAGGGTGTACAGGTATGATTAATGTGCTCATATTCCCATGGTTTATCCCAAACCCATGGTACTTGGTCATTCCATTCATAGCACCAGGTGTTTTTGAAATCGTCATAAGTCTTAAATCCTGGTAGATCTCCAGTAAGCACATCATCGTTGACTTGAAGAAGGTAGTTAAATTCCTTGAACTGCTTGCACAAGGGTGTCTCATATTCTAACAAATCAATGTCAATTCTGAAAAGTTCTTCAATGCCCTCATTGATTGTTGAATCATGATGTGACAACCCATAATCGCTTTCTACTTCTTCGTCTTCTCCTCTCATCCAATATACCCATAATGCATCCTTAGTAGCTCGATCCATGCTCTTATGGTTATTAAACTTACTAGCTAACCATTCTGAAAAATCAACATCGTTAGGGTCATGGTTAACGTCAAAGCAAACCTTTCCAATCATATTCTTTTTTATCTCCATGAACTCGTTAAATTGCTTCTTAAAACTCCGAGTCAACCATGAAGTCATAATCTCCTTGACTTCGTTTGCAGGGGCAAATTCCGGACTACCATATTTGAGTTCTAACCAATCATTGAGGGAGAGGTCTATCAATCTTACTATCCTGTCATGAATTAGTAATTCCGCCAAAGCATAATTCATGTCATTATCCTGATAGTTCTCATTTAATCCCCAGTACCACTCGAAATAAGGCATGTAATAATTTTGGGTATTGTCTCCACCACAGTTGTTGTTGCTTGAGTCCATGTATGCAAGAGAGAATTTCCCATCATCTTCTTCGATAGTAGTCCAGTTCAATCCTTCTGCTTCAATCTTAGGCCATAAGAGCGACAATTCTTCTCCAGTGTACCTCACAAATACATCATAAGAGAATACCTCTTTGTCAATGTTGCATAAACGCATAAATTCCTTAAAAGCAGCTTCAAGAGGAGTCTCCCAAGAGAATAAGTCTGCATCGATCATGAGTACATTGAATGAATCTGAAAACAAGCATTCCTTAGCAAGATATCCGTTAACTGACATGTCTTCCATAGCAAAATCTGTCATCCAAGGTAAAATCATCAGTAGGATTTGTTCGCTAGAAGAGAAATTAATGAATATAGAAACGGATATATGAATACAAGTAACTGATATCTAGGGACGATGCGCCGTATCCAAAGAGTTGGATACGCCGTATCTTAATACGTTAAAATTTAATCAGACTCTATTCAGAAAATAGATACGCCGCTTTGGATTTATGAATGCGCCGTATCGAATTAGTCAATCAAAAATCAATTTATCTAATTAAAATTAAATGCGTCGTATTAACGAAAGTTAATGCGCCGTATTTTCGTTATGTTTAAAAATAAAAGATTTTTGATTCAGTAAGATGCGCCGTATCGACAGAGATCGATACGCCGTATCTGTTTAATAATTCGCAAACTGTTTTTAATTAAAATAATAGATACGCCGTATCTTCAGAAGAAGATGCGTCGTATGGCGTTTAACGTTCAGAAAATTTTTTTTATCAAAATCAGATACGCCGTATCTTCAAAAGAAGATGCGTCGTATTACTTTATCGCTTAGAAAAATTTTCTTATTAAAAACAGATACGCCGTATCTTGGGGAAAAGATGCGTCGTATCGAATTAATTAAACGCGTTGTATATAAAAAAATTAAACGCAATACGCCGTATCTGAGAGATCAGATGCGCCGTATCGTTCGATTTAGCACAGTACAACGATAGCAGAACAGAAAAATACGAAAAATAAAAACAAAAATTAAAACACACAAACAAAAATAAAACACACAAAAAAAAAAGAAAACAATTAACACACAATACAACAAGTATGCAAAATAGTACAATGATGCAATTTAATCTAATAAAAAGAAAAACCTAATTAAAATACTAATCAAATTAACAGAAAATAACAATTCACTCCCCGGCAACGGCGCCAAAAACTTGATGCGCGTGATGTGTCGTTGCGGTTTAGCAGTTTTAATGCCTACTCAAGTTTTAAATTTATATTTAGCCGACTTATCAATAACACACACACTTAACGAGCAGTGTACCCGGTCAGTATGAAGATAATGGTAAGTAGAGTGTCGATCACTAAGAGTGGAACGTATAATCTAGTTAATCTAATCAGTATTTTAATATCCTAACGCAAGGGGGTTTCAGCCTGAGAGACTGGCACAGTTTTGTTTGCAATTAAATAATAAAATAAACAAATAGGCACGAATCAGCAAGTAGCACACACGTACACAGATAGATACTTGAGACAATAAGAGGGCTGTCCTTATGATTAAGTAGATTGTCACTTGTTTTATTGATAGCTTTATATGAAGTGTATGTAATTAACCCTTTCTCGTTGGTCCTATTCTCATCGGCGAGTAAACCCTTAATGACGACTTATGTCTAAAAGTTATTCCTAAGTGATCAATTTAGAAACAACCGTGGGAGCCACACCTTGTCCCGCAGTCGGGTGCCCGCAAGCCACTAATAAACACAGAGGTGGTCAATGCACTAATAAGTAGTAACCAAAGACATCAACATATAAACTTTAATTGATGGGAAAGCAAGTATTAAAGGGAGTGCAATCTTTCCGTTGTCACATTACACAAGCCACCAATCCTGATGAATTAAAGTTTGCTAAAACAATAAAACAAAACTACTTAATGAATTAAATACATGCAGCACCTTCTTACAGCTCTTGTATCTTCGATTTGGGTGTGTCTTGTGCTGCCTTCTTGACTGAATTCGTCCTTCTCTTCTGTTCGGTCTTTAGGTTTTCGAACTTCCGAATCTCCGAACTTCTTAATGCGTCTGGTCTAAGGGGTATTTATAGTTTGTGTCTGAGGGAAGATGCGGCGCATCTACTTAAGTAGATGCGGCGCATGTACTTAACTTCGCGTGGGGTCCAAGATTATAATATTCAGGAATATTCGTACACCGCCAGTAGATGCGGCGTAACTCTTTATTAGATGCGGCGCATGTCCTCTTGTATCTTGGATCGTATCTGGTGATATCTTGATAGAGATGCGGCGCATGTTGATAGTGAGATGCGGCGCATCTGGAGCAGAATTGACTTGATCTTGTCCATGTCAGTAGACTTCCACTTTATGTATGTTTTGCTCCATTATTAGTCCAAAATCGCCAAGTTTCACCAAATGCTTGTTTTTACCTGAGAATTACAAAAGTAAACAATTAAGTATCAATCCTCATACATAATATAGTAAAACAAGTCAAATAAATAGGATAAATGATAGTAATAAAATGTACTTATTTGAGTTCATCAGATTTCTTCCTAGAAGAGGTCAATGACTTTCTTGCTATTGAAACACCAACTTCACCAGAAGTTGATGATTCTTATTTTGATCCGGAGGGAGATATTCTTTTGCTTGAAAGATTATTGAATGAAGATCCGACATCTTCTCTCCCTCCGATGAAAGAAATTCGAAAAGAAGAAATCAAAGAAATTAAGCCGTCTACTGAGAATCCTCCGGAGCTTGAGCTCAAGGATTTACCTCCTCATCTCAAATATGCTTTCTTAGAAGATACCGACAAATTTCCCGTCATCATTTCTAAAAATCTCAAAGATGAGGAGAAGACCCAACTCTTAGACGTGCTTAAAAAGCATAAGAGTGCCATCGCTTGGCAGATCTCCGATATAAAGGGCATAGACCCTCGGTTCTGTACTCATAAGATCTTATTGGAAGATAATTTCAAACCCGCTATTCAGCAACAGAGACAGGTTAACCCAAAAATCCATGATGTCATAAAAAAGGAAGTTCTTAAACTCCTTGACGCAGGGATGATTTATCCGATCTCAGATAGCTCATGGGTTAGCCCGGTCCACTGTGTGCTCAAAAAGGGTGGAATGACCGTTGTGAAAAATGAAGAAAATGAGTTAATTCCCACACGTCTCGTCACCGGATGGAGAGTGTGTATCGATTATAGAAAACTCAATGATGCTACCCGTAAAGACCATTTCCCTCTACCGTTTATGGACCAAATGCTTGAGCGTTTGGCGGGAAATGAGTTCTATTATTTTCTCGACGGTTTTTCCGGGTATTTTCAAATACCAATTGATCCCTAAGATCAAGAAAAGACCACCTTCACGTGTCCTTATGGAACATTTGCCTACCGACACATGCCTTTTGGCATGTGCAATGCTCCAGGCACGTTTCAGAGGTGCATGATGGCCATATTTCACGATATGATCGAGAAGACGATGGAGGTCTTTATGGATGATTTCTCCGTCTATGGAAATTCTTTCTCATCTTGCCTCTCCCATTTAGACAAAATGCTGCAAAGGTGCGAAGACACCAATCTTGTGCTAAATTGGGAGAAGTGTCATTTCATGGTTAAAGAGGGCATTGTCCTCGGCCATAAGATTTCCAAATCCGGGATTGAGGTCGATCGAGCTAAAGTCGATGTTATCGCTAAGCTACCTCATCCCACTACCGTTAAAGGAATCCGAAGTTTCATTGGTCATGCCGGTTTCTACAGACGATTTATTCAAGACTTCTCTAAAATCGCCCGGCCTCTGACCCATCTTCTTGAAAAAGATGCTCCGTTCTTCTTCTCTCCCGAATGCATCGAAGCATTCGAGGTTCTTAAAAAGAAACTGACTGAAGCACCAATATTGGTTGCCCCCGATAGGGACTTGCCCTTTGAGCTAATGTGTGATGCTAGCGATTATGCTATTGGTGCAGTCCTGGGGCAATGCAAATCAAAGTACTTCCAGCCGATATACTATGCTAGCAAGACAATGACTGACGCTCAATCTCACTATACTACTACCGAGAAAGAGTTATTGGCCGTTGTCTACGTTTTTGAGAAATTTAGACCATATCTTGTCTTATCCAAAAGCATAGTGTATACGGACCATTCTGCTCTCAAGTATCTCTTAGCAAAACAAGATGCTAAACCGAGATTACTTCGGTGGATTCTTCTGCTCCAGGAATTTGATATTATCATTCGTGATAAAAAAGGAGCAGAAAATCTAGCTGCTGATCATTTATCCAGACTTGATAATCCCCATCAAAGTGATCTCGAGAGAAAGGAAATCATAGAAACATTTCCTCTCGAGACATTTGGGATGGTATCTTTAAAGAATGATCCGAGTACCCCATGGTTTGCCGACTATGCAAATTACCATGCGGGGAATTTTGTGGTAAAAGGGATGTCGTCTCAGCAGAAAAAGAAATTTTTCAAAGATGTTAAGCATTATTTCAGGGACGACCCCTATTTATTCAGAATATGTGCTGATCAAGTAATTAGATGGTGTGTGCATGGCCAAGAAGCCATTGACATCCTCACGGCTTGCCATAATGGACCCACAGGGGGACATCATGGTGCCAGTTACACCGCTAAAAAAATATTTGATTCTGGGTTCTATTGGCCGACTATCTATCGCGATGCCCACGACTTGGTAAAGTCATGTGACTCTTGCCAACGTCAAGGAAAAATCTCGCAAAAAGACAAAATGCCTCAAAATGCAATTCAAGTCTGCGAGATTTTTGACGTGTGGGGCATCGATTTTATGGGGCCATTCCCGTCTTCACGAGGGAATAAGTATATACTCGTGGCCGTCGACTACTTGTCAAAATGGGTTGAAGCGAAAGTGCTCCCTACTAACGACGCCCGAGTGGTTGTTAAGTTCTTGAAAAATCTCTTCTCCTGATTCGGAACTCCTCGTGCTATAATCAGTGATCGTGGTACTCACTTCTGCAATGATCAATTTACAAAAGTTATGCTCAAGTTTGGTGTCACTCACCGACTTTCTACCGCATATCACCCGCAAACGAGTGGTCAAGTCGAGGTTTCGAATCGTGGATTGAAACGTATTTTGAAAGAACCGTTGGTGAAAACCGAGCCTCATGGGCCGACAAATTGGATGATGCTTTATGGGCCTTCCGAACAGCGTACAAGACACCCATCGGGTGTACTCCTTACAAGCTGGTTTATGGAAAGGCCTGCCATCTGCCCATCGAGCTCGAACATAAGGCATATTGGGGCTTGAAACATGCCAATTTTGACTTCAAGACCGCGGGTGATCACCGTAAGCTCCAAATTAATGAATTAAATGAGCTTCGGGATCAAGCCTACGAGAACTCTTTGATCTACAAAGAGAAAACAAAGAGGATTCATGACTCTAAGATTAAAAACCGCATTTTTAATGTTGGTGATCGAGTCCTCCTCTTCAATTCTCGGTTAAAGATTTTCTCGGGTAAACTCAAAACCCGCTGGTCTGGGCCGTTCACCATCACTCAAGTTTTTCCATATGGAACCGTCGAGTTATCTCAAAACGATGGTCCAAACTTCAAAGTGAACGGTCATAGGATCAAGCACTACTTTGGAGCGGACATACCATCCATGGTTGTCCCGGATCTCCAAACTTTCCCTATGGACAAATAAATTCGGGGCCGAGTCAAGCTACGTGACTCGGTGATAAAAAACAAAGCGCTTCGTGGGAGGCACCCCATGCTTATCCATCTATCTTCTTTTCTATTTTCTAATAAGTGAAGTGAGGAGGGCTACCTCTTCCGTATCTTGTGTTTCGTGGTTGTCTGTGATGTGTCCAGGATTTGCCCGAATAATGAAGACTCTCGTGCTCGTGGTTTGCTTCTCTCCACTCGAGTTTCATCATTCGTTGCTTATCCAATATCCTAAATCTTATCGTTTTACATCTATCTTTTGGCATAATTAATAAACGGCCTTAGATGTTTGTAGGAGAACCCTTACCTTTAAGACATTGAGGACAATGTCTCGTTTTAGTCTGGGGGGGGGGGGGGGGGTAATCTTTCGGTTTGATTTTTGCCTTGTATCTTTTGCCGTTTACTCACGCAACCCCGTTCTTTCCTCCAAAATTGAAAAAAAAAATTCCAAAAAAAAAAAAAAAAAAAAAAAAAAAAAGAGAAAAATTTAAAAGTTTTGTGCAAAAATATAATAAATTTTGACAATTTTGTTGACTTTCCGCTGGTGAGAGTAGGAATAAAATTCTGACTTGATCGGGCGTGTTGAGCCCTAGCTTGTCCCCTTAACCATTTATAATCTATAAGCTCGTGCTAGTCTTTTACACAAGGAGCTATAAAATGCGAATTCTTTTCAAGAGTTTGCAAGTTCCCGTATCGACTTTATATATGCATGGCTTGATTATAAGGCTAAGCATTCGCGGATCTTATTATTTAAGATTTTAAATTTGCGAAGAACGAGAAATGATAGAGTTTATTTAGAAGTTAGATGCTAAGCGTGGAGTAGTTGGTTCTCTTTAGAGCTCATCAAAGTTACTTATGGCTTTTTGTTCCCACAAAATTGTTTCACCATATATAATTGTAAGAATAATTAAAGATGTTAGGTTTTGCCGATGATTAGTTCTTGGTCTTCTTAAAAGAATCCTTGCTTTAAAAATTGGGTACACATCAAGTTTCCTTAATAAATAAGTTTAATAATAATAAGTTAAGTGCTCTAACCTTCGGTTCGAGATCGGTCCTTGGATCCTTATTACCAAAAGGCGTTTAGGTCTTGGCTACCCTCTTGCACCGTCCCTTGGACCCTTAATTCTGAAAGGCGTTAAGGTCTTGGAACTTTCCGTTGTAACGACCCTTGGATCCTTTATTCCGAAAGGTGTAAGGTCTTGGAATTTCCCCGTGAAGCTCCGTCGTGTAGGGTACGCAAGAAAAAGTATTAATGCAAAAAAAAAAAAAAAAAAATGAAATGATGAAAAATGTTGAAAAATAGAGACAATGCAAAAGTCAAAAATATAAATAAAAACCTTGATGTGGACCTCATTTTCAAAGCAACGGTTCTCGAGAGAAGATTGAAAACTACTTAGCGTCTTAATTTAGTATCTTTATCGGCATAAACATATCGAAATGAGAAAATATGAAGAAATTCATTTCTCACCAAAAATAAAATAAATAGAGGAAATTAGGAAAAATGGGAGCAAGAGGTAATTACACAAGTAACTTTCATGGGTAGTGCTGGCATCTAACTTGTAAATAGACAATCATTTTGTTTTTAAGCTTAGTGTGGGGACTCGCGAAAAATCAGGAACGACGAATTTTATCCGTATGGTCACTTCTTTATAAGTCGTGTTTCCTACTCGTTGATCCTAAAAGTTATCGTGAGATAATGATTGTCAACAAAGCCGTCACATAATTATGAGAAAATACAAAAATATAATAAAAAGGAAAATCGGGGAGTTTTAAAACTTTAAATTTCTTGATCTCTTTTGAAAATTTTGCTACTTCTCAAAGTTAGTAAAAAGAGATCGGAAATTTTTGGTTTCAAAAACATGTTTTCATAACATTGCGTGAGGACACAGCAATATCTTAGTCTGGGGAAATTTTGGTATGTGCTTAAACACATACCTTTTCTCGACCAAAATCAAACCAAAATGACCAAAAACTGACCAAAATGCCAAAAGATATTGTGTTTTTGTGTTTATATATGTGCAGGCAACGGATAAACGAAAACGGACAAAAATCAAGAAAAACTGAGAAAACGAGCACGAGATTTGGAAAGGATTTAAAGCCAAAGCCAGGAGAGAATATTTATGCTCAAAAGTCAAAGTCAACCCTCAAGTTTCATTAAATGTCATAACAAGCCCTTGGATCTAATTTGAAGATTGGCAAAAGTAGTCCCTGAAATTTCAGAATGTACACAAATGGTCCTTATCATTTTCATTTTACACAAAATCTATCAATCCTTAAACCTCAAACCGGATCCAAAAACAAAACCAATCCACTATAAAACCAATTCAATAAATAATCCAGCCCACCAAATACACCACCCAGCCCAGTCCACCACTCCTAACCCATGACCCGATCCGCTAACCCCTATACCCTGTCAACAAGTAATAAAAACACAGTCAAACAAAAAAATAAATAAATCTTACCCGCCAAACCCAGTTCTTCCCCAAAAATTACCCAGGATAAACCCTAGTTACTGTTCCGGCAAAATTACCACAATTAAGGGTAGTACGGTCCAATTACGTACTTCTAGAAGCAAGTCAGAGGTGTCAGAGCTCAAAGAAGCACAAGAATGATACGTGGCACTCTCTTAGTGGACCGAACACCTCACAATACTTGATCCAAGGGCTGTAAAAGATTGTGTGACATCCAAGAGATGATCAAGGGTTGATAATGATTCAAAGTAGCACAAATGAGCACACGGATCAGTGACATGGCAAAAAGCTAGAAGGTTCTACCCACGGCTATAAATAGAGGACCTCATCTCCTTCATTTTGATGTAATTTTAGAGTATTGTTATGCTGTTTAAATGTTTTCTCAGTTGTAGTTTTTAATCTAATCTTGTAATTCTCAAAGTTTATTAATAAAATTTAGTTTGTTTCTCTTTCAATCATATTTACTTTAGCTTAAATTCTCATTATCAGCTTTTTATTTGATTCAGTAGCTTGTTTAAAATCATATTTAGCTTCAATAAGCTGTTTTTAGAATAGCTTAAGACTCATTTCAGCTCTCTATAGCTTTTGTGAGTTTGTTTAGAGATCAAAACAGTCCAAATTATCAAAAGAGACTTATACCTATGCATTTTGTGGAGAGCTTTTGGAAGTTGCCCGCAATGGAGGGGCAAGATGGACTTTACTAGCTTATTCTCTGAATAAGCTAGAGCTTGTAGCTGCCATTAAGTTGGAACCTCTGTTTAGCTGAGGTCTAAGTGAGTTAAATTTCAATTTTAGCTTTAATTTGAATTTTCTAGCTTATTAATTAGTTTACTTTGCATATTCTGTTTCAGCTTATATTTGTGCTTATTTACTGTTAGATTTAGCTTATATCTAGTAAATTTAGCTTACATAATCTTGTTGCATCATTAGTTTACCTTTAAATTAGCTTAAAAGTAGTAAAAGTTAAAAAAACTGTCAAAGATAGGGTGTTTGGGACAGCAGCTGTTTGAGGCCATAAGCTGTGGGTACTGTACACTTGCAATAATCTTAAGTTCAACAGAGCTTATTAGAGGATAGATAAGTTGATATTTAAAAGTAACAGGCTATTTTAAGGAGATTTAAGGATTTGTATTGGTGAGTTGAATATTAGAAGTTAGGCTGCCAAAATAAGCTCAGAGTAAGCTAAACTTATTTGATGCCCACTTTTGACATTTCTGAGTCCCAAGAAATTGTTAAAACAAGGTTCTAAGATTTGGTAAGTTTTGGTCAAGTATTGAAAGATAAAAAGTGCAAAAACTGATCCTGCTGTCTCAGAATCTGCTGTGCAGAACACCACTAATAGCTGCTGATCTAAGCTTAATTCTGGCTTATCCAGTTGAGCTGAGGTCCTGATTTTTGGTTTGCAATTAGTTTACATAACAGGCTTTTAGAATAAGATATGGGATTCCACTTTGGAGCTTATCAAGTAGCTTAAAAACAGTCTGAAAATTAGCCCCTTAGTCCTGATCTGAACCTGCACAGTTTGTTGGTTCGATTAGCATCTGATCTAGTGCTTATTTAAATAAGCAATTAAATTCAGAATTTAGGCATTTTTGGTCTGGGAGTAGATTTTGATATAAGCTTTAGGTTCCTGCCTTTGGATTACCCCAATAAGCTCTTGCCTAGCTTATAGGTCAGCTGAAAGAGGGCTGTTGAGTCATTTGAATCTGTGATAACTTGTAATCTATTCAGCAGCTTATTTGATTATTTTCTGGGCTTATTTGAACTTATTAAATTGATTTAAGCTTAAACAAGTCTTTTGAACTAGCTCTGAGCATTTGGTGATTTTTAGAGCTTTCTAGCTTATTTTTGAGCTTATTTTCAACTGCTTATTTGCCTATTCTGCTTATTAGGGTTTAGTTAGCTTCTGATTTTATTTTTCCTAGATTTAGAATTAAAATTTAGATTTACCTGCAACTTTTCAGATTTTTCTAAAGTCATTTACTATTTTTAACCATTTTAATTAGTTTCTTTTGGTTTTTAATTCATAAAAAATAAATAAAAAGTCAAAAAAATATATTTCTTATTTCTAAAATTTTCTTTTTATATTTAGAATTTAAGAAAAATTATTTTACATTTTTAGGACTTAGAATTTAGAAATTCATTTTTTAATTACGTTTTTAAAATTCGTCGCGTACGTTTTTAAAATTCAATTTTCGTTTTTTTGAATTAAATGCTTAGTTTACTTGTATCCTTAGCTTAATTAGTTGTTTCCTTTAAATATTTCATTATTCGTAGTGTAAAACCCTAAAAAAAGTCACTCTTATTCACCATTCACTTCACGTATTCGACACCGTAAACGACGACTCGACTTCAACCTTCGTTGGGACTACGACCCGGGGAAATACATCCGTTGTATTTTCTTTGGAAAATAAATATACTTAAAATGACAAATCAAAAACTGATGAAAAATAACTTTGAGATGTCCATGATGGGTGAACTGAAGTTCTTCTTAGGACTGCAAGTTCATCAATCACCCTGTGGTATATTCCTTAGTCAGTCTAAGTATGCTTAGGAAATCCTGAAAAAGCATGGTATGCCCAGCTGTGACACCTATAATACACCTATTTCCTCCTCATCCCCGAAGCTAGATGCTGACATAAATGGGACACCCATTGATCCTACAAAATATCGTAGTATCATTGGGTCAATCATGTATCTCACAGCTAGCAGACCAGATGTTGTATTTGCCACGTATCTATGCTCCCGATATCAGTCAAGACCAACTGAGCGGCATTTGTCAGCCGTTAAAAGAATCCTTAGATACATAAAAGGAACCATTAATTTGGGGATCTGGTATCCAAAGGATTCTGGCTTTGAACTTGTAGCTTTTTCAGACGCTGACCATGCAGGGTGTTTAGACACGAGAAAAAGTACATCTGGAGGAGTACAGTTTTTGGGTGACAAGCTCGTCTCTTGGCAGTCAAAGAAACAAGATTGCACATCATTGTCTTCAACAGAATATGAATATATAGCCATGTCTGCCTGCTGTGCTCAAGTCATTTGGATGCGATCACAACTGATGGACTACGGATACGTACTCAATAAGATTCCTATGTATTGCGACTCCAAGAGTGCCATTGCCATTTCATGCAACTCCGTGCAGCATTCCAAGTCCAAGCATATTGATCTCCGATACCATTTCATCAAGGAGCACGTGGAGAAGGGTACTGTTGAACTGTATTTTGTAGGTAGTGAACACCAATTGGCGGATCTGTTCACAAAAGCCTTGCCTCATGCAAGATTTGTGGATCTGGTTCACCGGATTGGTATGAGATGTTTGACTCCGAATGATTTGGAAAATTTTCTCAAAAACAATTAAATGAGTCAAGCATCTAAACTATCTAAGTAAATATTCTATTAAAAAAAATGCAAGTATAAACCCCTTTTTACAACACTTTGTTCATTTTTTTAACATGTCAAATATTATTTTCGAACAAGTGTTGAGGGGGAGATACAAAATTTAAATTTTTTAAAATTTGTACTTGCATGCTTTCTGAAATTCATTGCTTCACAATGTTTTTTGGTGATAATCTCAAATGATGGAAAAGTTTTGTGCCTATTTTGCTAAGTTTGAGACATATAGTTAGTTAAATGGTGGGTTAGGACCAGGCATAAAATGTTTCAAGGTTAGGGGACTAGATGTGACAATGAGTGCAAAGTATAACTTAGTCATATAAAAGTCAAAAACTACCGTAGTTAATACACTGCATTTCACTGACATACATCACTCACCCTATTAAATATCGTCACCCACCATAATCAACGGCCAGTGTTCAATCCGAAAATCTGCTTAAGATCATCCGAATTTGTGAGTACATTTATGTTTAACAAGTCATTTTAACAAACGGTTTTAAATTATATCTTGATTCAACGGCTAGATTTATCGCAAATATGAATTAAAGTTCTAGGGTTTGCGTTAAATTAGGGATATTCGATTTTGAGTGTTTAAGATGTGTTTGTTTGTACGATTGTGCTTAGATATTGATTATGAACATCGTTTGCATGCTTAATTGTACCCAGAAACATCAAATAGTCAAAATCTTGTTTTAGGGTTTAAGCGTACAAATTGGGGAAAATCGTATGTAAGTGTTATAGTGTAATTCATGTGTTGAGATGTTGTTGTTATACTTTGAATTGAAAGATTGCATGTTTTGATTGAACCCAGAAACACCATAAGAGCGTTAATTAAGTTTTATGGTTTAAGAAGAACGTATGAACACTAGCAGATTGAACCTTGAGATTTTTTAGACAAATATTATTATAACTTGGTCAGATTACCTAAAACCATCATAGAAAATGTTTGAGATAATCTGTGGTTGCAAAATTTCAAGTTATGATAAAATTTGATAAATCTGAGAAACTGTTCATCTTCAGTCGTTATCGGAAACTCTTGTATAAGAGTTTATCGAAAATTGCCAATAATTATCGCAAATGTGATTTTTATCGCAAATGCCATATTTATCGCAAATGCCATAATTATCGCAAATGCCATAATTATCGCAAATGCAATAATTATCGCAAATGCCATAATTATCGCAAATGCAATAATTATCGCGAATGCCATATTTATCGCAAATGCCATAATTATCGCGAATGCCATAATTATCGCAAATGCCATATTATCGCAAATGCCATTTCTATAGAAATTGATCAATGTCCTTAGATATTTCAATATCTATCGAAATGGAAAAAATTCTATAGAAATTGGTAATTTTTTGATTAAGGATGATAACCTCTGTGGTCAAACATATAAAACACCAATCATAGCTACAAAAGGATCACATGAGTTGCATCAAGTCTTAACATCTGCTAACAATTATGTATCCTGCATATTTGTACTTGATTGATGTTTCAGAAATCTTCAAATGGCTGCACCTCAACAACATCCACTCCTATTACTCACTAAAGCCGATGTTCTTCCTCAAGGGTACTCATTAGAGATTGGCAGCAACAATGTACGGGTAGTACTCGATAAGATCAAGTGCTCTGAACCAATTTGCCAAATTACTGTGGAAATTCTCAAAGTACACAAGTGCAGAAACCTTCTAGACAGCTCTGATAACATTCCGGAATTATACATTCACCAATTGTGGAATACTCTCGAGCTGAACAATTATGAAAAATATTTCACATGCACTTTGGATCGTAAGAAGATCAGAGTCACACCAAGTCATCTTCGTAGAGCCTTGGGTCTTCCAAATGCACCAGAACCTGCCAACCGATTCTACCCGGCCCCATATGAATCTGAAGTCATGCAGTTCCTCATAGATATTGGTTATGATGTTCAACCTGATACACCATTAACCAAAATCTCAAAAGTCAATGCCAAATTCATCCCACAACCATAGAGAACCCTCTTCTACATCGTGACTCGTTCAATATCAGGAAGAGATAGTGGCTTTGAACACCCAAGGTTACCTCATCTTCAAGTCTTCTGGGGGTTCGTGAATGAAGCAAAGATTGATTTTGTTGCTCTTATTTAGGAAGATATGATATTTCAAATGCGCAAAGCCTTCACAAAGATCCCTTTCGTTCGTTACACCAAACTACTCATTAGTCTTCTGACTGACGAATACAAGGACATTAATCCACGTCCTAATGATAGAGAAATGCATCTATACAAGATGGACAAGACTTTCAGTAATGTCTACTTTCCCAAAGAAAGCACACATAAACAAGGAGCTAGGCTGCCAGAATTTCCGATGACTGAAGAAGTGAAGGAAACACAAGCCTATCATGACTATGACAAGGCATTCAGAGAAGGTCGAGTGGGGTTCTCTAAACTTGTAGAAGGGTCAGGATCTACTAGGACCCGTTCTAGAAGCAGCAAATGTAAACCGGGAAGTTCATCAAGTGCCTCAAAACAACCAAAGAAACATCCCAGAACACTCAAAAGAAGAGTGTCAACTGAACCCAAGCCCAAAGTTGAAGCCTTTGGAATTCATGATGAAAAAACCGACTCAGAAAAAACTGAATCAGAAGAAGAAGTAACAGTTAAAATGACAGATGAAGAAATTGAACTTCAAAATGAGCTCGATATTCTTAATGCAAAGAAGGCCAGTATGAAGTCAACAAAGGAAGATGAAGCCAGAAGGGCAAAATTGATAGTTGAGAAAATGAAGGAGTATGAAGAAAAGAAAGGAGCTGGAGCATTAGGAACTGTTCAAGAAGCTGCTTCGACCCACTCTGATCTGGTTAATCAACCCGGAGGGTCTGGAGTAGCTACATCCACAGTCCAGCCTGACACGGTTAATCAACCCGAGATGGCTGAATCTGTTATTTCTCAACCACCAAGCTCGGTTAATCAACCCGACTTGGAAGCTCAAACGTCGGAAAAGGAGAAAGTTCAAGAGAGTAACATAGTCTTAACCGATAAAGAAATTTCAGATTCCATGTTTAACGATGACCAGGAGAAGGAACAACACCATGATGATGGTATAGACTAGAACCCTGAAGAAGAACGGGAAATAGTTGGACAGAAATCTCTGGAAGCTGCTGCAGAACTTGAGGCTGAGCTTAAAGCAGAATTAGAAAGAAAGGATGAAGAAATGCATGAAAAGGAAGATGAAGAAGCAAACAAAGAAGCTGATAGCTATATTCACTCTCCTCTACAAAATGCTCTCATCGTCTTCAATCCTCAACAATCACCTCAACCAGCTCAATCTCCAAAGAATCCAACACCTCCTGATTCACCTCTAGTACTATCACCAAAATCTACCACACCTCCTGTGTCACCTCCCAAGAATCCAACACCACCATCCTCATCTCCTAAGGATTCTGCTCCTCCCAACTCACAATCATCAATCCCTTCACTTACTCCATCACCAACAAGATCTCCATCACCAAAAGCCAAAGCAACAGTTTCTGAACAAATCAAATCAGCCATAAAAGGTAAGAATGTGAGAAGAATAGCTCGAGTGACTAGAGTGGAGGTTGTCTCACCTGCTGAAAAGAAACTCAAGAAAGAAGTTAAACTCGCACAAGCCAAGAAAGTTAACCAAACAAGTGCACAACTGGCTGAGATGCAAGCCTTAGTCAAGAATTTGTCTCAACAAATGGGAAAGCTGCAGCAGACAAAGATGAAAATGGATGAGTTTCTAGCATATGATGTTGGCGATAAAGTCAAAGCCAACACGAGGCATTACGTCAAGAAGTTTCTGCCAGATCTTCAGGAAAATATTGAAGCTCACATCAACACAAAATTCGAAGAGAAGGTTAAAGATCTAGCACTCCAACATAAACATCTTCTTGAATACTCAGTTGAAGAACTTCAAGATGCCCTCCTCACCAAATTTCTTGCACAATCCACCCTCAGCTACACTGAAATTCCCATCCTGGATGCTATTCGAGCCAACATGGAATCATGTAAGACTGCAGCTGATAAAGGCAAGCGTCAACGTGATAATGATGACCAAGATCCAGACACCACTACAAAGAAACAAAAGACTGGTAGCGGATCTGGGATTCAACTTACAGAGCCCACAGGAACAACAACTTCATCTCCACCTCAAAAGAATCCAGAATCTGGTCCGACTGCAACAGAACATCATTATGAGTACTTCCACGAAGAAAATGTTGAATTTCAACCACAAGATGATCAACCTCACTCACAACCACCGTCACCACCAAAATCAAAACCTTCAAAATCAAGACCCTCAAGCAGCAAGAAATCTTCTAAAGAACCAGCTGTCGTGACATGGCTTGATGAAGATGAAGATGAGCAAGGAAATGAATGGTTTGATCAACTTGTGAATGCTCAGATCCAAACAGACGAAGATTATAAAGTTGAAGATAGCACGTTTGCGGTCACACAACAAATAAAAAGTTCTCTGAATATCAAAAGAATGACCAAACGAGAGCTTCGAAGGATCAAGAATGATGCTTTCAATCTTCTGAAAGACAAATCTCACAGTACTGCTGAACTAGATGAATGGACTAATCCAGACATCTTCAGGGTTGGTGGTCGTGATAGCAAAAACCGTCCATACATCACAGATTGGACCAAACCACTCCCCGTGATACGAAAGCATCATGTTTCAGAAATCCCGTTCCAATTCTTCTTCAATAGTGATCTTGAACTTCTCAGACTCGGAGCAAAAGGAAAGACAAAGTATGCTACTTCAATCACCTTCACACCAGCAGCAGATTACACACAACCTGCAATCGAGGAAACTGCCAGTCATCATCACCTATACATCAAACAATTGGTCAACTATGGTCGTGATGCTGATTTGGGGATATTTCACTGGTACGAGAAAAGAAGAACATGGTACAAAAGCAAACTCACTGAGAAGTCTCGCGAACTAGTATACAGTGACCTCAGGATTCTGGCTGTAACAAGTGTAACAGGGGCAAAACGGTATGACTACACCTATTTGTCTGAGATAACAGTCTGACGACATGACCAAAAACTCTATACATTCTCTGAGGCAGACTTCCCTGATCTAAGTCTGAATGATATTGAAGACATGTACCTCATCAAGGTACAAGGAAGACTTACTCATCTTACACCCGAGCTTCAATATGCATTCAGTACTGCAATCTGTCACTTCATCCGAAGAACTGTCATCAAAGAACGAGTGGAAGATATTCAACTGGGGGTAGAGAGTTATCAGAAGGAGTTAAATCTGGAACAACCCATTCTCTATCCAGACGGCATATCTTCTGAAACTCAATACAACATGAAGCACCGACCAACGTTCGGATTTGTCTACAAAAGTGAACTGACACAACTATGCTTCATGTCATTTCACGAAATCCACAAGTTTTGTAATGACACATTGAAGAATGTTCGAGACGGGTTGGTTAGTCGGATTCGGGATCAAGAATTGGGGATAACAAGGAGATGGAACAGTGATCAACTGAGACAAGTGAAGGAGTTTATCTTAAAGATTGAAAGAAGATTGTTCCGCAGGGATCAGATGCGGAGACTGGAAACATATGTTGGAGGTCGTCCACCCTTCTCAATCAGAACCTTTCAAAGGACGGATCCAACATTCACCACATTTGCATAAGGGGGCTGATGTAAGAATTTGATTTCAAAATTTTCATAATTCTTATTCATTATTCTTACAATATGACTGTGACATTACAGCTTGTGTACACATATAACAGTGCACAACCCGGACCCCAAAAGAAAGGACCCTGAGGTACGCTTCAGTACCTCAATCCTGATCAAAGGAGCGAAAGCTTCTTTCTTATGAGTAGAATTAAACCGGAATGTTTTTCTAAGTTTTTCAAACATTCTGCTCATAAGAACAAGTATTTCCTCGTCAAGGGGGAGTATTTGCAAATATAATCTTTGTTCTGAAACACAAACGTTCTTGAAATTCTTCCATAGAACTCAAAAACAGCATATTTTAATCATAAAGTTTTTCAAAAACATCATGAGTATGCTATTTTTGAGGGGGAGAAGTAAAATTTGATTAAAATATGGTGTCTCATTGCTGGAATCTCATAAGTGCTCGACTCAGAATTGACCCTCGAATTAATGGTAGGAAAAGTCAGTAGTCGAAAGGACATATCCCGGACGGGTAATAATTTCAAGCCAGTTCATCTGGTGATGTAAACGTGTCTCGCAACAGACGTGTCTTAGTAGAATGTACCGATTTTGAGCGATTTTCCTTGAATGTGATCTGGATGGGTAATAATTTCAAGCTAGTTTACTAGTGATGTAAGCGTGTCTCGCGATGATCATATTCATTGAAAATCAATCAATTCAAAAGTGCCCACTCTTCCCGACATGTGCAAATTTCAAATTAATTACTTTTGAGCACATGTTAAGGGGGAGTCCTTCTGAAAAACACAAAACTCTCAAGGTGTCAATAAAATGTTTTTACAATCATCGACACTTTGAGAGATTTTCAAAGGTTTTGGTAAATGGCATCAATATAGGATAGTCATGGAGTAATAAGGTGACTAAGGTTTAGGAAAACCGTCCTATGATCCGCCAGAGCCGGAGGGATCTACCCAAAGACAAATCCCATAGTTTAGAACTAGAAAGTCCTAGGTATGATATACAAAAGGAGAAATGAAATGAAAGGAGAAAGAAGGGGTTGAAGAATTAAAAAAGAAAAGCAAAGAAAAGGGTGAAAAGAAATAGCCCTCCATTTGTTCAACCTTAGGGCAGACACCGGGTTCAACTGATAATCTACTGGTTGACTGAGCATCACCAGTATTGAAGACAAAAGACGTCACACGGAGAACCTTTCATAATCTATCGACCTCTCACTACGAGGGTGTTGATATTGAAAAGGAGGCACTCTGCTCCACGCCTCCGATGACCAAACAAATGTGCAAAAATTGAGTCTAGAGCCATGAGATTCATCAAAGATCTCTTAGGAACACTTAGTTTTACTCTGCTGTTCTACATCATGGGCATCAGTTGTAAAATTAAGAAAGAGTCCTTCGCAGATCTTAGCAATCTGCCTAGAACATTCTTGAGAGAACTCACAATTGTGATTCTCAGTGATAGAATGGAAATCCTGCCAGGATAACATCAAAACAACCCTGTCAGCAGGTCACTTCGGTAACTCCTTGTGGGTTACGCTTAGTGTTTGCTCCAAATGGTCTACAGTCATGGGGTGATCTCCAGCGACTCACTGAATCGTGGGTGCACTTTGGTGTGTCCGTGTAAGCCCTTTCGGGGGTATCCGATTCAGAACGGCCTGGGCGAGGATTAGAGAAAGTCTTCACACTATGCTGTTGACAATCTCGAAGTCTGAGCCTGTAAGTGCCGGTTGGTTCATGTTGTTGCTGCTGCTGCGGAGGAGCTTGAAGACCTGGAGTTCAACCACCATCAAGACTCCATCATGCTCATATCCTGAAGATAAGTTCTCATAAAGACTCAGAAATATCAAAAGTTCATAATATGTTAAAGATAAGTCAAAGTTCAAACACTACAACCTTTCACAAGTTAAAGATTGAAAAGTGAGAACAAGCTGCAGAACAAAAGTCAAAGATATATGAGCATGATGGAAAACGACGAGAAGACATTGGAGATTGGCAGATCGAGATAACACCATAACATTTCAAGTCAAGAACAAAGAACAAAGATTATAAAGACGTCTGAAGCCAATGAAGCAAAGATGACGTCAAGCAACATTGATGACCAAGACTTAGGGGGAGATTGTTAGGAACACGTTTTATTAACATTACAAGTCTTGATCATATGGTTTAATATGTTGCACGTTAAGGATTAAGTTAGCTAAGTCCGGTCCATTAAACATGGCGGCTTCTTATCATTTTTCCTTCTAGAAACATTCATGTAAGAGTTGCCCTAATCTTCGCCTATAAATAGAAGGTTAGGGAGCTCATTTTATTTGTTGGATATTCATTTCTTGTACCGAAGCTCTGTCAAAGTTTTAAGTGAATGATAATCATCCGACTCTTCTTCTCTTAATCTCTTTTCTATTTATCTCTAATCTCTCGTATATCATTTACATATTGTTGTTTACATTTCTTAGCTTATTGTTTAGTAGTATTCGTGGTTATTAGCTTTGTTACGTGCGTGTGTTTGAGTTAAAGAGGACCTACATTGAGGCCCGGAAAGGCATCATTCTATACCTCTATATAAGGGCCAGTGAGAGCTTTCTATAAAGCATAGCTGTTAATTACAGCATCTCTGTTAACAAAATGGACTAATGTAATCGAGTAGACACCTTACTCTTTTGTAGTTACACCTACCTCTAAACCGTTTACTGGTAAATATAAATCAAATGAACATCTGGTAGCAAATAAAAGTAATACATTTCATCGTGCCAATAGGAATTTGCGTCCAATTCAGGTAGCATAAGGGTTGCATTCATAATTCTTGTAGCAAGAAGAGCATTACAGATTTGCATAACGGTATATCCACAATTTCATTACAATGAACCTAAAGGACACACATACTTGTTTCTGTAAACACGTATGTTTAGAAGATTTGTGTTAATGAAGAGACGTGTACCATGATATCTATTCCGGATTCTATGGTTTACATTCAACAATAAATATATGGATAATTATGTACATACTTAGTTATAATTACAATTTCAGTTTGTGTTGATAAAAAATAACATGGATGTCATACTTCTCTAGACCTTGTAAAGACTATACTGAACAACCAAAATAACATCTCTATTAAATCAGGATAATAACTATAGACATGGATAGAAAAAAAAACCTCTTATTTTTTATCTTATAGTTGTTTCCCTCTTTCCTTGAATACCCAAACAACCTGCTCCTTTTCATGAAGTGAGCTTGGCCAATGATTCTGTTATATGTGTTATGCAACGTAGTCATAACCTTTGTCCAACAGGAGTTCTGTGCATAAGATGATCCGTTGGTGGTTCAAATTAAGACAAAAAGTATTTTGACTTTTTAGTCAATCCAACCCATTAGGATTTAGGACTTGTATCAAAATGACCCATTACCCAACCCGTGCATTTGGCATTGATAAATAAAGGGACAAACCTTTTACTTCAGAACTTAGCCAATCTAAAGGAACTTCTTGATCTACCATCGTAATTTGCTTTCATGGGTGATGGGTCTGTGAGTTTCTCTGCATTTTGACTCTAGAGTTCATACAATGTATTTTTCAATTCGAAAAGCAACCTAGATTCCCAACGGTTTCTAGAAAAAAAATCAACTGGCGTCACAAATATTTAGTTGATAAGATGACTAAGTGTCGCAACGGTAGGTGATTGGATAAAAGATTCACCAGAACTTGTTTCAACTAATGCTAGTATGACGACAGCAACAAAGAGACTCGAGGTAGTAGAGTTAAAAGCCAGCGTGGGCGACAAATGCTGCTTCTGTGAGAGAGGAGCATAGCATGGTTTAACGCAATTGGTCCTTGATGGAGATGCCGTACTAAGGCTTCAAATGTTTCCTAAACAAATTACACAGTCACTGGAAAGGTCTCAAGGACTATTGCTACTCATTACTAACTATTACGGTCGAAAACATTTTCACTAAGTTAATTATACATGATTTTAGGCCATCATGCTCTTAAGATTTTGGGTCAGCTTCCTCACTTAACCAATGTCAGCTATGCACGATAAGTTACATCATAGTACATGTTAAATTTTAACCAACTAAATAGATCTTAATGTAATAAAGATACATGAAAGTAGTAGCATAATTCACATTCGCAACAAAGACATCACATAAATCACAGGAACAACAATTTTTTTTTAAATGATGCAACCAATATTAGAGTCACTTACCTTGATAACCACGTGTCTAAATCAACTAACGACATGTTTGAGAAAAACCACATTTAACTCGTTTGACCCGTCCCTTTATAGCCAGACTTTTAAATGGACAAAATCTGTCCCGTTTGTGCAAAATTGCAACTCAGATTAACTCATTAATAAGAAATCAGTCATCAAAAATCAAGTCAATTTTTTGTTTTTGTAAAGGAACATCAAAGATATAGACTATTACTTGAAAACAAAGGCGAGGCGCATAATCTCCTTCAATATTCTTGATGGTGAGGATGTCAGAAAGTATCTCCCTCATATCAACAGTACCATCGGGATTGTTGTCAAAAAGATCAAAGATTCGTCCTGCTAAAGGCATTGTTGGTGTCATTTTCATCATTTTTATTACTTCCTGAAACTACAGGAAGCTTGTATCTTGGCCTGCAAACTAAAAAGAAAATAAGGAATGCTATTCTGGCTAATAACTTAATATTGACACATGCGTAACACGATAATTAAATAAAAATTCATAAACATGTTCATTCAATTACCTACTGAGATATAGATTCAGTTATCCTCTTCTTAAACTTAATCACCTAGCCAATTAAAAAATCACTAATACGGAACTTTTGTAAATTGAACGTTTAGTTGCTATCTATTCTACTCGTCAATTGGCTATTTGGGTCGATCCACAGCTAAGTTTGTAATTGACCAAAATGTACTTGACAGATGTGTAAAAGCACAGCTAAGTTTGTCTAAATGGCAAGCAAAAAAAATGTTGTTTTTGTATACAAACAACCTAACTGTTTTCATTTACTTAGAACAGGAATAACTAGATATACACGATTATAAACTAAAATGAAATTGGTGTAGAAACTGTTAATTTAGTGGTGTTTGAAATTACCTATAGAAACTGCTTATCATTTTGTTTCATGGTGCACAACATCAGCCCCTTCTTGCGCTTTCAATCTCGCGAACTCGTTACTTGTAGCCGTTATGCCATTTTCTGGTGCACAACATCAGGCCGGTCTTCCGCACCGCAAATGACAGAAATAGTTGTGAAGCAAAAAATAACCTGGGAAGCATCAGCATACTCACGGCAACTTTTGCTTAAAATCTGCATCAAAATTTAAAAAAATAAGCAACTCCAAGCCGCTACTTACACACTTTGGTTCTATATTTCATAACAATAACAAAGCAGGTAACAATGATCTGTGTATACACAAAACTTACCATTTAATACATAAGCAATACGCGACTGCCCTTTTCCTCCCGAAGGTCAAAGGGTCCAAAGGACACGTAGCCGGGGGCGAGTTAGAATGTCTTTTGCTTCAGACTTTGTGAACCTGAGAATATGAGAATTCCCCAACTTAGCAAGTTACGTAACTGTGTGAACCATAAATTATAATACCTTCTGAAACAGAAAAAAATGACAACACACAAGGCCTAAACATACCACAGTTGATTACTGGGTCATAATTTACATTGGCAAGACAAATGAATCAGAACTTAATACTATATTGCACTTTAGGCCTTTTAAAATACCTGTTAAGTGTGTAGTGCTACAAATAGATGAGAAATTATTGTCAAGCAATAGACTACAACGGACTGGTAAATAGACA
Organism: Artemisia tridentata subsp. tridentata; assembly: GCA_021014915.2. NCBI lineage: Eukaryota > Viridiplantae > Streptophyta > Magnoliopsida > Asterales > Asteraceae > Artemisia > Artemisia tridentata. Next base: position 246,878,577 of record CP139505.1, read on the forward strand.
TACTAACAATACCTTAATGCTTAAGCTTCTAATATTTGATCGCGTGTGTATCCCATCGCCTACCTCTTTGCAAATCTTCACTCGTGGATTGATGTAGTACAACGTGCAGCCTCATACAAATGAAAAAGAAAAAGATTGTAAAAAATCTTCTAACTCTTTACGATAACATTCAAATAACATCTAAAAAACATTATCAGTCCAAAAGTAAGTTCAAAAACAAAAATCAAAGAAGGTTTATCATCTAACCATAATATGAGGATTGCAAATTCAGTTGCAACCTTTAAATAAACAACTACTGTATTTTTTCTTATCAAATGTAGTGACATAGTGCGATATAAATACCATTCTATACGAAAGAAACTACACTTATATGAAACTAATTTTCTAAAAAGCACAAACAAATAGCTTCCTCCTAAAGAAGCCAATAAGCAATCCAATAGTTTTAAGTGTCACCATATATTCATTTACTTGCCTTCACTTGTAGAATGTGGGTGGCCAGTATTCCCTTTTGTGCCGCTTAACCGCAACTGTGTTCTTTCATAGGAGCTTTAATAACAAAACATGGCAATAAGTGAATATAATGTAGATGATTGCGTCTATATAATGTATATATGTTCTGTTTTTAAACCTTTTTGCTAGTACTAACAGCTAGTTTTACATACATGCACATCATGTAAGTGTGCAGAAGCTGCACAATTAGGCAAAAAAGAGCACGCTGGCAAATCTTGTGCGTCAGCATAGCCCATGTTGGTTTCCCTGCAGAGAACATGGATTCCATTTGACTGAAATATCAAACTATCGCCCTAAGAAACTACAGGCCCTTGTGCGTCATCATTAAAATTTAAAATAACTAACCCGATCCATTTTCTTGATAAAAAGAAAGACAATACTTTTAGCAGCAATCAATTAAACCCGAATCAAACAAACGAATCAATTTATTTTCTGTAAAATAACAAATTCACAAACCTGGTAAATCGAAAGTGATAATGAAATTCATTCGGTGCATCACATACGGTCTTGATTAATCTGTTAAAAACTCACAAAACCAAAAAAAATAATTAGACTAACTTGCTTGAAGAATTAGGGTTAGACTATAAGATTAGATTTGTTATGATTGTCTCATTAATATGTTAAAACACAAAACCAAAAAAAAGGGTAATTGAATGAACTTCCTTGAAGAATTAGGTTTAGAGTAGGAGTACCATTTAACGTTTTTAAAAATTAGGGTTAAAGCACAGACATACCTTCGGAGCAGCTTCTTCCATGTTTCTTGATTCTTGTTGGGTTAACAACACAACACAACACATAACTGATTGATAAGTTGAAAGTTAAACATAACATGCATGCACGCAAATTAAACGTAGCCATCATCAAGTTTATAAGAAAACAAACATGGTCAGCAATCGTTGTTGAATTGAATTAGTGAATAGAGACACTGATTCATGGAGCCTTTATGTTTGTTTTAGGGTTACAGATTTTCATATAGAAAAATACATAATTAAAGCACATAAACAATGATATATATTAACCTAAAAAAACATGAAAAAGCTAAATCAACGCAAGGGCATTAGAAGAATCTGTGTAAACATAAAAACAAACATATTATGACATTATTAGTTGATTTTTGTTGAATCGAATGATATTAGGGTTCTGAGTTAAAAAAAGATACAATGAATGATCCGGCAATAATTAAGGAATATATAATGAGTTTTCTAATTTGTAGGGATTCTCATGATAGTTATCTCATTAAATTAAAATGGTGAATAATTGGTTGCATAGGTTTATAGATTTGGGTTTGCAAGATATAATTAAAAAATGTGTTGGTCTAGTGGTTATTTTTGAAAAAAATCCATAATTTTAATAAATGAAAAAAAAAACATGGAGAAATTTTGCCACGTGGCACTATGACCTGGCATTTAAGCCTGATTACTGGGCAATCATCATTATTACTGGGCAATTAGACATTTGATGATGTCATACACATATTGTTATATATAATATGTAGATATATATATATGTTGGGTCCGTCAGTACCCAAGCGTCCTGAAAACAGGATTTGAATACAAATTAGCCCAAGTGTTAATCAACCTTAAACACTCTCAAGTCACTGAGTGAGTTATCTTCAGGATGCTTAAGGCGAGTCTAAGAAGAAAGATTCACCATTCAGGAAGGCGGAACTCCCTGAGTAGGACTTAAGCCAAAGAAGAAGATAATGGGTTCACTGAGTGATGACAATAACTCGCTGAACCCCAGTCTCCTCAACAAATAAAATGATTAAAGACTGAAGACTGAAGACCAAGCCTGAAGAATCTGAAGTCTGAAAGAAAGGCGGGACAAGGCGGGAAGAGTTTGAGAAGATAAGGAGATGTCCTTATCAGGGAAAAGTCAAACTTTCCCTAAATGGCATGAGAACAAGAACATTATTATCACTGACACTCAGAAAGCAGTTTCAACCTTATCCCAAAATAGATTCTTGTAACTGTCAAAATACTGTTGTATTTAGTCAGATTAGCTAGGTCATTCTTTTTGTACTTTTAGTCATGGGTGCTCTTTTATACGTGTGTATAAATAGGAATCATAAGTGTTGGGAATTAAATATTCTGAAGTTAGAGTATTAGAAATTACTCTAAGTCAAAGGTACTGCTAGTACATCAAAGTACTGCTAGTACATCAAGGTACTGCTAGTTCATGATCAAAGTACTGCTAGTACATCAAGGTACTGCTAGTTCAAGTTCAAAGTACTGCTGATCAGTGACTCATAGGATAAGATCGAAAAGATATTTATTGTATTTTGGTCAAACATATACGGTAGATAATATCTTACTCCATGTGCTTAGTTAACAAGTTGTATACATAGATACATGTTGTATCTTATGTACTGACACCAATATGAATAAGTTAACCAAGTAAGTCGGTCAAGACTTTTAGCAAATTTGTAAAGATCTCTTGCAACTATAAAAGAGATCTTAGACTTGGATATTATACACACATGCATAATTATAGACTCATATCTGTTAAGACATAGAACAAACACAAATTACAAGTTGTAACTTAAGATTCAAGGTTTTGTAACCCTAGTGAAAAACTCAAGATCACTCGTATTATTTGGAATAATATTGAATCGTTTAGTGAAACACTTTCTTTGTTCATTGTTAAGTAACAAACATAATTCTTCCATTTCCATAACATACATAACCTTCTAAGTGTGATTAAGTAAATTCCGCGTGCTTAATCATATTAAGTCAATATATCTCATACACAAAGATACAAGGTTTAACCACCTTAACCGTGTATAACCAAGGTCCTCACAGTTGGTATCAGAGCTAAGGGTTGATATATTTGAATTAGAAGAAACAGAAATGGAAGCTCATGATGTTCAAACAAATGTTGCTGCAAAGTTGCCCATGATCAAACCCAATGAGTTTGAGTTATGGAGGATGAGAATTGAGCAATATTTCATGGTCCAAGATTATACTCTTTGGGATATAATTATATATGGTGATTCTTTTTCACCAAGCTATTCAGAGGTTGTCCTAGAAGGTAAAACAAGTAGAAAAAGAAATACTGGACCAGTGTCAAATGAAGAGAAGATACTGAAGAGAAATGATCAGAAAGCAAGAAATTTGCTGCTCATGACCATTCCTGGTGAGCAGATACTATCATTCAACAAGTATCTTGATGCAAAAACTCTTTTTGAAGAGATTTGTGCATATTTTGGTGGTAATGAAACTACCAAAAAGACACAGAAGACACTACTAAAGCAACAATTTGAAAACTTTACTGCTTTTAGTAATGAATCTCTTGATAAGCTATTCTCAAGATTACATAAGCTTGTCAGTCAGTTAGCTGTGTTGGGTGTTGAGACAGAGAAGGAAGATCTCAACATGAAGTTTTTAAGAAGTCTACCTGATGAGTTCCATACTCATGTTATTGTCTGGATGAACAAACCAGACATTGAAACAATGAAGCTCAATGATTTGTACAACAACTTCAAAATTGTTGAACAAAGTCTTAGAAAGTCTGGAACTTATGGTACTAGTTCTGGAAACGTGGCACTCTTGTCAGTTCCTAGTATTAGTAAGAATGAAGAGGTAGATGAAGGTGAAAGTGCTCCTTCTACAAGTTCTCACAAGGATGTTGCTGGTCTTGGAGATTCAACATTCTATGCCTTTATTACCAGTCAATCTAATGGCTCTCCTCTCAACCATGAAGACCTTGAGCAGGTAGATGGTGATGATTTGGAAGCTATGGATATTAAATGGCAGGTTGCTTTGCTTAGCATGAGGGCTAAGAAGTATTGGCAAAGAACTGGGAAGCAGATTACCATAAATGGTAATGACACTGCTGGGTTTGATAAGAAGAAAGTAGAGTGTTTCAACTGTCATAGGTTAGGACACTTTGCTAAGGAGTGTAGAAGCCCAAGAAAGCAGGAGAATAGAAACACATGGTATAAGCAAGATAGGAGAAAGGAAGTTACTGTTGAAGAGCCAAAGGCTATGTTGGCTATTGATGGTATCGGTTATGATTGGAGCTCTATGGCTATTGAAGAGGATGCACCACCGAATGCTGCTCTTTTGGCCAATGAATTTGCTCTAATGGCTCATTCTGATTCAGAGGTAAACAATATTACATCTTGTACTGAATCATGTCCTAATCTTAAAGCTTATGAAGACCTTAATAAGAGATTTGAAGTTCATAAACAAGAGCTGCTTGATTCTTTGTTTAATTTGGCTAATCACAAAAGAGGTCTAGGTGTTTTAGAAAAACAAGTTTTACATTTTAAAGATAATGAAATTCATTTTGCTGATGACATCAATATACTAAAAAATGACATTAAGATCAGAGATGAGTGTATTGTTGAGTTGAATGAATCATTAGCTAAACATAAGAATGAAAGAGAAAATGTAAAGGTTTCTGTGGATGTTTTAGCACATTCCTCAGAAGGATTCAATAGACTTTGGGAAGCCCAAGTTATTGATAAAGTTAATTCTGGTGTTGGATTTAAGTCTGTACCCCCACCATACAGAGGTGTTCATTCACCTCCAGGTATTGATTTAGCACACACAGGGTTACCTGAGTTTCAAGAACCAATCATGGAATATGGTTCTAAGGTCACTAAATCTCCAAAGATAGAGAAGGTAAGTAAAAGTTTAGATAAAACTTTATCTTATCAGGACAAGGTGTCCTTTATTAAGAAAGGAGATGCTATAGTTGTTGAAAATTGTACAACTGATAGTGATAGTGATGAAGAAGAATAGGTTATGTCTAAACCTGTATTGGTTAAGAAAGTAGGAACAAGTCTTCCTAAGATAGTCAATCACAACACTAACAGGCCTAAGTCAAATGTTAAGACAGTTAGGAAACCAGTTAGATATTGTGAACAATATAGAACTACAAACAAGCCCAGAGGTAACCAAAGGAATTGGAACAACCTCAAGTCTAACCAATTAGGTGATGACTTTGCATTTTATAATAAAGCTTGTTATACATGTGGTAGTTTTGACCATCTTGCAGCTTTCTGCAACCAAAGGGTAACTGGGTATGAATACCATAGGGTGAATTACAAAAGGCAAACTCATCAAACTCTTTTTCACTCTAATACTCAAAGATCTAAACCCAGAACAGTCTCAAACAAGTCTGGACTCAAAGGTCCTGACAAACAAAAAGGTCCTGTTAACAAAGTACTGCCAGTTCAAATTAAAGGTACTGGTAAATCTAAAGGTACTGTTAGACCTTTGATGACTGTTAACCCAAAATCAACAGCTAAGGATGCAAAAACAACTTTCAAACATGCATCTAAAACTGTTCTAAGGCCCATTCAATCAAAAGCAGTGGTCCACAAACAAATTTGGAGACCAAAGGGTGTGACTTGAAAGTTAGCAGACTCTGCTAAACATGTTATTCACTCTGCTGCTAAGGGTAATAGGGCAAATGCTGTTAAGGCCTCAGCATGTTGGATTCAAAAATCCAATGTTGCATCAACAGTCCTTAAAAGATTAAATTACATTGATGCAAGAGGCAGATCCAAGTCAGTAATGGCTTGGATCCCCAAAGAAAACTAACACTCTTATTTGTGTGCAGGAACATTCTATTGATCATCAAGATCAAGGATACTCAGATAGTGGATGTTCCAATCACATGACAGGCAACATGTCTTATCTTTCAGACTTTCAAGAATTCAATGGAGGATATGTTACCTTTGGAGGTGGTTTTCGTGGCAAAATTTCTGGTAAAGGTACTATTAAAACCGGAAATTTAGATTTTGAAAATGTGTACTATGTACAAGAGTTAAAGTATAATCTTTTTAGTGTTTCACAAATGTGTGACAAAAAGAATAATGTACTTTTTACTGACACTGAATGTCTTGTTCTATCTAAAGACTTTAAGATGCCTGATGAAAATCAAGTACTTCTTAGAATTCCTAGAAAGGCCAACATGTATAGTGTTGATATGAAGAACATCATTCCTAAAGAAGATTTAACTTGTCTTGTATCAAAGGCCACATTGGATGAATCAATGTTATGGCATAGAAGGCTTGGTCATATTAATTTCAAAACCATAAATAAAATTGTTAAGAATAGTTTGGTAAGAGGTTTACCTCACAAAAGATTTGAAAATGATCAAACATGCATTGCTTGTCTAAAAGGCAAACAACACAAAGCCACTTGTAAGCCCAAAATTTTTAACTCTATCAATCAGTCATTGTTTATGCTGCATATGGACTTATTTGGACCAGTTTCAAATAAGAAGTATACAACATAAAAAATATTGTCTTGTTATAACTGATGACTATAGCAGATTTACATGGGTTTTCTTTTTAGCTACTAAGGATGAGACATCAAGCATTCTTAAGGAATTCATTACACTGATAGAAAACCAAGTAAGCAAGAAAGTAAAAGTCATTAGGAGTGATAATGGGACAGAATTTAGAAATAGAGTTATGGATGATTTCTGCAAAGAAAAGGGTATTAGGAGAGAATATAGTGTTGCTAGAACACCACAACAGAATGGAGTGGTTGAAAGAAAGAATAGAACACTAATTGAAGCTGCTAGAACAATGTTAGCTGATTCTAAGCTACCAATAATCTTTTGGGCAGAGGCAATTAACACTGCTTGCTATGTTCAAAATAGAGTTTTATTGTTGCAGCCTCACAATAAGACATCATATGAACTCTTTAATGGAAGAACTCCTGCAATAGGATTTCTTAGACCTTTTGGATGTCATGTGACAATTCTCAATACCTTAGACCATTTAGGAAAATTTGATGGTAAAGCAGATGAAGGTTTCTTAGTTGGATATTCTCTTGTTAGCAAAGCTTTTAGAGTTTACAACTTAAGAACTGAGAAAGTTCAAGAAGAACTACATGTGGAGTTTCAGGAAAACAAATCCAATGTAGTAGGTCAAGGACCCAAATGGATATTTGATCTTGATTATCTAACAAACTCTATGAATTATTTACCTGTTGTTGCAGAAACTAATAATTTTTCAGGTTCACAAGCAACAAATGAGGTGGAGTTAGATAAAGATCAATCTGATGTCATTATGCCATTGTGGTCAAGTACCAGTGTGGATTTAGCTTCAAACAATGATGAATCTTCTTCTGGTAAAGCAAAAGAGGATGTTGAGGCTCAAAGAAAAGATGTTGGAACAGAGGAACAACTCAATATGTTGAATATTGAACGAACTGCTGACACATGGCAAGGTACTGTTAGTACTTCTCAAGGTACTGGTAGCTCATTTGAAGGAACTGTTAGTTCAGTTGAAGGTACTGCTGGTCCTTCACACTCAAAAGATGCAGAGTTCCAAGAAGATGAAGTGGATTTGACTAATCTTTCATCATCTTATCATGTTCCCACTACACCACACACAAAAATTCACAAAGTTCATTCCCTTGATAATGTGATAGGAGATATACAATCTGGTGTGAAGACAAGAAGACAACTAGTCTCTTCAGACCAAAAAGGGGTTCTTGATGCCCTTTATGCTTCAAAACAACATGAACTTTCAAACTCATGTTTATTTGTATGTTTTCTCTCTCAAAAGGAACCAAAGAATATTCTTACAGCCCTAGATTATTCAAGCTGGGTAGAGGCTATGCAAGAAGAGCTTCTTCAGTTCAAGATTCAAAAGGTTTGGGTGCTAGCTGATTTACCTACAGGTGAGAAGCTAATTGGCACTAGATGGGTTTTTAAGAACAAAAGGGATGACAGAGGAATTGTGATCAAGAATAAGGCTAGACTAGTAGCACAAGGGTACACACAAGAAGAAGGAATAGATTATGATGAAGTTTATGCTCCAGTAGCAAGGATTGAGGCAATTAGGCTGTTTCTAGCTTATGCTTCATTTTTAGGCTTCACAGTCTACCAAATGGATGTCAAAAGCGCATTTTTATATGGTGAAATTGGAAGAGAGGTGTATGTTTCACAACCTCCTGGTTTCATTGATCCATTACATCCAAACAAAGTGTACAGAGTAGTGAAAGCTCTCTATGGCCTTCATCAGGCACCAAGAGCTTGGTATGCAACACTTGCTTCCTATTTATTAGAAAATGGATTTCAAAGAGGAAAGATTGATCAGACACTTTTCATCAAACAGCACAAGAAGGATCTTCTGTTAGTGCAGGTGTATGTGGATGACATTATCTTTGGATCTACAAGGAAGGAAATGTGTTTAGAATTTGAGAAGCTTATGAAAGATAAGTTTCAAATGAGTTCTATGGGAGAACTTACATTCTTTTTGGGTTTGCAAGTTAAGCAATCATCTGAAGGCATATTTATTAGTCAAGACAAATATGTTGCAGAGATACTTAGAAAATTTCAATTTGCTGATTCAAAAATAGCAAGCACACCAATGGACTCAGAGAAGCACCTTCTGAAAGATGAAGATGGAGAAAATGTAGATGTACACAATTACAGATCTATGATAGGCTCTTTGATGTATCTTACATCATCTAGACCTGATATCATGTTTCCTGTTTGTGTATGTGCAAGATTTCAAGTTACTCCAAAGGTTTCTCATTTAATTGCAGTCAAGAGAATTTTTAGATATCTCAAAGGTCAACCAAGGTTGGGTATATGGTATTCTAGAGAATCTCCTTTTGATTTGGTAGCATATTCGGATAGTGATTATGCTGGTGCTAGCTTGGACAGAAAGTCAACAACTGGAGGATGTCAATTCTTTGGGTGTAGACTTGTCTCATGGCAGTGTAAGAAGCAAACAAGTGTGGCAAATTCAACAACTGAAGCTGAATATATAGCTGCTGCAAGTTGCTCTAGTCAAGTTCTATGGCTTCAAAACCAACTTCTTGATTATGGGTACAATTTCTTAAACACTGTTATTTATATTGATAATAGTAGTACAATTTGTATTATTAAAAATCATGTACAACACTCTAAAACAAAACACATTGAAATTAGACATCACTTTATAAGAGATTGCAATGAGAAAAGATTAATTCAAGTTCTTAAAATTGCTTCAGAACATAATTTTGCAGATCTGTTAACAAAAGCTTTTGATGTTTCAAGGTTTCAGTACTTAATAGCAAGTATTGGAATGCTTAATCTTTAAATTTTCAATATGATGTGTTTTTGTACATAAAATTTTGAAAGTACTGCTGGATTTATAAGGTACTGCTATATCAAAATTTGAATTGTGTTATTCATATAGTTGATTTTATGATTATTCTAATACAAGACAAGTACTTTGTACATTGTTCTTTTGGTTTTAGACTAACTATTTCAGGTATGAATATGTGAACACAAAGGATATTTCAAGTGAAATGGGAACAGCAGAATTCTTATCAAATTGCTGACCATAATAGATTTATGATGGACTGAGTTTAGGAATTAAACCTCCTTAAAACTTCTTTCTTGAAATCTAGTTATGATATTTCACAATTGAATTGATGACTTAGTTGATCAGATAGTAACTGATACAACTCACTTTCTATCATTTTATACTTTCAAGTATAATGAGTTAGTCTAAGGACATCTGATAGAAATAACAGCTAGTAAAAGTGAATCTAACACTTGTGTTGGAGGTAACAATTACTATGAGCTGGAAACCCTGTCAAGAAAATCTTTTGAATAGATTTATCTTTTCACAGGCAGTTAGTGATAACTGAAATACATTGGTTCTCACACAACCAGAGGTTATTTTAAACCGAAATTTTGATTAGGTGACTGTTATTCACTTGATTTCTTCAAAATGGTTGGAAGTAGTATGATTTTTAAATTCTCAAAATCATGAACATACTACTAAGTTAAATGATTTCTTAAAAGGATTTTCAAGGATTCAGAAAAACCACACATTTATGGACTATGAATCAAAAATGTCCACTGATTCACCTCTCATAGGAGTTAACACACCTAGAAGTGATGAGGACAGCAACTTAAACTCTTAAGGAATTGATGGCTTCATGTACAATATTGTCTGACAACAAATGTTACATATTGATGGATCAGTCAAAGGTACATAGTGAGATCTTCCAAACAAGGGGAGGAAACAAATATTATTTGCTTCAGGGGAGGAAATAATTGCCCAGAAAAGGAAGAATAAACCAATATATGGAAGGAGAAGACAAGAGCATACAAGATGATGATGTAGAGGTTGAAAATGATTAGAACAGATCAAATATCTAGAAGGGATGAAGCATTTCTAAAGGAGAAAGTTCTATCTAGATCAAACGAAGGAAAGATTCAATTTCAGTTCATTATGTTTGTTTATCACTTGCAAAGGCATGCTGATAGATGATTTCACTTGTTGAAATCATTGCCTCTTACAATTCCTCCATCCAAGGAAATTGCACCATCTTTTGGTACAATGTTTTGATATTGCTGAAGTCAAAGAAGAACAAAGCAGATGAGTTCAGAATAGAAGAATAGTTCAGATTCATGAAGTGTTTGAAAGATCTTCACAAGTCCTCATTTAATTCAGAAAAACATGTTTGAATTAATTCACATGTTTAGGGGAGGATTGTTGGGAATTAAATATTCTGAAGTTAGAGTATTAGAAATTACTCTAAGTCAAAGGTACTGCTAGTACATCAAAGTACTGCTAGTACATCAAGGTACTGCTAGTTCATGATCAAAGTACTGCTAGTACATCAAGGTACTGCTAGTTCAAGTTCAAAGTACTGCTGATCAGTGACTCATAGGATAAGATCGAAAAGATATTTATTGTATTTTGGTCAAACATATACGGTAGATAATATCTTACTCCATGTGCTTAGTTAACAAGTTGTATACATAGATACATGTTGTATCTTATGTACTGACACCAATATGAATAAGTTAACCAAGTAAGTCGGTCAAGACTTTTAGCAAATTTGTAAAGATCTCTTGCAACTATAAAAGAGATCTTAGACTTGGATATTCAACACACATGCATAATTATAGACTCATATCTGTTAAGACATAGAACAAACACAAATTACAAGTTGTAACTTAAGATTCAAGGTTTTGTAACCCTAGTGAAAAACTCAAGATCACTCGTATTATTTGGAATAATATTGAATCGTTTAGTGAAACACTTTCTTTGTTCATTGTTAAGTAACAAACATAATTCTTCCATTTCCATAACATACATAACCTTCTAAGTGTGATTAAGTAAATTCCGCGTGCTTAATCATATTAAGTCAATATATCTCATACACAAAGATACAAGGTTTAACCACCTTAACCGTGTATAACCAAGGTCCTCACAATAAGAATCATAGGGGAGAAAAGTAGACAAGTTTTGTGGATTAAAAAGCTTAGACTTTCACAAAAACACTTTTCTCCCCCAAAGAGCAACCTAGTCCATGAGATAGCTCAGTGGTTCATTCATTGTTGCCACTCAATTTTAACTTGAGTTTAGAGAGGAGAACATACCATACCTTGTTGTTTCAATCCCAAGTGTTATTTCCGCAAACACTTGGGTATAGATTCTTTTGATTAATTTCTAATAATAATTTAAGCGTTGAAAAACTTGTTTTTATCTTTTACATTTTTACTTATTTGTTTAAATTAATCAATACATTAATTTAGTCATGGAACACAAATAGATTAACTTTGTAGTTATTTCTACTTGTGTAACAAGAACAACAAGTGGTATCAAAGCCTCTGGTTTGTAAAATCTTTTAAAAACGAAAGAGTGCTCAAAAGGTTTTTAAAACCAAGATCCTACTATGGCTGATATTAATGTGCCATAGCTCGTCGATAAAAAAGGAGGAAGCTATTCAGCTGTTGCTCCCAGACTCGAAGATGGAAAATTTAGCAAGTGGAAAAAGCATATGTTTTGCTATTTGACTGGTATAGAACCATACTACATCACTTGTATCAATGAAGGTCCTTATGTCCCTAATAATGCTAAGGGGTTAATTGAACCTGAAGCTCAGTGGACTATAGATGAGAGAAGGGTGGTCAATCAAGACCAGTGCCTAAAAAGCATAATTGTATCTTGTCTTCCTGACGATACAATGGAATTAGTCATTAACTGTACAACAGCCAAACAAACTTGGCTTAACTTGGTTCATAGCTTTGAAGGTCCCTCAGATACCAAGGAAAACAGGATCATGGACCTGAAACTTGAGTATAACACTTTCAGGGCAAAGGACTCTGAAAGCGTCTCTTAGACATATACCAGATACAAGACCCTGATAAATGAATTATCAAATGATGGTGTAGTGTTGTCTAAGCATGAGATCAATGTTGGCTTTGTCAACAGTCTCCCTGAGAAGTGGCTAAACTTCTCTCAGGGCCTCAGGAATGCTAATTACATTCAGACCCTTGAGCTCCCTGAGATCTATGAGAAATTTATCTACGAAGTCAACTTAATCTCTAGGAGATACCTAGACTCTAAGAAAGCTCTTGAGACAAAAAAGGCCTGACTTCCTCACCCATATCAACTGCCTTCCATTCTAATGGTGTTGTGCAGGATTTTCAAGTGGATTATGATGATGAGGTTGATGAAAGAACTAGAGAGGAGTACTTAAATGACTTACATTTAGAATTTCAAGAAAGGGCACTCCTTGCTAATTCAAAACATTTTATCAAAAGAAATCAGTCAAACTTTTCAAAAGCTAAAGCAAATGAAACCACTGAATGTTTCAAATGTGGTAAAAAGGGTCATTTTGCTAAAGACTGTTATTCAAAAACCATCTCAGAACCCTCTTACAAATTTTCTAGAAACAGTTCTTCTTTAGGAACTGGCAAGTTTCAACCTAAAATGCTTCAGTCTTCTCAACATTTTCAAAACAATAATGTTCAAAAGGGTCAAAAAGATTTTGAAGCAAAATACAGAAAAGCTAAGGCTAAACTTGCTCTCCTTGAGGCCAATCCCTCAATGTCTCAGGCTGCTCAACCTTCCAAACCTGTTCAAGCAAAGAACAAGGATTTTATAGCTGAAGCCTATGACTGGGATGAAGAAGAGGTCTCATCAGATGATGAAGAAGTTAGAGTGAGTGCACTGATGGCACTTTCAAATGGCTGTTGGAAAAAGCCATGCAGGAAATGGAGAATGGGTCAACATCACCATGAAAAAGGTAAATATTTTACTTTCTATGGATGATGATTCTGATTGGCAGTCTTATATGAATTACATTAATGTTGATCTTAAGTTTGTTGAAGAGCAGAGACTCAGTTTGTTGTCAAAATATAATAATCTTGTGTTAGAATTAAATAAGTGTAGAGATGAATTACTTGTTTTAAAACAAGCCAAACTAGAAGCTGTTACGCTTCAAATTCAAAACACTGAAATTTTGACACAAAATCAAGCTCTCCAAGCTGAACTTAACAAAGAAAAAGCTATCATAGAAAGCTGGACTAAAAAGAATCCCAAAGTCTATGAAACTGTGAGTCTAATTCCTAGTGAAAACAAGAAAGTTATAGGAGAAGACCAACTCACTGAAACCCCCAGTGAGAGTCACAATGAAAAGGCTTTTATTCCAGCCGGCATATCTTTTGAGCACGAAATGGAACCCAAGTCAAATGATTGGATTGTCAGAGACAACCCAGTCAGTAAGTTACCAACCTTTGAGACTAGGAAAATCTTGCTTCCTGAAAGTCAGGCTTTAAAAGATATGCTTGGACTTACTAACAAACCCAGTAGTACTGAGTCAATCAATGAGTCTGAATCAAAATCACTTATACCACTCCCACCTCTGAAAGTCCTTCAGGGAGCTGCACCAAGCTCAGACCTCACACCATTAGTCTACTCTCAGCATTCTCCAAAGGAGAAGCCAGGAATGGGAAAAACCATCCTGAAAAGGCAAACACCTGAAGTCTCAGTTCCTACTGATGACTCAACAACTTCAGTCCCTTCTAAAGTAAAAACAGAAAGCCCTGATTCAAAAATTGATCAGTTGGCAGAGCTTGTTAGGAAGCTAAGTGAGAAGATTGAATCTTTTGAGAAACCTTCTCAATCTAAGATGAAGGAACCCAAATCAGCTTCCTCAAGCACCACGAAACCAAAACCCTTCAAACCTCAGCAGAGATGTGAGCTATCTCACTATACCAATAATTCTGCTGCTGATTGCTATAGAATCCTCTTTTACATGGTATGCAAAAATGAAGATCACATAACTTCTGATCACTTGTTATACACAACCACATCCAAAGCTACAAACTTTAAAGCACAAGCTTTTAAGTATCCTTCTGATTCTAAGCAAAAGCAGAAACAAAAGGCCAAGCCTTTTGCACCTTGCCCACACTGTAGCTTCAATGACCACCTTCCTGAGGATTGCCTTATGGACACTAGTTGTGACATATGTGGAGATCCTAGTCATGACACCTCAGGACATGAGAAAGTCATTCAGACAAGAAGAGGAATCACCAAATCATCCTCTCAGTCTACTGAGTCTACTTCTGCAATAAATTGCAAAATCTGTGGTAGCTCAGTCCATTCAACCACTGACCATGCATCAATTGTTACTTTTAAAAAGGCCATAAAAGCCAAGCCCTCTAAGAAGAGGGGTCCAAGAAAGAACTAACTCAGTTTACCATTTGTGCAGAGACATGCTAGGGAGCCAGTTTAGCATCTAGATAGTGGATGTTCAAGGAGCATGACTGGTGTGCAAGAGTATCTGCACAAATATGTAGAATAACCAGGACCTTAGGTGGTATTTGCTGATAATTCATCATGTCTCACTGAAGGTTATGGTTCAGTAAACTGTAGTGGTATAGTCTTTACTAGGATAGCTTATGTTAATGGTCTTATGTACAATTTAATCAGTGTTAGTCAACTATGTGATGCAAAATACATAGTTCAGTTTGATGATAAGCATGGTACCATCTTCAATGCAAATAAGGAAGTTGTCCTGATTGCACCAAGAAGACAAGATGTTTATGTGTTAGACATGAATACTCTAACTCAGAATGGAACTTGTCTCTTTGCTAAAGCCACTGAAACTCTCAACTGGCTTTGGCATAAGAGACTCTCCCATCTGAACTTCAAAAACATAAACTATCTTGCCAAAGAAAACAAGGTCCTTGGCTTACCATCACTTGTGTTTACAAAGGATAAACCCTGCTCTGCCTGTGAAAAAGGTAACATCATAGAGCATCCTTTAAAACCAAGCAAAACTTTTCCATCAAGAACTGCCTTCATCTTCTTCATATGGATCTTTTTGGGCTCATCAGTCCTAGATCTATTAACCATGAGAAGTATACTCTGGTCATTGTTGATGAATACTCAAGATATACTTGGGTTTACTTCCTGACCAAAAAGAGTCAGGTAGCTGGAACAATCATGTCCTTTTTTAGGAACATTGAAAATCAAAATGACATTAAAGTCAAACAGATCAGGACTGACAATGGGACTGAGTTAAGAAACCATGAACTTTAATGTTTCTGTGATGAGAAAGAAATTTCCCAAAACTTTTCCTCTCCTTACACACCTGAACAAAATGGTGTTGCTGAAAGGAAAAATAGAACACTTATTGAAGCTGCTAGGACAATGCTAAATGGATCAGTCCTATCAAAACACTTTTGGACTGAAGCAGTCAAAACTGCCTGTTATACACAAAATAGATCCATCATTGTCAAGATACATAGCAAAACCCCATATGAGTTATTCAAGGGAAGAATCCCTAACATCAGCTACTTTCATGTCTTTGGGTGTCCTATGTTTATTCATAATCACAAGGATCACCTAGGGAAATTTGATGCTAAGGCTGATGATGGATACTTCTTAGGATACTCTCTTGTCTCTAAAGCCTTCAGGGTGTTCAATACAAGGAGACAACAAACTGAGGAAATATTCCATGTTACCTTTGATGAGAGTACCGAAGCAATCAAATTCTTAAATGTCTCAGTGGAAGAGATAGATATTGATGATTCATCAAGATATCCTCCTGATGAATATCACCCTGATAGTAATCCTTCCACTCAGTATCAAGCAAATGCTGACATCTCCTACTACATTGTCCCTCACAACCTTCCTTACCCAACTATCACTGAGTTTGTTGAAGCACAGACAAGTACTGATGCAATCAATCAGTCTGAACAAAGTGCTCAGGAACCAATCAATCTCAGTGATCAGCCAACCCAGTCAGACACTCAAGATCCTGAAGATCATCAAGTGTCTGCACCAGAACCCACACCTCCACCCAATCAGGCCTCCATAAATTCCAATCAGTATCCAAGATCTCAAGACAGTTGGACTAGGTATAAAGATATAGAACTTGTCAATATAATTTAAGAGCCTACTGAAGGCATGCTCACTAGAAGCATGGCTGCTAAACTAAGAGCAGCCTCAGCCAATGAATGCCTATTTTTGGATTTCATTTCCACTATTGAACCTAAAAGTGTCATAGAAGCACCGACACATCCAAGTTGGGTTCAGGCTATACATGATGAACTGGAACAGTTTGACAGAAACAAGGTAATGACCTTGGTCAAGTGTCCTCAGGATGTTTCAGTCATTGGCATGAAATGGGTGTTCAAAAACAAAACTGATGAAAATGGCATAGTCATTAAAAACAAAGCCAGACTTGTAGCCAAAGGCTATAATCAACAAGAAGGCATTGACTATGAAGAGACATTGGCACCAGTGGCAAGGATGGAAGCCATTAGGATCTTCCTTGCATTTGCAACCTACATGAACTTCAAAGTGTACCAAATGGATGTAAAAAGTGCATTCTTAAATGGGTCACTGAAAGAAGAAGTTTATGTTCAACAACCTCCTGGATTTGAAAGCAATGAGTTTCCTGACTATGTCTGCAAGCTTGATAAAGCCCTTTATGGACTGAAACAAGCTCCTAGGGCATGGTATGAAACTCTTTCAACTTTCCTCATCCAAAACAAGTTTTTTAGAGGCAAGATAGACAACACATTGTTTATCTATAGGATAAATGGAGATGTCATTCTTGTTCAAGTATATATGGATGACATCATATTTGGCTCAACAAGTTATAAACTTTGCAAAAAGTTTGAAAAACTGATGGCAAAGAAATTTGAAATGAGCATGATGGGAGAAATGCCTTACTTCCTTGGACTGCAAATCAAGCAGACTGATAAGGGAACTTCTATCAGTCAAGAGAAGTACACTAGAAGCCTACTAAAAAAGTATGAGCTCAGTGATTGTGCCTCAGTGAAAACTCCCATGGTTCCTCCAAACAACCTTGGTCCTGACCTTGCTGGTAAACCAGTCAATCAAACTCTATTTAGAGGAATGATTGGGGCAATAATGTATCTACTTGCATCAAGGCCTGACATCCAATTCTCAGTCTATTTGTGTGCCAGATATCAGTCTGACCCAAGAGAATCACATCTCACAGCTATGAAAAGGATCCTCAGGTACCTGAAAGGTACTCCAAGTCTTGGATTGTACTATCCAAAATGTTCAGGCTTTGATCTCAAAGGATACTCAGACTCTGACTATGCTGGTTGCAACATGAATAGAAAGCACCTTAGGCTCCTGCCAATTCCTTGGTGGAAAACTAGTCTGTTGGAGTGCTAAGAAGCAATAATCAGTTGCCATGTCCTTAGTAGAAACTGAATATGTTGCAGCAGCCAGTTGTTGTGCAAATGTACTATGGATGAAAAGTCAACTCAGTGACTATGGAATCCATTATAAGATGGTTCCCATCTTTTGTGATAACACAAGTGCAATTGCAATCTCAAACAACCCTGTTCTTCATCAGAGAACCAAACACATTGATATTAGATATCATTTCGTCAGGGACCATGTCATGAATGGTGACATTGAATTACACTTCATTCCCACTGAATATCAGCTAGCTGATATCTTACCAAACCATTGGATGAACCAACTTTCACAAGACTGAAAGCTGAATTGGGAATGTTGGATATTGAGAATCAGTCCACTGATTGAATCCATCCAACTTAGTGTAAATTCTGAAAACCTCAGGTCCCTGACTCAATGTGTCTCTCAGTGAATAAGATCACTGAATAACCTCCCTGAACCCCTCAAACTGAATAAAAAGTCATCCAGGAGCCTCTGGATGACATTCAATGCTAAACTTAATGCTCTAAGTATCTAGTTAGTAAATGTCCGAGGTTGGTAACTGAATACCTAATTAATATAGGAATATATGTTCTTTTGCCTTCTGGCATGCACATCTTGGGCCCCCACTTCCCACTTGGTATTTAATGCCTCTCCTCACACATAATATATATGTGATGATGTAACTCTGCAAATTACTCTTTTTGCAGACGGCATAACTGTTCACCTCGACTGTTGCGCAAAACCTGAGAAAGTGGAGTGGTGACATTTAATGCGGATCTCAAACGTTTATTCAAAACGGTTTTCAAAATTGAGAAAAACTCGCTTAGTGCCAAAACAATCCTTCTCTCTCCACTTCCCTATAAATACCCCCAAACAAATCAACACACACACGTTTTAGAAAATTTTAATCAAACTCTTGCCTTTTTTTCTCAAAAACTAGTGTGTGTGTTCTTCATCTTTAGACCCAGACCATTTTTCTTGCAAAACCAAGACTTTTAAATGGCTACTTCTAAAGCTATAACATGCGCCCCAAATGTGGAATTCATAATGGAGGGCGTGGATATGACCAAAAACAATGTAGTAGGAAATTTTGCCTGCCCCAAAAAATTTTGGGCGTATATGAATGTAGTAAAATACCTACAAAACTGTTTTCTTTCTACGGCATTCACCAAAACACCCCTAGTCATATACCATGACTATCTAAGGGAGTTCTGGTGGCCACCCTAATGACATCAAGGACACCCTTATAACGTTCTCAGTGATGAACGGGAGAAAGACCCTCAACCTGAATTACCAAACCTTCATCAAGGCCACAGGTCTTGATTTCGCTGAGAACTTCGACCCTCAGCCCACTGAAGTAGAAGTAAAGGCCGAATTGATTTTACTAGGGCCACATGATGACAAGCATCCTAAAGTGGCCCTAGGAACCTTATTGGCCAAAGCCTCAATAATCAAAACCTGGTTTCATGCTGTTTGGAGGATCCTGGTGACCTTTTTCATTCAGGTCCTTGGTGGCAATAAGTCCTCCATGGAGCAATTGAACGCATCACAACAAGTGATTGTGTTCAGCCTCCTGGAGGGTAGAAAGATTGATATTGGAGAGATAATCTTCAGAGACCTCATAGCCAAGCTATCAGGGAAGTCTAGACAAAGACACATGTCTTATCCTAGATTCATTTCCTGTGTGCTTCAGGACTTATTGGGCTCTGATTATGTTAGACAAAATGTCCAGGGATCTAACCCTAATGTCATCCATAAGGCAAACTACTAGAGAGACCTCACTGAGGTTACACCAGTAGCCCTAACCACATATATGTTGATGGTCATTCAGGGGCAAGAAGCTATATCTCCTGTGCCTTCTCCTTTAAAGAAGGAGAAGAAGAAAAAGAAGGTAGGGTCCAGGAAGGTGGTTCAACCCAAACCACTCGCCACTGAGACTTCTGCCTCAAAGCCTAAACGAAGGCAACCAACGGCCAAGTCCACTGAGACTCCCACAGTTGATACCCCATTGGCAAACAACAAACACCAACGTAGGGCTCTGAGAAATCACCCTCAGGGTCCTCGGGCAAACCCGCTCCTCATGGCTTTGCTGATATATACAAGTCAGTGAGGTCAGGAACCTTCCAACTCTCACATCTCGATGAAGGAATTTGTCAATCACCACCTTTGCCTAAGGGAGTACAGGGTCCTATACCCTCAGTGGAGCCGCACCACTCTGCTAAGAAAGGGACCCACACCCTCTCACATCCTGCTTACGGCTTTGGCATATCACAGCCAGAGTCTTAGGGAGGACCGGCCCCTAAATCTTCATCAAGGCAACACAACCTTGGTGGAAAGGGGGGCCTTAGCATACAACTTCCCATTTACGGTCCTGAGCAATCACACTCAGGGACTCAGGGAGAAACGATCCCTATATCCTTGTCAGGACAGTACAACCCTGGTGAGAAGGGGGACCTCAACATCTCATTGCCTAGTGATGGTACTGGAGAACACCCACCAGTCCCTGAAGGCACTCAAGGGGACAAAGACTCAGGGGGCATACGACCACTCGCTGATACTAAACCTAAAACCCCCCCACGGTGAATCCAGTCTCTTAGGAACTGACCCTGCGGACCAGGTAGAGAAATCCCACTTTGTTTATCTGGAGGGGTCAGAACCTGGCCACAACGAAGGCGAGCCCTCTTTTGAGCAGGAGCCGGTTTCCCAACAGGTTCCTACTCTAGTAGATCTCGAAAGGCTGCTAAATGAAAAGTCAGAGGAGGAAATGGTCAATTTTGGAGATGAAGATCTTTTTGGTGCTGGGGAGGAAATGAAGAATGAAATAGACAACTCTCCTCAGTACACTGAACAACCACCATCATCTCCTCTTCCTGAGGATCAACCAGAACACCAAACCAACCCAACATCATCATCATCATCATCAGGTAACTCCCAAGAATCTGCTCCTGCAACTCCTCCTAATTTGTAGAAGTATGATAACATTCTTCCTCTTACGGAAAGGCAGCTAGTAAATTCCTCAGTAAAGCCAACACTGCCCTTTTCTGAGAGA
Organism: Artemisia tridentata subsp. tridentata; assembly: GCA_021014915.2. Classification (NCBI taxonomy): domain Eukaryota; kingdom Viridiplantae; phylum Streptophyta; class Magnoliopsida; order Asterales; family Asteraceae; genus Artemisia; species Artemisia tridentata. The sequence continues at coordinate 246,899,573 of CP139505.1, forward strand.
TCACTGAAGAACAATGGGAACTGCACACTGAAGCAGCAGTCTCTTATGCTGACTTCAGGGCTGCTGTTGAAGAATCTCAGGGAAAACTGCATCAGGTCACCGCTCTCACTGACAAATAACTAGGTGACCTGAGGACATCTCTTGATAATTTGGGTTCTGCACAAGACATGCAGTTCTCCAACATATTACAGACTCTTGATTCTATTCAGAAAGAATTTAGAGATGATCCAACCCTGATCACAAAGCTGATTGAGTTCATGGATACTCAGAAGACCACCTCCACCAACATTGCTGAGCTACTCAGGCTTCTCAAAGAGGTGGATCTTAAACCACTAAGGTCTCAGCAAGATACACTTTAACAGTCAGTCGCTGATACCCAGGAGTGCCTGACAAAGATATCATTAGCTTTTGATCAGCTCTCCAACAAGCATAATGAGTTGATCAACCACTACACCACAAGAGTCACTGAGCTCACCACAACTCAAGCTACTGATGTTACTTAGATTTATCACACAAGCTACTAATCTAACCTTAGATCTAGAGAGAGAAAGTTAGAGAGAGAAAGGGATGGGAGGTTACATAAGATATAATGAAATGATAATTTCCAATTAACCAACCAACCCTCTCCCTTGAATGGGAGGGAGTATTTATAGTATCTTACAAGAGATGGGCTTTTGCCCTAATTAACATAATAATTAAACTAAATAAAACGCCACAGCCCATGGGCCTTCTACATAGGCCGAAGCATAAAACTAACATAAAGCCCTAAGCAACCTATTACATAAATGACCAATACTTGATAGACTAATAATGTATTCCCAATAATCTCCCCCTAAGTATTGGTCATCAAGGTTGCTTGACGTCGTCTTTGCTTCTTTGGCTTTGACGTCATTTGCATCTTTGTTCTTTCGTTCTTGAAATATGTGATATGGTAATCTCTTGATCTACCTTTCACCAACGTTCTCTGATAACTGTGTCTTTACGTCTTTTCCACCATGCTAATATGTATTTTGACTTTTGTTCTTCAAGCGGTTCTCACTTCATAAGCTTCAATATTTGACTTGTGAAAGTTTGTACTGCTCGATCTTTGACTTTTCTTTAACTTCTTTGAACCTTTGTTGTCTCATAGTCTTTGTAAGAACTTTTCTTCAGGATATGAGCATGATGGAATGGTGATAATAGAACTCCAGGTCTTTATGCTTAGCTTTAGGTAAACAGTTAGCAATAAATCATCCAGCACTTACAGGTTCGGACTTTGAGATCGTCAACAGCATAGTGCGAAGACTTTCTCTAATCCTAGCCCAGGCCGTTCTGAATCGGATACCCCCGAAAGGGCTTACACAGACACACCGAAGTGCACCAACGATTCAGTGAGTCGCTGAGGATCACCTCACGACTGTAGACCATTTTGGAGCTTACACTAAGCGTAACCCACCAGGGATTATCGAAGTGACCTACTGTCAGGGCTGTTTGATGTTGACCCTGGTAGGATTTCCATTCAATCACTGAGAATTATCATTTATGAATTCTCTCATGAATGTTCTTGGCAGATTGCTAAGATCTGCGAAGGACACTCTTATAATTTACAACTGGTGTTCCTTTTATTGAACAGCCAGTGTATGCTAAGTGTACCTAAGAGATCTTTTGATGTATCTCATGGCTCTAGACTCAATTAAGTGCTTAATTTTGGTCGTCGAAGGCATAGAGCAGAGTGCCTCCTTTTCAATATCAACACATCTCGGAGTGAGAGGTCGATAGATAATGAAGGGTTCTCTGTGTGAAATGAAACAAGTGTCTTTTGAGAGACACCTGAGTGGCTAGAAGGTTTAGTGCAGTGCGTCACTGGGTCCATGATGGATTAATCTTCAATGCTAGTGTTACCGTAGTAACAACCAGTAGCATATGTATTGAACCCGGTGTCTGCCCTAAGGTTGAACAAATGGAGGGCTATTTCTTTTCACCATTTTCTTTACTTTTCTTTTTCACTCTTCAACCTCTTCTTTCTCCTTTCATTTCTTTTCTCCTTTTTTCCAATCATACCTAGGTCTTTTCTAGTACTAAACTATTGGTATTGTCCTTGGGTAGATCCCTCTGGCTTTGGCGGATCATAGGACGTTTTTTCCTAACCTTAGTCACCTTATAACTCCATGACTATCCTAATGTTGCCATAAACCAATCTTTTTGAAAATCTCTCAATGTGTTTATGATTGTAAAAACATATTTTGATAACACTTTGAGTGTTTTGTGATTTTCAGAAATACTCCCCCTTAACATGTGCTCATAAGTATTTAAGGTAAATTTGTACATGTCGGGAAGAGTTAGCACTTTTTGAATTGATTGATTTTCAATGAACATGATCATTGAGAGACACGTTTACATCACTAGTAGAACTAGCTTGAAATTATTACCCGTCCATATCATATTCAAGGAAAATCTCTCGAAATTGGTACATTCTACTCAGACACGTCCTTTGCAAGACACATTTACATCACCGGATAAACCGGCTTGAAATTATTACCCGTCTCAGACATCTTTTTGACTACTGACTTTTGTTATTGTCAATTCGAGGGTTCAATTCTGAGTCGAGCTCATATGAGATCAAACTTTTTTATCACCATATTTTAATCATATTTTTATTCTCCCCCTCAAAAATAGCATAATCATGTTGTTTTTGTTAAAATTTTGATTAAAATATGCTTTTTTTGAGGTTTACGGGAAGAATTTCAAGAACTTTTGTATTTGGAACAAAGATTATGTTTTTCAAATACTCCCCCTTGACAAGGGATTACTTGTCCTTATGAGCAGAATTTTGAAAAACTTTGAAAAATTCTAGTTAATTCTACTCATAAGTAAGAAGCTTTCACTCCTTTGATCAGGATTGAGGCACTGAAGCATACCTCAGGGTCTTTTCATTACAAGAAAGGGCTGTGCACTGTGATGTGTACACAAACCATAGTCAAAGATAATAAATGATGAAAGATGATGAAATTTGACAATGGTACCAATGATTACTGCTCATGATGACGGAAAGTGAGAATGTTAGGAATTCTGGCACGTCCTCCCACATAGCTTTCCAAACGTCTCATCGTCACCCGAAACTTGATTCTTCGATTAATCTTCTCCATGAATTTGATAGCTTGTTTCACATTATTCTTATCCAAAGTCATATACCTTAGCCACCCTGACTTCAACCCCTTTCTATGGTTCTCCAGAATCTTTTGAAGTTCAGTCTTGACAAGTAGTAAAGTTTCATCGCTGAACTTGTGGAGATCTTGATAACCCATGAACCTTGTTGAATTTCGTTTTGACAAGTATGCTACCCTGAATGGTCTATCACCGAAAGTATAAGGCTTCTTATCTGCTATCCCCGGAGTTCTGAGATTAGGCTTGACTAAATTCAATTTCTTATGGTAGCTTTCTACCCCAAGATGCATGTCTTCAACCCTTGATCTGATGACAATGTTGCGGATGTACAACAGAACCGAGTTGACGATGTCATACTGAAGACGTCTAGGAAGATGTTCGAGTTTTCCTTGAACTTTCAAGAGATACATGTCTTCAATATCGTTGATATGTAGGTAGGGATAATCTGCTTCGCTGAAGGTGTATTCTTGATCATCTAGCCTCCTCACGGTGATCTTTTTCAGAAAGTTGTAGGCAAACATTGATTCTGTTTCAGCTCCTGTGATTGAAAGGATCTTACTTTTTTGATAAACATCAGTCTTTGACGTTTTTGTAAGCATCCATTTATAGAACAATTTCCTCATATCTGGCCAATGATAGATTCCAAGAGCAGCTTCATCGTTGTATTCATCAACTTTGTGGACGAATAAATCGCTGATCTGTTCTTCAAAACCTTCCAACGCATAAGATGCTGCCAGATACTTGGTAAGGGAGGTAGCATATCGGTTTTCTGGTTTGTATTTCCATAGACCAGATAATCCAGATCGTTGTTGAAAAAATATGCTTTGGGTATCTTTGGGTTGTGAGAAGGACCGACGAGGGGTAAGAGTTGAGAATAATTTAGGAGTTTAAATTTTTTGGATAGATGAGAAGCCCATGCATGATCCCAGTCAATATTCTCTGAAAGAGCTCTTGCCACTTGTTCCAAGTTGTACTCAAATTCCAGCTCTGAAGTTGTAACAATTTTGAATTCCGTGAAGCCTTCTTTGCGAACTCTGATGATATCAGGTAACCCCAACTTCTGAACTCTCATCACCTTCTTTAACCTTTTGGTGAATTCCACAATTGAACTTTCAACAGGTGCTTCATTCTCAGCTGGAGCTTCTGGATATGCATCCACCATTGTTTCAAACCAATCGAACCTTGGAGTGTTCGGGTTTATCCATTCTGGTGCTGGTTTAAGTGGAGCATCTGCTGGTGGTGCTAGAAAATTTGGAACTCTTGGTGGTGCAGTAGCAGTCTCTTGATCGTCACTTAAATCATCATGAGGTTCAGTCTCATCGAATGCCTCGGTTTCTAGAGGAACAAACTTGTCATGACTTGATTGCTTGGTAGTACCAGAAGAATGTGCTGTAGTAGAAGGGCCAGTTGATTTAGAAGGTTTCGTTCTTTTCTTTCCTTGATCGTCTTTTTCAGGATCATCCCGATGACGCTTGGTTGGCTTATCCTTCTTACATGCCTCTGCTTTCTTTTCAGCTTTCTTGATTGAATTAAGCAATGCCTGACGGAGTTCATCCTCTTCGGGATCATCGATGATATCTTCAAGCAATTGTCCTATGAGTTCAGCAATAGACGGTTTGGATGGGACGGTCCGAACCGTCATTGGTATGGTTTTCATCAGATTAGCCACAGTTCTTTCTAGATTTCGTTTGACATATTCCTTAAAAAGTTCTGGGAGTGCCTCTTGAAGATGTTTGCCGCCTTCTTGGGGTACTTGAGAGCTGACTTCTTGAGAGACATGTGTTCTAAGATATTACTCTTCTGCTTTCTCCAGATCAAATGATTTGATATCATTGATGTCAAATTTTTGTTTATCCAACTGTTTTTGCACTTCAGTGAGCTGTACATTCAAAGCTTTGTGCTCACTGTCTTCTGATTATTGAAGTTCAGTAACCTTCTTTTGAAGTGCAAGGAGTTACTCTTTGAGATCATTGAGCTCACTGGGGGATTGACCCACAGATGATGGTTTTGGAGAATGTATAGGGTTGTCACCTTGATCGTCATCTCGGTTATCATCTTCATCATTGCCTTCATCGTCTTTGTTCTCATTATCTTCATCATGTTCACCATCTCCATCTTCTTCTTCATCATCTTTTTCATCTTCATCATCGTCATTCTCATCTGATTCTGATCCTGAAGCTGTGGGTGTATGTATTCTTTCATCTGACTCTTCCGTTTCACCCTCAGATTCACTAAGTGTAACAGACTTTGTAGCCTCTGAATCCTCTTTTTCTTCTCCAACATGTGAAGCTGATCCTTCACCTCTTTTTCTTCTTTCAAGCTTCTCTTGATCAGCTAGATATTTCTTTTTGTTTGCCTTTGATGGTTTCTCAAATTGTTCTTTCTCTTCTGCTTCAGTCATTGGTGGTTCGATGGGTTTAAAAGATTGATCTGTAAATTTGATGGATTTTCCCCTTCCCTTGCCCAAATCTTTGTCTATTTCTGCCAATACTGTCTTTATTTTTTCAAGTTCTTTCTTCTTCTTTCCTTTTCTAAGATCTACTTCTTCTTCTTCATCTTTGTCAGTAGGTTCATCTCTGAGCTTCAATTCAGTGGAATTGTCTTTTGTTATCAATTTCTTCTTCTCAGTTCTTGAGACTTTCTTTGTTCGAGAAGAAGCTGCAGGAACAATTTTTCCTGTTCCTCTACCTTTACCCCTGGTTGACTTTGCTCCCTTAACTGTAATACCAATCTTTCCATCCTTTTCAGCTTCATCGTTCCATTGGTAAGCATCAGTTCCCATCACCGCTTCTGTTAACATAGTCGGTGGGATTCTCACACCCTGTTTCTTAGTGTTGGTCATCTTCACTTTAACCCTGGTGAGAATGTGATCCATGTGTTCGGTATGTGCTTTCTCATTTGATCTTCTATCTATTTCTGGATGATTCTTCATGAAATGTGAAATTATGAGCTTGGTGAATCGGGGAATGGGTATCTTGTATCCCTTCTTTTGTTGGAACTGTTGGGCTTGGTAAATCATATATTTCCGTATGAGCTTAGCGAAGTCCATGTGGTAGAAGTTGACGACACCCCAGAAGAATTGTAACTGTTCTAGTCTCGGGTGTTCAAGTCCAGTTGCTTTTCCGGTTATACAATGAATAATGATGGTGTAAAGGGTCAACCAAGGCTGAGGGATGTACTTCCTATCCACTTTGGAGATTGAGGTGAGCTCTTCATCCTGATCATCATAGCCGAGACGCATTAATGTTTCAACTATGATTTCAAAGGTTGGGTCATCATGGAATTTGCCTCTTGGGCCTGAGGCTTCTGATGGAAGGTCTAGAACATGGCGAAGAGTATCAACCCCAAATTGAATCTCTGTGTTGTCAACTGTGACTGTAATGTTTTGTTGTCTTTTCCTATGATCATGAAATGCCAAAACTGATTCATATACACCTCAGGTACACTGGCTATCTTTGTCATCACAGAACTGACGTAGTGTCTCTTGAGTATTTCCACAACTATCTGACATGACTGATGACATGGTAAGTTCTCAAAGTCGACTCTTGAGTTGGATTCACTGATTTTACGCTCATCTCCTTCGAGAATCATCTCCTTTCAAGTAACGGATCCTTGAGACATGATTAGCCTATATACCACAAACACCAACAGCAACACACAATAGACATTGCATATATATGTTAGTGTATGTTATTTGTTACATGATTATAGCTTAACTTGTATGATGCATCATATAGTGGGACTAAATCATGAAAAATAGTCACTTATCAGTCAAACAAACCATAAACAAGCAATCCTTATTCTGTCAATCTTTTTGCACTTTCCTAAGTTTATTCCAATAATACTCTAAGTCTGAAAAGTACACAAACTCGGAGCACTTATCACAAACTCGGAAAATTTAGAAACTCGAAAAAATGTTAGAAACTCGGAGAATTTTTATAAACTCGGAGAGTTCTTCGAAACTCGGAAAGTTTATAGAAACTCGGAAAGTTTGTAGAAACTCGGAAAGTTTGTAGAAACTCGGAAAGTTTGTAGAAACTCGGAAAGTTTATAGAAACTCGAAGAGTTTATAGAAAGTTGGAGAGTTTCTAGAAACTCGGAGAATGTCTAGAAACTCGGAAAGTTACTAGAAACTCGGAGAGTCCATGACTTTAGTCTCCTAACTCGTAGACAAAGTCGAAGGATTTCAAGTTATCCAACAAAGTCGAAGCATTTTTAGCACAAAGTCGAAAGATTCAAACAAACAACAAAGTCGAAGGATTTTTTTTTTATTTTTATTTATTTTTTTTTATTTATTTTTTTTTCACACAAAGTCGAAGGATGAACATATAGAAACTCGGAAACAATCAGATTACCTAGATTTCATGTATTCCATTCATGATTCACAAGCAATGAACATTTCATCTTAACCATGTCCTAAACAACCATAAACACTCAGAAAACTCATTCACAGCCACACTTTGTTCTTCTCAGTCAATACGAACACATGTAATCATTCGAACCAAGACTAACTTTTAGATTTATGTGATGAAACATTAAACGCATAATCAAGAACAACAAATAAGCATATCCCACCATTTAAACATTCAAACACATCACTCATTTATCTCAGCACACAAACGCGACTTCTTAAAACCCTAATTCAATCGAATTGCCCAACTTGATGTTATTAAATCTAATTAATCCTATACATATCATTCTAAATCATGTTATGAAGGTAATGTACTGACTTAATTAGACTAAACAACAATAATCAAGAAATGCCCAAATCGGTCACTTAAACCCTAAATCAAAAAATCTGATATTTAGCTACAAAAACATTACGCGAATGATTATAGGGCCTAAATGATTAAAGTTTAACACTTACAATTGAGTCTTATGAAGAATCAGAAAATCTTGATGTTCTTGAGGGTTTTAGTGTTTTGGAGGGTTTTAGAGTGAGAGGGAAAAAACAATTTGTGTACTGTGTGTTTTACTAACTCAGATTTTGACTTATATTTGACTAAATTTTCCCATTTGTCAATTCTAGTCCCCTAACTAGAGTTCTAGTTGAAACTAGGCCCTAAAGTGACAACTTCAACCCCTTAACTAGACTCCTAGTTCAATCCAAGTCCTATGGTGACAACATTTAACAACTTGACAATTTCAATCCTTGATGTTTGTAATGGTTGAAACTTTGATCCAATTTGATGAAAAACTTTGAATAAGTCCATTTCTCCCCCTTGAACTAAGACATATTTTTGAAAGTTTGACAATCTTGTAGTTCAAGAGATCATAGAAATATTTTTCGATGAAGATTTTGATAATGATGAAGATTTTAGATGATAAATGTGCAAAAGTTAAAGAAAAATTCCCCCCCTCAAAATATGTTCGTGATTTGAAATTGATGAAATTTGAAATGACAAGAAAATATTTTGATTCGTTTTTTACTTTTGCACATTAAAAGAGGTTTTTTATTTATTTATTTTTTATTTTTTTTTAAGTTTAAAAAAAATTGGAAAATCTTTTTGTGTTTTTGATAAATTATTTACAAAGATAGTTTTGATATTTGACTCATATAATTTTGTTTAAGAAAATTGTTTAAATTTTCTGGAGTAAAAAATCGAAATGAGCGTGTATGGTCTCTTGAATCGGGTCCTAAGCTGTTTTGCTCAAAAGCCATATCTGAAAGTTCATCGAAATGAGCGTGTATGGTCTCTTGAATCTCTCGGGTTCGACGGTTCTAGATTCTAAATCCTTTGGAATTCTCACAATATCCAACAAAAATCCCTATGTCAGCTTTGGCTTTTAACTTTCCAAGGTCAACACGATCATTCATTGGGTAACAGAGAGCCCCAAAGACATGAAAGTAATTTATGTTCGGTTTTCTTCGGTGAACAAGTTCATATGGGGTTTTGTTGTGCTGTTTGGTGATCATACATCGGTTTTGGGTGTAGGAGGCGGTGGAGACAGCTTCAGCCCATAGGTAATACGGTAATTAAGCATCTATCAGCATCGTTCTTGCGGCTTCCACTAACGTTCGGTTTCGTCTTTCGACCACTCCATTCTGTTCTGGGCTACGTGCAATGGATGTTTGATGTTCAATTCCTACTTTCTCATTGAACTCACGAAGAGTTTGATTCTTAAATTCGGTTCCATTGTCTGTTCGAACTTTTCTGACGGTGTTACGAAGCTGAACCTGAATTTTGGTGAGAAAGGTGATGATCATCGAAGGAGCCTGATCTTTGGTGCGAAGAAAGTAGACCTAAGTCCATCTCGAATAATCATCTACGATTACCAATATATACCGCTTCCCATTGATTGTCTGAACATGCATTGGGCCACAAAGATCCATATGGAGAAGGTGAAGTACGTGATCAGTACTGTGCTCGGGTTTAGGAGGAAAGTGAGCACGAGTACTTTTCCCTTGTTCACAAGCTGGACTGAGATGATCCTTGGCATACCGGAATCTTGGAAGACCATCTACTAACTTATGACGAGCAAGTTCCGTCATAGTATTGAAATTCAGATGAGACAAACGTTTATGCCATAGCCATGCCTTTGTGGAGTGGGCCTTGGATAGTAAGCAAATCGAATAAGAAGCAGTCATGTCTGAGAAGGAAATGGTATAGAGACTGGTTCCGCGCTTTCCTTTCATAAAGTCGTCCCCTTGTAAATATCGAACAAAACAAGTTTTCTCCCGAAAAGCCACTTCCAAGTCACCATCGCAAAACTGCCCTACGGAGAGAAGGTTGTGCCTAAGGCCTTCAACGTAGTATACACGACTGATTTCGATGTTCCCGTTGACATAATGCCCATATCCCATGATAGCTGCAAAATGGTCATTTCCGAATCTGACAGTTCCTATGAACTTTGCAACAAAGTTTACTAGAAGCTTTAAGTTGCCTGTCATGTGTCAGGAACACCCGCTATCAACAATCCATAGTACAATTTGAATCACCTGCATCACAAGAAGACACAGATGGAGATTTGGTAACGGTGGATCCCGTTGGGTTAGTAGCACAGTTGTTATGCATCTTTGGTAACCAAGTAAAAGTAGGTTTATGCTGTAACCAACGCTGCCATATCCAACTAGATTATGCTCTCTTCCTAGTGTATGCACTTGGTGATGGAATTGTTTTAGGGGCAACTACGGTCTTGTCAACGGTAGTCTTAGAAACTACTTTTGGCGGTTTTCCTAGGATTGACTTAGCAGCGGTAGTGGGCCTAGAGGAATTGCCATTAGTACGTTTCTTTCTACGAGACAAAAGGGTTTGTGCAATGCATTTTTTATGATCACCAGATAACACACTAGTACGACAAAACACACAATAAGCATCCACATTAACATCATTAAAAACATTCAAAGGTTTAGCATTCGTTACATCACATTTAGAATTACACTTTGACAAGTTGGATTCTATTTTAGACATAACATGCGTCTTATTCGACTTCCTAGTGTAAACTTCTACTTCTGCATCTTTAGGTGATCCACTCTTAGGTTTCCAGACACTAATCTTCTTGTTGGTCTTTTTGGTCTTTGATCTGCTAACTGTAAGAGGGGTGCCTAATCCTGTAGAAGTGGAAGCATGCACATTAGTGGTCGGTGAAGATGCTTGCTTAGGTGTTGCCTCAACTTGATACATTCCTGGAGTAATCACATTCTTTTGCACAAATTTTCCTTTTTCAAGTAGTTTGAGTTTCTCTTTCAACTCAATGATGATGTGATTCTTTTCTTGAATTTTACAATCCAATTCGCGGTTTAGTCGAACAGTGTCATTTCTGTTTTTGCAAATTTCATCAATGTCCTTTTCTTGTTCAACAATTTGACTCTTTAAAACAACATTTTTTTTTGCAAGAGTTTGAATTTTGGACTCATTACTGTTTTGAAAGGACAATGACTTGTTTTGGTTTTGTAATTTTAACTCAAAGTTAAGACTTTGAGCCTGACACCATTGCAACTTTTGGTTTAGATGAAAAATTTCTTTTGAAAGGTTCTGTTTCACATCATCATTGACTTGTCTAAGTCTCTCATTTTCTTTTCTCAGATTATCAATCTCAACATTCAACATTTCAACATCAACAGAGTGTTCATCAACAATCATTTCATTGCACAACAGATAAATGGAATTCATGATAACAGAAATTATGTCAGAACACAAAACATTTTCCAAGAGTCGATCTATGTCTTTTTCCAAAGCTTTCTTTTGACATTTTTGTTTCAAGATCTTGTTATCTTTTGCTTTGAAAATGCTCATCATGGATGCAACCTCTGATTGAAGTTCCTCTTCCCAGTGAGTGACACATAGTCGCAGGTGTTGAACGTGTGGTAAAAGTTGCTTTTGAAAAACTTCTCTCTTTTCTTTCTCATAGGGAGAAAGAAAAGTTGATACTTTTATTTCTGAATTACGTTCAATTACATCTTCCAAAAGTTTTATGTCGTCCATGAAAGTTTTAAAATATCGAAGGATACGACATTGTTTTGGCATTTGAGCATTAACACCCGGATTTGGTAAAGGACCATTAACTTGTGCTACTTTGGTCACATGGACAACTTCAGAAGTTTCATGCATTTTAGTTAAAGAAAATATTTGTTCTGATTTATCCTTTTGAGGTACAAAAGTGGCATTAATATGAGGTACCCGTGAGTAATCATATGGTTTATGAAAGTGGACATTACTCATTTTGGATCGACTCTCGTCCTCATGTTCCATTTCCTCTTCATTATTATACACAACAACACGTGTGAAAGTATCATCAAACAAGAGTTCTGCACTGTACAACTTTGGATTTTCCTTGAGTGCTTATGTAAAAAACATGGTTGATCATTTCCAATTACAAAGCCATATCCTTGGGGATTTGGTTTGACATTTAATTTTTGAATGGTTGTTATAGATTCACCCGTTTTATACACAACGTTTTGAAATTCTTTGAGTTTGGATTCCAACGCAACAATTTCTTCAAGATATGAATCAACACGTTTCCTTGAAAGTTGACGGTGTTCAGAAAATTTTTCTTAACAAGTTGACAACTCTGTTTTGGTTTTAGAAAGTTCAGATTGTAGAATGTCAACTTGTTTTTGAAAGTCTAATTTTTCTTGTTCCTTTTGTGAAAATAATTCATTTTTGGAAATGGTCAATTCACGTACTTGATGTTCTAAATTTTGAACGTTTACGTATGATTGTTGGAATGCAGCCTCAAAGATTTTCTCACGTTTCTCTTTGTTTTCAAAATTTAAAAGTTGTAGCTTATAGCACTCAAGATCCTTGGTTAACAATGCAACTTTTTCTTTTAAGTTACTATTAATTTCATTGCATTTATCAATCTGGGATTTCTGTGCATCTAATCGTGTTTGGGTGGTCAACAGCAAGGTCATGAGCTCTGGATTTGTATCATACTCAAGATCATCTTGTTCAATGTGAGCATTGTGATCATCATCAAGAGGATCATCAAATGAAACAACGGTGTTAATTTGATCTTCATCAAAGGTAACAACGGTGTTTATTTGGTCATCGTCTTGAGAGGATAACGATGAATCATTTTGACCAATATTTTCTTGAGTAGATGCAGATGCAGAGAGTGATACAATTTCATGAATGAGACATTCAGATTCAGGTACCTGAGACAAGCCGTCGGTATCATACACCGGGCCTGTTTCACCCATATGCATTTCTTGCATGTTTGCCATCAACATTACGGCTGCATTTGCCTCCAGATCTTCCATGTCGTCGTCTGAGTATGCATTTGCCATAAATTTGTGCTCTTTCTCAGTAAGATTGCCTCCAGATTCATCTTTGAGAGCGAGAAGAAGAGCTTCCTTGTGATATGCACTGCCCATTGTCCTTGGCTTGGGGCATGCATTGGCCATGTGACCTTGCCCTCCACAATTATAGCATGTTATCGATGTGTTTGCAATCCCTTTCCCTTTTTCAACAATCTGAGCCCTTGTCTGTGAATTACCAACGGTGTTCCTGCTATTCCCAACTCTCCCTGAACTGAACCTTTGTCCCCCAGAATTCCCCATGTAACTGCCTGAACCAAATCTCCCTGAAGCCCTGTTTTGGATTTCAACCCTTCCGTCATGAACAACTGCCTGATTCCTTGTGTTTGATGAAGACCTTAAACGATTGTTAGACTTGTTTGAGAATTTGCTAAAGGCTCGTGCGATCAACGCAAATCCCTCATTCAATGAGTCAAAGGCATCATCTTCATCGTTGGAGTACATACGAGAATCGGTGTTGTCGTATGAGACGAGTTGATTATCAGAATATTGAGGTGAGAATTCATATGGGACCAGTTGGTTAGATGAAGGTTGTGAGGGAAAACCCGAGTTATGTGGTGGTGGAACAAAATCCTGATTTGTTGGTGGTGCAAAGTGCGACTGAGCAATTAAAGCAAGAGAATTTGGTGTTGACGATGGTAAATATCCTCCTTTTGCTGATATGTCTTTGGCAACTTCCGATTGATGATGCTTCAGATAATCATACAGCAACCGATACGATGTGTTGTGTAGATTCTTGGCTTGGTGAACAAAGGTGACATACTTTTGCCAATCGGGGCCAAGATAGCTCAGAAACTTGGTGTTCACAGCAATCTTTGGGAGTACAATGTTATGACAAGCCAAGTCATTGATTATGTTGGTGAACCTGTGGTAGTATGATTCTAAAGATTCCCTGGCCTCAATATGGAACATAGTATATTCCAGATAAAGCTTAGACTCCATATCCTCCTGATTCAGTTCTGTCCCTTCCATGAGAAGGTGTACATGCTCCCACATGTCTTTTTTCGTCTTCTGAGCATCAATACTACGAAAGATGGGATTCGGAATTCCTTGTAGTATATAAGACATTGCTAACTCATTTGCTTCTTGCTGAAGGACTTGTTTGTTTCTGAGCTGAGCAATAGGAATAGGAGTTGTAGTTGCTTCTTTTGGAGGGATGTGGTTTGGATCTGTTGGAATGGTTGTAGTAGGAATTGGATATGGACCTTCAATGATTACTTTCTTTAGGTACTTTCCATGGGGTTTCTTTAGCTCAATAAACCGAAGAAAACGACTGGACCACTGAACATAGTTTCTCGGAGTGAGCATTGGTGGTGTGTCTAGGGATCCTGCTTCATGTCGGGATTGCTGGCTGCTGATAGCTTCGCACATCTGGTCAAACCAGTGAGGTTGTTTAGGAGGAAGTTGGTAAGTCTGTATTGGTTGTTGAGGGATTTGTTGCTGAGGAAGATATTGATGTTGATGAATTAACATGTGTTGTTGCTGATACTGTGGTTGATACGGTGGTTGATACTGTGGTTGAGGATACTGTTGCTGAAATGGTTGTTGTTGACGATACTGTTGTTGTTGATTAAAGAAGTAGTTATAGTTTGGTGGTTGAGACATCTTGAAGTAACTTGTGGATGTAGGATCTTTAAAGTATAATGACGGTTGTTGTTGAAGATTAGGTTTGTACATTAAAGAACTTGAAGAAAATCCCAAGAAACTTGAAGAATCCAAACTCGGAAAATCCTTACAAATTCGAAGAATCCAATCTCGAAGAAATCCTCAGAAAGTCGAAGAATTTCCTTATCATACCAACTCGGAGAATTGCTTGAAACTCGGAGGATACACTCTTTGAAACTTGGAGGATTTTACTCTAGAAACTCGGAGAATTAAATCTTTGAAACTCGGAGGACTTTACTCTAGAAACTCGGAAGATTCAATGTTAGAAACTCGGAGGATTTCTTGTTAGAAACTTAGAGGATTCTGTGTTAGAAACTCGGAGAATTATTTGTTAGAAACTCAGAAGATTCTGTGTTAGAAACTCGGAGAATTCTTTGTTAGAAACTCGGAGGTTTTAATGTTGAGAAACTCGGAGGATTCTAAACTTTAGAAACTCGGAGGATTCTCAACTTTAGAAACTCAAAAATTCTGAACTTAGAAAGTCGGAGGTTCTGAACTTAGAAACTCGGAGAAACTGAACAAACTCGACAAACTCTTCAAACTTGAAGAGAAAGTTGAAAGATTTCAGAAACTCGGAGAAAATCCAGAAACTCGGAGAAAACCTTCAAACTCGAAGGATTTCTCAAAATCAGTCCAAAGTCGGAAGAAATTGCACGTAAACAGTACCCGATATGAATTTCTTCAAATTTCACTTAGATCTAATCTAGAACAACCTAAATTGCCCATTGGCGATTGATACCACTTGATGTTACTTAGATTTATCACACAAGCTACTAATCTAACCTTAGATCTAGAGATAGAAAGTTAGAGAGAGAAAGAGATGGGAGGTTACTTAAGATATAATGAAATGATAATTTCCAATTAACCAACCAACCCTCTCCCTTGAATGGGAGGGGGTATTTATTGTATCTTACAAGAGATGGGCTTTTGCCCTAATTAACATAATAATTAAACTAAATAAAACGTTATGGCCCATGGGCCTTCTACATAGGCCAAAGCATAAAACTAACCTAAAGGCTTAAGCAACCTATTACAAAAATGATCAATACTTGATAGACTAATAACGTGTTCCCAACAGCTACCATGGCGGAAGACATCTCCGCACTGAAGAATGAGACAACTGATGTTAAGAAAATGGTCTCCATAATACTGACTCTTCTTCAGACTTCTCCGGTTGTCCCACCTCCTCAGTCAACAGATGATTATACTGAAGCACCAGCATCTGTTAAAGGGGAGAAAATTGATGAACCTATCCCGGAACCTACAACTTCCTCTACCCTTATTGTTGCTACCATCCTTGTCCAACATGAAGCAATAGCAACGGAAGTCCCTGAATCCTCCTCCAGTCAACCCCCTCCCACTGACAAAGGGAAGGGAATCATGGTGACTGAAGATTCTCCTCCATGATTACAATTGGTAAAGGCATAAACAGAAAGGCATCCTGATCCAGATGTACCTTTTGAAGTTGAATTAGATGGTGGGAGAAAATTCAAGGGAACTCCTGAGGAAGTGGCCACAGTCCTAGATGAACAGGATAAAATCAGGGCTGCAAAAAAGGCTGAGCAACTCAGTAGGCCCATAATTGTTGAAGTGGCCAATGTGGTAATCAAGGAAACTGACCAGGTCATCAAGGGGGAAGAATTCCTCAAGCTTCAGGCTGACCGCATCAAGGAACACAATGAGCAGGTCAAGCTAAAAGTAGAAAAGAAGAGGAAAACTTATGAGAAGTATATGTGGTACATGACAAAGACAAAGGGTGAAGGCACCATAACTGATATGACCATTCACATGACCAAGCCCATAAGCATAACGGTTCACAGAGGGCCAATGAAGTCTAAGAAAAACCAACCCTTCATGTTCTCAGACTATAGGCTTAAGGAATGTGACATGATGGGGCCCATCCTGAGGAAGAAGCAAAACAGAATCGTTCCTAATCTTCTGGCTACCCTGAACAGTAAATATGAGGAACAAGAAAAGGTAGCCAAGAGCCTGGGAATAGATCATGAGAAGGCACTTGCTTCTCAGGGACTTGCAATTCCTGAACCTACTTAGAAGACTGGGAAGAAGAGGAAAGCTGTGGGACAAGAGCCTGAACAATTCATAGCAACTCTTCATTGCAACAGAACTCCTCCTCAAGGGGTCAAGTTCGTTCCCAACAAAGTAATTCAACTTCCTGAGTATGGTATCTTCTTTGTTGATGAGTTTGGCCAATAGGCCTTTCAACGAGTCAGTGATATACACCTTGTGGAAACTACAACTCTTCTTGCTTACAAGCTAATGGTGATTCATGTGAAGAGCCCTGAAAATGAAGAGTTTATCAGGCTGATGGATAAGATGATGAATGAGAGACCTGACAAAGAAGTGTTAGTGTCTAAGAAGGCTAAGTTGGAACTCATGGGTATCTTGGAAGCCTGAGTACAAGGCCCCTGAGTATTATATTTAGATGTTAGGACAAATGTAATGATATTAATAAAATGATGGCCATGTTTTGTTATATCAGTTTCCTTTAATAGCTTTCTTGTATATTCAGTGTGAGAAGAAGCCCATTTGCTCACACACAACTGATCAAAACACTTAGGCATAATTTATATCCAAATAGGGGAAGATTGTTGGGTCCGTCAGTACCCAAGCATCCTGAAAATAGGATTTGAATACAAATTAGCCCAAGTGTTAATCAACCGTAAACACTCTCAAGTCACTGAGTGAACAGTCACTCAGTGAGTTATCTTCAGGATGCTTAAGGTGAGTCTAAGAAGAAAGATTCACCATTCCGGAAGGCAGAACTCCCTGAGTAGGACTTAAGCCAAAGAAAAAGATAATGGGTTCAGTGAGTGATGACAATAACTCACTGAACCCCAGTCTCCTCAACAACTAAAATGATTGAACACTGAAGACTAAAGACCAAGCCTGAAGAATCTGAAGTCTGAAAGAAAGGCGGGACAAGGCGGGAAGAGTTTGAAAAGATAAGGAGATGTCCTTATCAGGGCAAAGTCAAACTTTCCCTGAATGGCGTGAGAACAAGAACAATGTTATCACTGATACTCAGAAAGCAGTTACAACCTTATCCCAAAATAGATTCTTGTAACTGTCAAAATACTATTGTATTTAGTCAGACTAGCTAGGTCATTCTTTTTGTACTTTTAGTCACGGGTGTTCTTTTATACGTGTGTATAAATAAGAATCATAAGGGAGAAAAGTAGAAAAGTTTTGTGGATTCAAAAGCTTAGACTTTCACAAAACCACTTTTCTCCCCCAAAGAGCAACCTAGTCCATGAGATAGTTCAGTGGTTCATTCATTGTCGCCACTCAAGTTTAACTTGAGTTTAGAGAGGAGAACATACCATACCTTGTCGTTTCAATCCCAAGTGTTATTTCCGCAAACACTTGGGTATAGATTCTTTTGATTAATGTCTAATAAGAATTTAAACGTTGAAAAACTTGTGTTTTATCTTTTACGTTTTTAATTATTTCTTTAAATTAATCAATACATTAATTCATTCATGGAACACAAATAAATTAACTTTGTAGTTATTTCTACTTGTGTAACGGGAACAATAATATATATATATATATATATACTTTTTTTTCCTTTTTATACAGTGAACGGTAATTTTATATATATATGTATATATACTTTTTTTTCCTTTTTTATACGTGAACGGTAATTTTACACGACTATGAACAGTAGCCTAACGGCTACTTTTATTTTTATAAATACCCAATTTTAATCCTCATTCTTCCACCACCCATATTTCTCTCATTAATTTTTTTTCTTTTAAAAATGCCGCATTTTATTACCATCATTGCGATTGTGTTTGTTGTTGCCACTGCCATCTACTTGGCCTACGTTCCAGATGAAGATTATGAATTTTTGGTTGGGGTTTTAGTGATTCTCGTACCACTCGTGGTTCTAGCCATCGGCGTGGATAAGATATGGGGGTAATAGATAGTAGGAGTGTTGAAATAAATCTTTGTTGTGTTTCCATGTAATATTTAATGAATGTATAATAAGACTTGTTTGTTTTTATGCATAAGACCATGTCTTTAGTTACCGCGTTAATGATTTGTTTGTATTTATCATACAGAATACTCAAGGTGTTACATCCAGTCGTGGTTCTCGCTCTCATAGGTGTAGTGGTGTTTTTTATTGGCTTGGCGGGTCAACCAATTGGCGATTCTATACCTTATTTGGTGATATTTGTAACATTAGCACTACCGATGCTAATTATATCATTATCATATATATTAAACCACAACAGAAACGGTGTCGTTTCTCCCTTTTTTTTCCCGCCAAAAAAAACCGGCCAAACGTTAGCCCATTTTCCTCTGCCAGTTTATCCCAAATCGTTGGCCATTTTTGGCCCACTTTTAGCTTCCGTATCTGATTAGTATACAAAGAACGATAATCGACGTGTCGATTATCCAGTGCCTTATCTTGCTCTTTAGGTATGGCTTCTACCTAAACCTGCATGTTTTGTGTGTGGTATTTCAACGCAGGTACGATTCCCACCTTAACTTCCACGTGTGTTGTCATTGGTAGTACTAATCGAACTTTCTATACCCTGCCCTTTTCTATCAAAATATACCAGTTTAGATCACCGAAAAGATGGGGAAGCGGATTACAGGTGCTTTTTTGTTTGATTTCTCTCTTATAAATCCACTTCTTTGTTTACACAATTGCACATCAGGGAAATTTTTTGCTTCTAATAATGGGTTTGAACTTTTTTTAATGATTTTTTCTTTGCTAAGCTGTTGTAAATTATTTGGTTTACGATTCTTAGTTTCATGAATTAGAAATTCGATTATGATTCTTGATAGAGGGTAATGCTAGGTTTAGAGATTTATGCAATTTGATGTTGCTTTTGTCAAACAAATGGTTGCGCACCAAATGTTTGATGAAACGTCTAGGTGAAAAAAAATTCTACTAGACAGTTTTAGTAAAGCTGTATGCGAAATATTGGGGGTTATACTTTTTCTGTTTTGATTAGCTCGATTTTAGGTTTACCTATATCATTTTAGTGTTCTATTGTTGGTTTTCAGGTTGTTTATTGCTTTGAGTTATGTTGAGATCATACTTCGGCGGAGCGTTTAGCCATTTATGCTAATGCAGCAACTGCTGTTTTCTTGCCTTCGTTATGTCTGCCCTTTTAAGGGTCTTACATGAATGGTAGTGGTTTCGTAAAAACTTGAGGAATGTCCGTGTCTTGGCGGGGCAACATGCTATGTTTGCAGCCATGGCGGATACCTCGATGTGTGCAGCTAGCCCATGAATTAACCTGACCCAATTTGCCTGGATGCAAAACATGGACGGATGGTAGAGTGCGATACACAATCACCTTAGCAACCTCCATTTGTGCAACCAAGGCATAGGGTAATCTAAATTTCCACTACCATAAGCCATATACTACAGAAGCTGTTGTACCTAATCCATTCAGGTGATAATGGTATGTATATATATTATAAGCCTATGATGACTGTTAAGGCGATGACGATTGTTTTCTGAAATATATCTTGGCACGGTAACCACACACGAGCTGTGGTTGTAGCCATGCCAGATCTGAGCCTTATTTGTCGTAGTTTTGAGGCTTTATGTTATTTAAGATTTTCATCTTTGAATGGCTGATGATTAGGCGATGACGATTGTTTTCTGAAATATATCTTGGCACGGTAACCACACACGAGCTGTGGTTGTAGTAATGGCAGATCTGAGCCTTATTTGTCGTAGTTTTGAGGCTTTATGTTATTTAAGATTTTCATTTGGACATGAACGAGAACCGGTTTGGCTGCCAGGTTTGTTTCATTTCTCTGCTATGCCGCCCTTTGAATGGCTAATGATTTACTCATGTTTGTTTTGTAGCATAACTTTTCAATCATTGAAAACAAACAATTTAGCGAACAACTTATTGGTGCTGTTGGAAAGTTATTATTAGAGCGAGTAGGAAATGATCTCATTTCAATTTGAGTTGTGTGTTGTAGGACCACTGCAAATGTATAGGTCAGAGATATGAGTAGTGTTGTTCAAGCAAACGTCACAACTTTTGAGAAGCTTTCACAGGCAAAAGGCGTGTCTGAGCCAGGATGCTCCATTTTTTACCAAAATTCTGGAAAAGCTACGATGCAAGAAAGTATGTCACCCTTTTTACTACGTATGTACATATACCAGACTCACCTAAGGTTTGCCAAAAAAAATGCAGAACAGTGTCGGCAAATCTATTATGTACTTATATTTCAAAGTATCTGTATGCACTAAAGTTCCCTACTAATGTAGCAACACAAATTTTGAACATTAGCTGTAATGAAGGTGCAATAAGAAACGCTAAAGTTGACCACTTTTATCTTTTGTTTGCTTTCTTAAGTGCCGCGATATTTGAAAAACCAGCACGTTAACCTTTTATTGAATGTTTGCTTTCATGTACCGGTAACCTGTCAGCTACTTATTCGCACTTCTTTTTATCTAACCTTTTATTGAATGTTGGTTTTTACGCGCAATTTCTCTGGATTTTAGGGACAGATGAAGATGCGTGCCACGCTGATATTATGGTTGATACCGTTTCTGTACAGCAATTTCGATAGTGTTGCACCAGTATGAGTAAGCAGCAGGTAAGAAACTCAAAGTACTGGTGACAAATGCGGTGTTCTTTGGTCTCCATTTCACTGTTGTGATGGGAGTTTGGTGTCCGTTTTATTTGCTGTAAAATAAAATCAAAGATATGATTTTGGTAGTAAGTTATATTATCTTAAGGTGAAGTCGTAAATTGTGCAGAACTGCGAGTAGAGGAGAAGATGATATGCACAGGTCGTATGACGACATAACGTACATGGCGAATAATGCAGAAGGTAATCTTTATTATGGTCTGTAGCGTGTATGTTTTGCACAAAAAATAAATATAAAATCACATGATTGGTATTGAGATTGTTTATGTTCATCTGACCATGACAGGCAGCTCAAAGTATTAGAATTTCGTAAATGTTATATGGAAATTGTTTCTTTAAAGACGCCTCACAGTTTGTTTAATGTCAGAGATTATGATCACAATGACCGAAAACTCATAAGGGAGAGGAGAAAGCAGTTTATTAGAAAAGGTGGAGAAAACAATTCAATCGAGAGGCTGCTGTTAGGTCGACATTGAACAAACAGGTATCAAGTATTCTCCATCCCGCATTAATAGACCTGCATGATTACTTTCTAAAATATTCTAACAATATTTGGTTTCAAATTTTGACGATGTAGGATGTAGAAGACCAACTTGCTGCACAAGTTGAAGCTCTCAATACTGAAAATTTGAGCCTCAAGTTTGACATTACTTGACTAACCATTAACTCAGAAAAACTGAAGCTTCAAAATGCCAATTTAATGGTAAGACTTGGTACCAAAACTTTAATACACATACATGCCCCTTATTGACACTATTATCTCATTTTCTTATCACATTACTATCCGGTTACAGGAAAGATTGAACACACACAAGGAACAAGCTACAGGAGATCCCAAGGATTTGTCTCTTAGTACAGGTAACCTTCTCCCAAGGGTTAGTCATAACTCATAATCGTATATCAAACATGTACATTTTTTCCTTGGTTTTCGTAGTTAAGTTTAGTGCAACATTGAAGTCAATATATTTGGTAGTTGAAAACCTTTGGTGGCTCCTGGTATGATTGATGAGTGTGTAAATACTCATCATTTCTGTCACATTTAGACTGCAAAAACATTTAAAAACATGCAGATATGCTTCAAAATACAGGAAATATCATTTGATTGTGTTTTTATCTGTTTCATGTGCAAAAGGATTGAAAAAGTTGAAAAATGAGCAAAGTTTGCATAATTGGCAGTTTCAGTCCCTGAACTTTCACAAGTTGTCAAAATTAGTCCTTTAAAATTCAAGTTTGCAAAATGGCAACTTAGGTCCCTGAAGTTTCAAAAATGGCAAAACAAATCCCCCGGGTTTTAAATATTGAAATTTAACATCTTAAGTCCTTGGGGAATTGAAACTTGGCATAAATGGTCCTTTTGATAACTTTGGTGAAATTACAGTTTCAACCCTTCAAGAATTCAGAAAGTACAATTTTGGTCCTTGGGTTTAAATTTCTACAAACTAAACCGGACCCTTATATATACAAACCCAATCCTAATAATAAACCCAACCCAAAACTTCCCCAAGCCAAATCCACATCAAATAACCCCTATTAGCTAAATATCAGGGTCAAACAATAAAACCAAAGTCAAACTTGTCTTCCTCCCAAAACCACCCCGCCAAATACCACCCTTACCCTGGTTTCTTGCCACCTCCACCCCCCAGCTGGCTACTCTACATCACACCTCACCCCCTCCACTTAGCTAATCTCACCAACTTGCCCACGTTAGCAGAAGAGGATAAAAATCCCACTTGCTCGTTTCCCGCCAAAAAGCTAATCAACGAATTGGATTGATTCTGAATAATCCAATGGATGGGAAATAATGAGAAGTCGACAAGGAAGCATTTGGGATGTTATTTAAAGAAAAAGAAGCCAAGAGATACAACTGTCACTGTATTTAGACCAAGAATTTCGTAGTGTAATTTTTAAAATTAAGTTAAGTTAAGTTTTATTGTAATTTCAATTTCAGTTAAATGTAATTTTCCATTTAAGTTTAATTTCATCAAACCTTGTATCATTTCAAGTTTTAATTTCAAGTTTAAATTAAGTCAGTGTTAATTCGAATCAAAGTTAGTTGATGTTCCAAGATTCCAAAGTTCTTGTTTTTCAGTTTCATTGAGCTTAAATAAGCTAGTTTTAGCTTATTGTAAGTTCCTGTTGTTTCATTCAGTTTTCATTGTAAAAGTCAGAAAAAGTCAAAAAGTCAACTGCCTAGGTCAAATAAGCTCAATTTGAAGAATAAGCTGATGTGACAAGCTTATTTGGGTAATTTCTGGCTTATTGAATAAGCCTGGGTAGGTTTAGTTCCTTGTTTCATTTAGAATCAGCAAATGCCTCAGTTGTGAGTTTCCATTTTCATTTTCATGCTACTGCTTATTTAGTATAGCTTATATTACTGCTTATTTGTCTTTTGTTTTTGCTTTTTTAGATATCAATTAGCTTAGTTGATCATAGCATAGAGTAAAATATGGTTTAAATTGTCAGTTCTAGTGTAAAATGCAATGTCAGTTTTAATTAAAGGGTGTTTGGTTTAAGCTTATTTATAAGCCATAATGACTGACCACTGTTCATTTGCCTTTTGGCCAATTTCAAAATTGCTTAAAATAATATAAATAAGCTATTTACAAGTTCTTTTAGACTAAGTTGCTAGTTTTCATTCCTGTTGGTACACTGTGGAAATCTTAGAGTAGGAAAAGATCAAATAAGCCAATATAAGCTGTAAGCTTATTTGGCCCTCATATTTAGCATTTCTGTGGTCCTTTTGGTCCAAATATAGTAAAGTAGAAGGCTGGTTAAAAGTCTCTGTGGTTTGTGCCTTCTGCACAAAGTCTGCACATTTCCTTCATTTATTTACCTGTTCTGCCCTTTTTCAACATCAGATTTAAGTCAGCTACAGTAGTTGTTAATTTCTTATTTTTGTTTTATAAATAGCTTGCATGGTGAAATTAATCTGTTTCAGCTTAAATCTGCTTTTGTAGCTTATTTGCTTGCTTAATTCTACTCTGCAAGTTACCCATTTGGCCTGACCAAATCCTGCACTTTTGCCCTGATCAGTTTTGTGTTTTCACCCATCTGATCTAGGATGGATTTAGATAAGCAATTGGCTTGAACTTTTGGGCATTTTTGGTTCTTAAGAAGCTTGTAGTACTAGCTTTCCATATCTGCTTTTGGTTTGCACTGATAAGCTTTCCTGTAGCTTCTAGATCAGCTTAAAAGTGGCTGTTGAGTCACTTGAATCTGTCCATAAGCTTGTACTGTGCAGAAGCTTATCTGCTTATTTCTTTAGCTTATTTTTATCTTTTTCAGTTGTGTTAAGTCTCATTAAGTGTATTAATCAGTTTCTAAGCTTCTGGTAATTTTTAGTGTATTTTAGCTTATTTTTGGCTTATTTGCAAACTGCTTATTGGCCAAAACTGCTGATTAGGTTCAGATAAGCTCTGATTTTATTTTTCCTAGCTTTTAAATTATAATTTAGACTTAACTTGAATTTTTCAGATTTTTCCTAAGTCATTTGCTATTTTTAATCCTTTTAATTAGTTTTAATAGTATTTAAATCATAATAAATAGAATAATAATCAGAAAAATATAATTTTAATTTCTAAAATTTTCTTTTATTATTTAGGATTTAAGAAAAATAAATTTGCACTTTTAAGATTAGAAAAAAATAAAATATAAAATAAGTGATAGTTTCTATTTAATAGATTTTATCTTTTTAAAATTTTTAATTAAGCACTTTTCATTTTTATAATTTTCTTAGCTTCTTTTCACCTCATAATATTTATAGAAAAAGTTTTAGATTTTTCTTTGTTCATTTAGTATTTATTATAAATTAAAATAGTTTAAAAAGTAATTAAATAATAAATAATTAATAATAATTAAATAAATAGTCAAATAAATAATTTTCTTTTTCCAATAATTTTCTTTTATCATTTGGATTCTAAAAATATAATTTTCACATCCGTGGGATTTATATTGGTCAGAATTCACGTTTTATTTTGTACGTTTACGTAATTTTTATTTAAACGTACGTTTTTAAAGTTTTAAACATTTCTAAATCAGTTACTTTAACGTAATCGTTCTTATAGCTTGTTTAAATTATTTTCTTTTAAAAAGTCCTTACTTTAATCACTCACAGCCTTTTCCGTTCAATTATCACCCGATCACAAATTCGTTTTATTTCAGTTTACACACCTCGTTGGGACTTAACGACCCGGGGAAACACTAAACTCCTTTGGTAAATTATATTGTGTCCTTAAGCTGTTTGACTCTTTTTGACCATTTACTTGGTCAATATTAGTTGACCGTTTGGGACCGATCAATGATACATGGATGTCATCAAACTGCAGCCATCCTCCTGTCTGAGTTAAATTGAATATAGAATTATTTATTGACAAATTTGTGGGTATGTTGTTTTATATGTAGGTTTTTGGATAATAAATTTGGTACTTATATGTTCTGCTTCAGTGTCTAATGTGTGGTCATACTATTATTATCTTATCTGTTTCCATCATGGACAGAAAATACCTTTCAGTTGTTACTGTTAGAAATATTTACACACTTATCACCACTGTTCAACCACATTTGTAAGATTGTTTCATATGCCAGTCTGATAATCCATGAAACTTGCAGGCCAATGCAGCATCAGGGATGGCTGTGCACGATGAGTGCAACCTAAAGTTCATGAACTTGAAGGCAAAAAGGACCCACTGCTTCATCATTTATAAGATTGAAGAGAAGCAGAAGCAGGTAATAGTTGAAAAGCTTGGAAAACCATCTGAGACTTATCATGCTTTCGCAGCATGCCTCCCTGCTGTTGAGTGCCGATATGCTGTCATCAAACTAATGTGAAAGTTGCTGTTGCTTATGGA
Source organism: Artemisia tridentata subsp. tridentata (assembly GCA_021014915.2). Lineage (NCBI taxonomy): Eukaryota > Viridiplantae > Streptophyta > Magnoliopsida > Asterales > Asteraceae > Artemisia > Artemisia tridentata. Next base: position 246,925,643 of record CP139505.1, read on the forward strand.
GGCGCACGAATTAATCTGAGCCCTTGGGTTTATGCATTTATCTGACTCTTATTTGTTACCATTACGCGTATGTACTCATACCATTGTCGGTACCTTTAGTTTGCTGTGATGATTGTTCGAATACGATGTGTCGTTGCACTATCTGGATGGATGCCATAGTGCGAGAAACACTCACCTCAGTCAGTTTGCTTTATTAGCGTTTTTTATTATTTTGTATTCATTAGATGTTGTCGATTGACTTGAACTTCGTCAATTCTTATATCCATATAGCGCCTAAATATTCTTCTTTATTTGTGCAAAATCACCTCTGCCAAAAAACAGGCACGCCTGCAACGCGGCGGTTCGTTGCCATTCTCGTTATGTATTAATATACGTGGATTCTAATGTAATAAAAGTTTACGTTTTGTGTTTTATGAATTCTAGTGATCCTCAAGTTCATACTCATGTCATTTTAGACACAAATAAGCCCACTCATTTATAATTCATTACTTACATAGAGAGGCGTCCCAATCAATGTAAATAAGGAAATATAAACTTATGGTTTGGTGATTCATAATTTCTTTATTTAAATAAAAGGCGTCCCAATCCATTTAAATAAAGACATTGTAAATCATCCTACTTAAGAATTTCTGGCTCAACACTCATACCTAATTGATAAGGTAATTTAGTGCATAGATGTTCCGAGAGTAAGGAAGGAGTATTTACACTCATCTCTAGAGATGGGAGTAAGATAATCAAGGAAAGTTGATATAGTACTCAAAATAGTTGGTGAGTATATATTTAACGTAGATAAGGTAAGAATTGTGCAACCCACAATGTCTTGGGAAGGTTTCGTGAATTGCAAAAATATAGAAGTAGGTACATGCTCGAGGAAATGGCATTGAGTGGTAATGCCTTAGAATAGGCATACGCAAGTATGTTTATTCCGTTGTTTGTGTAAAGTGATCGAATGTATGTCGAGTGTGTATATATCAATATACTAAAGTGTTTGTGTAGTATAAATTACCTAGAAGTCACATAATCGTCTGGAGGATGGAAGGCACGAAGAGCGAAAGGCTATAAAACATTTTGTTTGTAAAAGTGGTTATAGTTCAGGTCTCAATTAGACCCGTTTCTCTATAACTATAGCTCTGATACCAATCTGTAACACCCCCAATTTCGTGATACGCAGCGGAATTCAAACTGGGTGTTACCCGATGGCACAACAGTTACAATAATAGAAAACGATATCTAATTGAGTCGTTTTGAAAGGTTTATCATTCGAATTTTATAAATATCAGAGTTTACAAAATGAGGTCCCAATAGTTTTTACAGTTTGTTAAATAAGTTTCGAATGATAATTAGATTTTAGCCTTCTATCAGTATCCGTGCCCCTCCGTGCCATCCTCATAAATTATGGACCTGAGATAAACATGCTAAAAGTGTCAACACAAAGGTTGGTGAGTTCATAGAGTTTATAAGTAAAACAGTTGATTTCAATAGTTTCAAGTTTGGGCGATAATTGTAATGATTACAAATATCGATAAAATGAATAGTGGGCTACGTTGTTTTAGACCCATTGTTTGTTTGTTTGCCCTAAATGGGTCAAAGATTATGTGAATCCATAGCGTTTGCATGCAAATTAGTTGAACACAAGTTTCATGTTTAATAAACAGTGTGCCCCGTGCTTGCACCCATAAATTCAATAGTGACAGTACCGTATCATTAAAGTACCGTAATATTGCTCTAAGTCTCCTGAAGCTCAAACGTTAACGTGTGTGATATCATAAAATGATATAAGTTACTGACATTATAAAAATGTAAATAAGAAGGCCCTCGGGTAGGAGTTTGCCAACTTCCTATTTAGTCTCAAATAAAGTGCATTTGGCTATCTGTCCGGCTAGCACAAAGGCTATCTATCCGGCTAACACAAATGGGCTGTCAACCTTCAATAGATCTATTCACTAAATTCGCGTTCACTCGCAAGTGATTAATGGCTCATGATATGAGGGACTTTTAATGGCAAAAGTGTGTCTTAGGCAATATTAATCAGGATAGCATACAGAAAATACTTGTGTTCAGCATGTAATAAGTTTCAGGAAACAAATAGAGTTTTTCATAAATCGAGTATAATGTGTATGAATAAGAGTTGTAAGTAAAACGAGCATGTATCTCCCCCAAAGAATTCAAAATAATTGAAAATAGGGGCCATGAACTCACAGTAATATGTAAAAGTTTGGAGTAGTTGTGAAAGTAAAAGCAAGTAGTTGAGCATGTATCTCCCCCAAAGATAGTACGAAATAATTAAAAATATGGGCCATGAACTTACCTTGGTGGTATAGTAGTCTAGATATAGAAATGTCAAGTGTAGATGAAAACGGCTCAAATCACGCTACCTAAATTGATAAGGTAAACCTTAGATTTCGAGGGTTTATGTTCATGACTTTAATGTTCAAACAACAATGTTTGAAAATTATTTGTATCGTCGTTACTCGTGTAGCAAATGCTTAAAGTTCAAAAATAAAGTTATATACCCATATAACTTGTGTGTATGTAATCGTTTATCGAGATTTAAGAATGAAATCGTTTAAGATTTAATATAGGTTAATGCATGATAAGTAAAAATATTTATTTCAAACTATTTTAAGTTTGGTGAACGTTAAGTTGCTAAGAAGTTTGTATTACTTGTTTTTAAGCTATTCAATTTATTATTCGATTGAAAATAGCATCGTTATTTATATTTTGATATTGTCGTTTTTAAATCTTATATGAAAGTTTTTATAAAACTTTGACTACATAAGTTTGTAAATATAAGTATTTCAAAAATATTATGAAGCTACAAAATTAACCCTTAGGTTATAAAAATTTACACTTCTTACCTCAAACTTAAAAGTTTTATATTTTTAGTCCAAAAGTATATAATTTCACTTTATATTCACACTTCCTGAAAATTTACCGTTTCTACCCTGACATTAAAATATTTCAGTTTCAGAAGTCGTAATTTACATTTTTTACCTTTTACATTCCAAAAGTTACACTTTTTACCCCTTGGTTAAATATAAGTTGCAACGGAGTCCTTTTTCTAATTTATTAATTCATTATTTACACTTTTTATCCCCAAGCATTAATTTAGTTTTTAAATCTAATCCTTTTTATATATAGTTTTTAGAAATTTAGCAAAACAAGCCCTCCATGCATTTTGCGATTTACGTGCCTAGTCCTTATTCTATATTATTAACTAAATTTATAGTTTTGGCCCAAGAAACTCCAAGTTTAGTGTTTTAACCCCCTTGCATGTTTGGCGTTACATTTCTAGTCCTTATTTTGCAATTTTGTATTTTTTAATTAGAAAATATTATGGCATGTCATGGCTTATCGATATAAGTTATTTTATGTTGGGAATAAGCTGTTGAGAGCTTTTTAGCTTATAAAAGGGGCTTATGGGCCTTGAGCCTAATAAAAAGGGTGTGTTTGGTTTTTGTTGTTCGCGACCAAAGAAAACAAAGAAAATTAAATGAGCCATGGTGGGTTTTTGGCCATGGTTTTGCTGTTTCGAAAACTGTGTTAGGGGCTTATTAACATGGTTTAATTGTTTAGTTTGTAGCTTTTGACTTGTGGGTTTAAAAATACGACTAGCGTAGGGTGTTTGGGTTGGTTTGCGACAAGAAGGAAAAAGAAACAAGTTAATCCGAAACTTGTTTAAAAACTTATGGCCTTGTTTTTGTGACTTTCTAACATGTTTATGTGTTCATTTACACTACAAATCTTATAGATAGTGTGTTTAAGTAAAAAAAAATATACAATAGTAACTAAAGGGGTGCTTTGTTCTCGGTAATAAAAGAAAGAAAAGAAAGATCAATTTTTTTTTTATCTTGTATTAACTTAGTAAGTGATTATAAACATATTTAAAGGGTACTAAAATATGTAATGAGGATTGATAAGGGTTGCGGAGACTTACCAATACCTTATTGTGAAAAACTGGGCTAGAACCAAAATAGAGAAAATCGACTCCAAATGTTTTTCAAAGCTTTCCAAATTTCAAAACTTGGTTAAAATCCTTCCTTTTCCTACTTATGGCTTGATTACAACTAGTAAGAGTGTGTGTCTATAAGTTTGTGATTGAAAGTGAAGGATGGAATGCATGAATGCTCGTTCGTATATATATAGAACCGTATGGTGAAACTTTTATATACGTACAATATGGTCTTATGGAGATATTTCTTATATATGATCTTATGGAGGCAATATCATACACGTATATAAATATTGTTCTATGGAAAGATTTTATGCACGTATATATATATATATCATGTGGAACCATTCACGTACAAATATATATCTTATGGAGAATTTTGCATGTCATGGTAAGTATACACGTATGGTTATTGAGAATCATATGGCAAAATTCTTACACGTACACATATGGTTGATTCTTGCATGTCATACTTATGGTATGTATATACTATATGATCATGTTATGGTATGGTTTGAATAACATTATAATTAATAGTTTAAGGTATAGTTTGATCCTGGTAATTACTAACGTTAAGTCCTTAAGTCACGAAACATAAAACCAGGTAACGTAAAAATATAATACTTATAAAAATATCAAAGTTTATTAATATACTCCAACTAATTATATTAGACGTGTGATAAGTTTAACGGAGAGCGTATACGTTGATAAAACCTAATAACATAAGTTTGAGTATTCGTATTACGTAAAGAGTATAATGTAAAAAGAACAACAAAGTGGCAATAGTTCATATGAAATATGACTATTGATGAATTTGAGTATTTTGAATATATAGACTCATCCTAATCTTGTGTTGGCCGTGAGTAAAATTCACATGATTAAACTTTTGTGATCATTACTAAAAGTAATATCATATAATAAAAACGTAATAATAATTGGTATTAAATATTTAAAAATAGACCTGAAATATGCGAGGTGCAATCTTTGTTTGGTTACTTGGTCGCGAGATGAAATAAATATATTTTGAGTTTATGCATTAAAGAATTGTAACGTGAGCTTTAGATCTTGTACTTTAGAGTTTGTAAAGTAAAATAAAACAAAGTTTGAAATGATGCATTAGAGGGTTGTACATTAGCATTCGAAGTGTCGTACTTTAGTGTTTATGATTTAATTACATAAAATCATGGTTATAATAAGTTAGGGTTTCGTGAAAATTCTAATAAATGGTTAACGTTTAGTTTAAACGTTTAATAATCGTATGTTAACGAAATAACGTAAAGTGTTAAATAAAAGTTGAAAACTTTTATACTTAACGTATAAGGATTGTTTATTTGAAACTTACTTAAGACATGTTGGTGTTGCTGAGCACGTTTATAAAGAATGTGAGTTATGTCACATTAGTTTGTTGTTGTGATAAGATAAACTGATAACGTTTAATCAATAAAAAAATAGGCCTAGAAAATGGGTAAGTATTCTTTCGTTAGAATATTAATAAAAGTGAAAATTTACCGGTGGTTACACTCCCTGTCATGTTTCTTGACAAAATGAATGAAGGTGTTCATGCTCCTTAAAATGATCGTATGCCGCATATGAGATGGTATGTTTAGACTATTGCAATGTTTGACAAGATGGCAGACAAATTAGTGAATACAGTACCAAAAGTACTTTTTTACCACAAAGGTGAGGTTTATTAATATGTTATTTACTCATTCCTTAATAATGAAATATTTCATGTGAGCAAAAACGTTCAAAAACGGAGGAAAAAGTGCAATAACATATGAAAACGCGCAAAAACGAACGAAAACGGACGAAAACGTACAAAAACATATGAAAACGTGTAAAAATGAACGAAGACGTTCAAAAAAAGACGAAAACGTATAAAAACATACAAAAACGTGTAAAAACGGACGAAAACATGCAAAAATGGACGAAAACATGCAAAAACGAACGAAAATGTGCAAAAACGAACGAAAACGTAAGAAAACCAAATTTTAAGTTATTTATTAACGGCCGTTAGTATAAAGGACTAACGATGCAAGTTTAACGTAAGAAAACCATATTTGAAGTTATTTATTAACGGTCGTTAGTATAAAAGACTAACGATGCAAGTATAGTTGGTAACCGATACACAAAAAAGTCTAACGATGAAAGTTTGTTAGTAAATTAAGAAAAAAATGACTACTCACAATTACAAAAAGTGGTAAGTTTACTGTTTACTACATTTTTGTGGTATTTTCCCTGTAAATAACACATTTTCATGTCGCATAAAATCATATACTCCATTGAATCTGCAAATATGCAAATGACTATAATTACCAATGCATCATTGAATCATCCAAACAATCTACCTGTAATGTTTCTTGACAAAATGAATGAAGGTGTTTATGCTCCTTAAAATGACCGTATGCTGCATATGAGATGGTATGTTTAGACTATTGCAATGTTTGACAAGATGGCAGACAAATTAGTGAATACAATACCAAAAGTACTTTTTGACAAAAAACGTGAGGTTTATTAATATGTTATTTACTCATTCCTTAATATTGAAATATTTCATGTGTAGGACAACAAAGACGACTACTGGATTGTGCCGCATTTGATCAACAACACACTTTGGCGATAATCAACATCAAAATTTTGAATATTTTTTCTTGCAATAAGATTTTCCAAGCTCTTCACCAATATTCGACCTGAGTTGACATATTAAGTGTAATTGGTCGCAAACGATATATTAATCCAAACGAAAACAAGATAAAAACTCCTACCACTTGAACATGGTCGGATACCGAATATGAAGAGAATGTTAGTTTATGGACATATTTTAATATGTGTATGACCGGATTCGAACTCGAGACTACGGGATTGCACACTTTACGTATGAGACTCGATGTTTAAATAATTAATATAAAATGTTATATTTAATTATTAAATTCACAATAAATGACTAAAAAGCGTTAAGTAATTAACAGAATTGACTAACGGTCGGTAAATGTCAACGGGATACAAAAAAAGGAAACAACCCAAGAGAAGGTTCTAGAAACCCTCTCTTGGGCTTGTTTGTGGCCGAACAATGGGATCCCACATAGAAAATCATTGTAAACTTGATATCTACCACAAGGGTATAAATACATCCCCATGTATTCATCCTTTTGTACACTTGATTTCAATAGAAGGCCAAACTTCTTTTTTTCTCCTCTCTTGTTCCTAGGTCGACGAGTGAAGCCCTACAAAAAGGATTCACGAGTAACCTCGAACATAACAAAGTGTTTGGTTAATCTATTATGATCAAGAACTAGCATTCACATCGAATCGCTAATAGTACATGTGTACAAGAACGTGGTGCAAACACATTATTGTTTGCTTCTAGGAGGTGATCGACTTTATGTTAGTTGACTTTTACAAAACCCTTTATTAGGGTTTTACTTTTTCGTGTTTATTGATTCCTTATTTCGCTAGGAATCACAAAGGTACGCATTTTCTTTTATTATTCGGTTAACTAATTACATGTTATATGATCCTTATGCTTCCGTATGCTCTTTGATGTTTTATGCGTTTTATATATATGTTAGTCATGTTATGTAATTCCAATAGTGGCATCACGAGCCGTTTATAATGTGTAATTAATTACCGAAACACATAAAAAACGAATATTGTATTGTGTATTGCATGTTAGTCGAATTCTAGGGTTCTTAATTCGAAACCCTAATTTTTTTTGTTTGGTTCGATCCATATTAATATCAAAATAATAATAATAATAATAATAATAAAATAAATAAATAAAAATAAGGTTTGTAAAAATTGTAGAAACCTAGGTTGCATGCAATGTTTTATGTGTTAATTCATGTATAATTGTTATGAGACATGGAATTATATGTGTATCTTTGAAGAACTTGATTAATTGGTATTAAGTTGATACGGATCCATGATGAACATGCATATTTGATCATGGATCATATGATATTATGTAGTGATTGTTACGTTGTTATGTGTGTATGTTAGGAATATAAATATTCATATGAAAGACTCGGTCACCCAGAGTATGGATTAGCATTAAGTAGCTCATAGGTTTAATCATATTAGTTTAGATATCATTTCACCATGGAGTCGGGTCGGGTCTTTACCCACTGTCAGCCCGGTCCATAGCCTACTAGAGGCGTGTTTGTTCTTGTATAAATAGCCCTTCCCACACAAGGGAAAGGTTGGAGCTTTCATTCACTTAATCTAATTTCACACATTTTCTCTCACTAGAAACTCCCAACTTCTCTCTCTTTCTCTCTTTACATTAATCGGCCAAGCATCAATATTAGGGTGTATTATGTGTTATGAATATGTTACCATTGGTATCAAGAGCCATGGTTGATTAGTTTTCGTATGTGTCTCGGATTTGTAGTCAAGATTTGGTGTTTCTTTTTTTTTTGGTTTAGTCGACTAGAATATAACGAAAACACCACGGTTTAATCTTTTTTTGTGAGTAAATTGGTTAATACTTTGTACTCTTAGGTGTTCTACAATATCTAGTAGCGTTTAGTGGTGATACACGGCTTATTTTGTGGTTTTGTTGGAAGATTTAAGTGAGTTTCCTCACTTCTTTTTGACCCTCGGTAAAAGTTTCTTGGTTGCGGTTTGTGCTGTTTTGGGTAAGAGTTTGTTGCGGTTTGAGTAGTTAAGAAGCTGCGGTTTGGTTTTTAACTGAAAAAGGAAAAACACAAATCGCAGAGAAAGTGACATCTTTGTCCTTTGCATTTTGTCTGTTTCTGACTGAGGTTTGACTCTGTTGCGTTTTGAGGTCTCTGCGTTTTGTGGTTTCTGCGGTTTGACCAAGCCGTGCGTTTTGCTGTCTTGCGATTTGGTCCTATTGCGGTTTGGCAAGTTGCGTTTTGACCGTTGCGGTTTGCCTCGTGTGACTGCATTTTGGTACTGAGGCTCTGCGTTTTGACCGTTGCGGTTTGCCTAGTGTAACTGCATTTTGGTTCTTGCGTTTTGGTACTGAGGTAATACTCTTGACTGCGGTTTGACTCAAGCAGTGACTGAGTTTTGATCAGGACTAGTCATTGAGTTTTGGTCTAGGCTTCTTGACTGAGATTTGTTTAACTCATCACGATAACTCACTACAATCAAATCAAATCACAACTTAACAACGCATCATACAATCCAACAAAAGATCACCACTCATAACATACAATCACTAATCATTTTATCGATCCAACTTTCATCATAACACATTCAAGTAATCAAATCACGGTTCATTCTTTATTTTTGTAAAATCCCGCGAAAGAATCTATTTCTTGGTTTAAATCATAGAATTGTAAAATCCCGTGCAAGTTTACATCATGGCAAGCACTACTTCTGATGACATTCAAGCTGCCGGGTCTGATACCAGCCCTCCGATGCTAGATAGGATGGATTATGAATCATGGGCACAAAGAATACGACTTTGTTGCTTGGGAAGAGATAATGGATTTAACATTCTTAAATCCATTGATGAAGGACCTTTTCAAATGGGCACCACTAGAGATGCTGTCACTACCGCTGAGGATGGAACTGTCACTTTTGGAATCGACAGGTCACGTACTTACAATGATCTTAATGAGGAGGAAAAGAAGTGTTATGATGCAGACATTAGAGCTTCTAACATTGTGATTCAAGGACTTCCCAAAGACGTTTACAAGCTTATCAACTTCAACACTGAAGCCAAAGCTGTTTGGGACAATGTCAAAATGATTCTGGTTGGATCTGAACTGACCAAAGAAGATCGTGAATCTCAGTTGTATGATGAGTTTGAGCACTTCAAGATGAATCCGGGTGAAAACATCACTGACTATTATGTGAGATTTCACAAGCTTGTGAATGACATGAGGATCATCAGGATGACAATGCCAAATATCCAGCTCAATTCTAAGTTTGTGAACAACATGTCACCCGAGTGGGATAGATTTGTCACAGCCGTGAATCTCAACAAAGGATTGAGACAGACTAATTATGAACAGTTGTATGCTTACTTACAACAAGATGAAAAGCATGCTGTCTATGATCGTCAATTGAGGGAAAAACTTAATCCAACAACATCTAATGATCCTCTTGCATTTGTCTCAAATGTTCAGCCGCTCAATCAATCCTCACTTGATCAAGTTTATCACCATCCCTTTTCACCACAAAATCAAACATCATTTGCCCAATCATCGTTGCACCCACCATCTGCTGTGAACAACCAACTGGATTCAGGATATTCTCACACCGACAAGATGATTGATAATCTTTTTAACCAAGTTTCGTTACTTGTCCAACAGTTCAGAGCAACACTCCCTCAAACCAACAACCAACTTCGAACTTCATCTAATCCTCGCAATCAAGCAACAGTGGAAGATGGAAGGGTTGTGGTTCAGAATGTTCAGGGAAGGCAGAATGTGAATCAAAGGAACATTGGTCGGGGTAATATACAGAACAGAGTTGGGAATGCTAATCAGGGACAGGGAAGGCAAACCAAGTGTTACAACTGTGGTGGACTAGGACACATAGCACGGAACTGCACTCAACCAAAGTGTCCACAGAACTCTGACTACTTCATAGATAAGATGTTGTTGATGCAAGCTCAAGAGAATGGAGCAACTTTGGACGAAGAAGAGCTATTGTTTCTTGCTGATAATGAGGGGAACACGTTTGATGCTGATGTGGATGATCAACCAGTTCAGGACTTGGCACTAAATGATCCCAACATCTTCCAAGCTGATGACTGTGATGCTTTTGACTCAGACGTTGATGATGAACCCACTGCTCAAACCATCTTCATGGCTAATCTGTCTTCTGCAGTCTCATCACCCCAACAGGCTAGTCCTTCCAATGCATCTATCATATCTGAGGTACTAAAGCTGTATGAAACATACAACATGGTAGATGAACAGAAGATTCCCAACAAAGTACAATAGACAGATGTTGTTGCATCAGATACTGTTGATATGGGAAATAGTAATGTTATCCCATATGAACAATATGTGAATCACAACGACGTGTCTATTGTACCAAGTAGTGCATCTTCTGTTGTAGATAATGCTTGTGAGGTATATGAGAACACTGTGTTTATCCCTGATGATTCACTGACCACTAGACTTAATATCTATAAAGATCAGGTGGCCATATATGAACAACGTGCAAAATTTGAGCTAACTGAACGTGGGCAGAAAATGGATAGTCAAATGCGTACATTCATAACAGAACGTAATTTAAGGGAAGAAACATTGAAAAAGGAGTTATGTTCTTTACGAAAACAGCTTGATCAAACTGTTAAACAAAAACAGGAGATCCAAGAAAGTGTAATTACACTAAAACTTGATTCCAAAGAAAAAGAAACAAAACTCTTAAATGATTTTTCCAGACTTAAAACGTTAAAGAATAAGATTGAAAACAAGTTGTACACACAAGACCAAACCAGACAAACTGCTCAAATGATTCAAAAGCATAAAAGGTTGTGTGATGAAAATAGTGAAAAGGATGTAGGTGAACCTAAATCAGTTTTACTTAGGAGTGTTAAAGTTGTCCAACCTGCATTATATGATGCAAATGTAATGCTTAAGCCTTGTCATGCCCCTCCCGATGCGTCATCATTTGAAGAGAGTAATGAGATAGAAGTACTAAGTAGAGAAAGAATGGCTGAAAAAAATAAAGGATCCCAAATGTATAGCAAATCGAGTCATAATCAAACCCAATAATTACTATGAGGAGAACCCATTGACTGTCTTTGCACCTCAAACTAAGTTGACACCAGAACAAATATTTTGGTCTTTAGACGTAGAAAAGAGAAAGGCCGAAGAACTTAAAGCCAAAACTCCACCCCTTAGAAAAATAGCGGCTGCGACGGTGTACCCACCCAATATACCCATGTACTTAGTTCCTTTAACTCTTCCCACAGAATGTAAAACTCTAATTAGCATATATGTTCCTTGTCAACTATTTGCTGATTTTGATAAAACATGTAAGAAGAGAATTACGCCAACGGGAATTACTGAAGGGGAAAGGGGTTTTGAACTAACAAAACAATGTTACTTAACTGAGGTCATTCCATTTTTTAAACTTCTCAAACAACATTTTGAGGGCATGCAAAAAACCCTTGAAACTGAAGTAACAGAAATGAAAGAAGTTTTTAAAGATATGGAAAACGTGGGAAAACAAAATGCTATTGATCTTAAATGTTGTAAGATTGACAAAAAGAACATTCTCATCATCAATGAGAATATGATTGCTAGATGTATTGCACAGGATGTATTTTATACTGCTACTGATTCTGTATTAACTACTTGTCAATTTCATGAGTTGTCTGTTGTATTGAATGTTACCCAGAATCGTGTTGTTGAGCTTGAGAGGGAGAATTTAAAATTGCATGAGAAAATCCAAAATGATGACCATGATAACATGGTCAGACATTTTTCAAAACTAGAGGTTGATAATCTTAATTTGCAATTAAAATATCAACATTTAGAAGAAAGAGTTAAAATCTCAAATGCCAAGACATCTTTGGATGCTCCTGAATTTGATGCATATTTTGAATTAAGCAAACGAGATGAAAAAATTCAAGCTCACACTAACACGATTCAAAAATTGAGGGCCCAAATTGCCCAGTTTAAATTGAATAAGAGTGATGTGATTGGCACCCATAAACCGTCGTCTTCAGATTCTCAGAATTTTCACTATCAAGACACTATCAATAAATTACAATATGAAAATGAGTGTTTTCAAGCTGAAAATTCCAAAATCAAACAGCATTACAAAGAGCTATATGACTCGATTAAAGTCACACATAAAAATCACAATGTAAAGATAACTTCTTTGCTAAATGAGATTGAGAATCTAAAGACTTAGGTGAAAGGGAAAATGCCAATCATCACTAGTGAAAATGTTGTTCCAAAGGTTTCTGCTTGTAGAAAATATGCAATTGATGCTATGACTATTCCGCTTCCTCTTAGAAACAATAGGTCAGCTCATAAAGTTAATCACTCATCTTAAGGATAGTCTTGACATTCTTCATAAGACCGTAGAAGAGGATAGGATAGAGAAACCACTAGATAGTGCAGTTGTAGATGCCTGCTTCCTCACTTAACGATCTCAGGAACTCTTAGAATACGTCATTGGCACATGTCCTAAGATTAATAACAAGCGAGATAGGTTTATTGCATCTTCCTCAATGACTAAGAACAAGTATGTTACCTTTGATGTAACACTGAAAACATCTGAACCCAGCACATCAAAACCGGAAAAACAAATGGCAGTGAAACAAACTAATGTTCCCATCATTGCTTCTATAGGAGTAAATAGTGACACTAAACTAGCGGGTCAAAGCCTAGTCGTAATACAAAGAAAGATAGGACTGCGCCAGCTAAGAGTGCTCATGAGAAGAAAGTAGAAGTCCACCTTAGGAACAATAAGTTTGATTTGATAAAAAGGAGTCGTGTTGATTCTAGTATTAGCTATAAGCATACTGTAATTAATTCGAATTCTAATGCTATTTGTAAGACATGTAATGAATGCTTAATTTCTGGTAATCATGATGAATGTGTTGTGTCATTCTTGATGTCTTCTCAACGATCCCCAGTTAAGAATGTTAGGAAACCTAAACTGATTAAGCAAATTTGGAAAGCAACAGGAAAATTGTTTGCTCATGTTAGTTATCAATGGAGACCCACTGGAAGAAAATTAACTTTAGGAGATCAGTGCCTCTTAACTAGAATGACTAATTATAAAGTAGTGACTGTTAAGGAATGGAAGCCAACTGGTCAAATTTTCCCTCTAGAGACACAATGCCCTGTAACTAGGTCAATTGTTGCTACTAGTGAAGTTTCCACTGTGAATTCCATGGCATCTATGAATCCTGTAGTTCCAGAATTTGTTTGTGCTAACCAAACGAACCCCAGTTGCACGTGGGGATCCACCTTTTTCAGTTATCCATTGTTGTCTGTTTTCAAATGCAGGTCGTACAAATTGTCCTTTAGTATTTGGACTCAGGCTGCTCAAAACATATGACTGGGGATCGCTCACGGCTCAAGAATTTCGTGAATAAATTTATCGGGACAGTTAGATTCGGGAACGAACATTTTGGGGCAATTATGGGTTATGGATATTATGTTTTTGGTGAGAGTGTAATTTCCAGAGTATACTACGTGGAAGGACCTGGGCACAACTTGTTTTCTGTAGGTCAATTTTGTGATTCCAATCTTGAAGTTGCTTTTAGAAAACACACATGTTTCGTCAGAGAATTGGATGGTATTGATCCTCTTAAAGGCAGTCGTGGCACTAATCTGTACACCATCTCTATTGAAGACATGATGCGGTCCTCTCCTATTTGCTTACTGTCAAAGGCTTCAAAGAACAAATCATGGCTTTGGTATCATCGTTTAAATCACTTAAACTTCGGCACCATAAATGAACTTACTCGCAAGGATCTTGTTCGAGGAATGCCCAGATTGAAGTTTGAGAAGGATCATCTTTGTTCTGCTTGTCAACAGGGTAAAAGCAAGAAGCATGCTCACAAAACGAAAACTGTCAACACCATCATGGAAGTTCTTCACACCCTTCACATGGATCTGTGCGGACCAATGAGAGTGCAAAGTATAAATGGGAAGAAATATATTCTTGTGGTGGTCGACGACTACTCTTGGTTTACATGGTTTACATGGGTGAAGTTTTTGAGAACCAAGGATGAGAGTCCAGAGGTTATCATCAAACTTATCAAACAACTACAAATAAGACTCAACAAAACTGTCAGAATCATCCGCACAGACAATGAAACTGAGTTTGTTAACAAACAACTCATTCAGTTTTATGAAAGTTGTGGAAAACTAGAAGGGGGGTTGAATAGTTTTTACCTTTTTAAATTAATTCGCTTTGTGACTTAACGTGATTTCAAAGTAAATACACACAAACAAACAATATAAGTTAAGTAAGTAAGGAAAGGAACAACCAAACCACAACACGGAGATTTATAGTGGTTCGGCTACAAGGACTCTCTTCCTTGCCCTACTCCACTACTCGAGCCTCTAACTCGAGAGTTTTTCTTCACTAAGAAACAAACTCCCTTCTCGGCGGAGAAAACCTTTATACACGTCGCTTACACTTTATCCGGTACTAAACTAAACACCAGGTTCTTTACAAGGGTACAACCACTCCCGTTGGTTCTTTAACAAGGGTACAACCACTCCCGACACTCTATGTGTTTTGAGGACTAAAACACTAACCGATCACTACTGAATGAATGGTATAACAATGATGTGTAAACACTACTAGATCACACAGTAACTAATTAATCAAGACTTGCAACACAGTGTTGAAGCTTGTTGATGCTTGATCTCTTTTGCTACAAAAAGAAAGATCACTAAGAATGAAATGAATGAATGATATGGGTTAGTAATGTATAAATGAATGAATGTATAATTTATGCTATGTAAGTGATGAGTGTGCTTGAAAGATCAGCTTGCTATTTATAGGCAAAGCTGATCAATAGGGCACGGATTTGGCGGATCCAAATTCTGGGATCCGCCAGTTATGGTGTTTGGTTCCGCGGGAACCTGACAGCTAAGATATTCCCATATCTTTCCATATCTTGCACAATCTTTCCATATCTTCAAAGGTCAACTCCTTTGCTTGAAGATCTCTACAAGATATCTTACAAATCCTCAAGATATCCTAAAGATATCAAGATGAGGTATGCCATGATGTCATGTTAAAATTCTATTTTAAGAAATATAATTAGACATGTAAAAGTATGCAATGTAATTCCTAGTGATCATGTAATGAGTAAATGTGTTTTAAAAGACTTGTTACTATAAATGCAAAAGTCGTTAACTTATATCTATGCTTTGCTAAAGATAAACCTTATAGTTGTCATTAACAAAATAAAGCAAAGATTGTAAAATATAAATAACATTTTTAGGACGATATTTGTATTAACAATCTCCCCCTTTTTGTTGATGACAAAACATAAAGTTCATTTTTAAGCAATGGAATAAGTAAAGCGAAAGTCTTTTAAAAATATAGATTAAGTTAGTTTTAAGCAAGTTGTAAAAATTATTTTAAGCATAAAAGCTTGTACTGTGATGATCACAGTGATGTATGAACTTAATCCTATCTCCCCCTTTTTGTCGAAACAAAAAGAAGATATGTATAGCGGAATGTGGTGAACAATTCTTGGTTATTACTCCCCCTAAATTGGAGTACCAAGATTATTTCAATTATTTTGAGAACTTTAAAGCTCCCCCTTGGATAATACTCCCCCTAATTGAAGTACCAGGGTTATGATGCATGAACGTACAAAACAAATGGTTAGAATATGATATGCTCCCCCTTGATGTATACTCCCCATTGCTAGGGTACCAACGTAAACGTTTCAAGGATGAGAAATGCTACAAAATAATGAGTTAGTACATGATATACTCCCCCTTGATCTATAATACCCATTGCTAGGGTACCAACGTATATGATTCAAGGTTGAGAAAAGCTACAAAACAAAGGTTAGATGTGAATCAATCTAACCAAGTAGCATAATGCATATGTATAGGTCAACCAAGCATGATAGTTCAACCTATTTGACTTTAAAAAGTCAAAAATACGTGTCTGATCAAAAATGCACCTAAGTACAAGTGGTCAAATCATTATGAGAATTCAAACTAACCATACAATAATGTTATGTGAATCAAACAAACCAGGATATTATGCCAAATAGTGATCACCCACAAGCATAAAGATAACATCCATTACTTGAAAATTGTTTGTGACATAAGTCACTAAACATGATGTTACAACATAAAAAGTTCCAAGAGAAATCATGAAACAATCCTAAGAAATCCTATAAAAGTAGACTAGGAAGGAACTAAAAGTACCCATTGTGGAGGGTTGGTTGGATTTGGTGAAGATATGATGGAGGCAAGCCAAATAGATTCTAAATCCTTTGTATCACGTAAGTCAGAGTCCATCATGTTTGAAGAGGCGTTAAGAGGATCAAGTTCCTCATTGCCTTGAGTATTTGGTTGATTGAGCCACATTGATTCATCAATGGCTTGGAGTGTGGCAAGTAAATCATTAGGTTAAAGGTTGGGTGAATGTGGAGGTGATGATGCTTTTGTCATTTTAGGTGATACGGATGGTGGTGTGGTAGGTGATAGTGATCTTGGTTGAGATGGAGTAGGTGACGATGTGGTATCTACTATAGTTATGGTAAGTGATGGTGATCTTGATGGTATGTTAACTACTGGAGTTATGATGGGTGTTGTAATAGTACTAGATATAGTAGGGAAGTTCACATTAGAGATGGAATTTATGAACCAGTATGGTTTGACACTAATTCTAGCTGTCCTTCTGTGTGGTCTGGTCATGTTGGATTTGTTTGATTTATGCATTGTGAAGTTGTTTAGGAATGTGTAGATAGTTAGAGATGATGATGAAAATGTGAGTTGAGATCATTCTAAAGCTTCTAATTTATAGTCTTTAAGGTTCATGGAGATTGGTGTTTGGATTTGATTCATAAAGGAATGTTGATTACCAATGACTTGGAACAAAAAAAAGTTGCTTCTCATTTTATCAAAGTCAATCCATAGAAATGGAGTTGACATGAAGATGATCAGTGAGTGCAGGGGGTGACAGAAAAGCTTGTAATGTGATTGATTCACGGATTTCAAGGAACCAATAAGAGGGATCCTTGTATGTTAGAGAAATGTAACTTAGATGAAAATTTGAATATTCAAATTTTGGTGGGAAATTGATTTCTTATGGTCATAAGTGTTTCTAAATCATACTAATGATCCTAATGGTCAGCAGAATTATCCTAAAATCTAAAATCAATTATCGAAGGATCGGGATTAGCTAGGAAAATTTGAAAAAGTTACTGTTGGAGTAGGCAGATCCAACCGATAACAAAGGCGGAACAAAAATTTTGGTTTCGCAGAATCCGCAGGGTGAGAAATAGCGGAGCCAAAGTGTACAACAGGCGGAACCCAGAATTTGGTTCCGCCATATCCGCCGATCAGAAGTGCTAATTCTAACAGAGAGCATGTCATAATTTTTGTTACCCGTTCAAATCCCAAAAATTCTCCTAAAACATGTGTAACTACTAATATCTGATAGAATAAAACTAAAAACACAGGTTCTAACACATGGAAAATTGATAACAACAAGTTTTATCATCCTGCAACATTATGTTAGTTCACATAAAAGTCAATTACCAACATAATATCCTAAAACACACAGAGGTTTATCTCATCATTGTTTGAAAATGTATTATACCAAACAGTTCCCCAACCCTTACTTCTTGTTCATCTTCTTGTTGAGTTTCATGATCCACCGGCCTAAGTTCTTCATCATTCCTTTAGTTTGTCGAAATTCCTCTGATTCGTTTGACATGGAAGGAAGTTGACTCATGTATTCGGGTGGAGGAATCCTAGAATTGGGTAGACCATCTTCTTCACTAGCTGATGATGATGATGATGATGAGGTTGGAGGATGAGCACGTTTTCCTCTTGCTACGGCTACCCTATGATCACTAAGAGGAACAAAGGTGTGTGGAATTTCGGTGTAGTCAGGAAGGAAACCACTAGTGTTTCGAGGAATAGGTGCAAAGGCTTTAAACAGACGGGTAAGAAGCATTCCGTATGGCATGGCGGTGGTACCTAAGACTGGATTATCAGCCATTCTTTTGGCGATATAGTAGGCTAGGTTGAATTGTTGGTGGGTAGACACAGAATAGATCATGTAGAAAAGACTTGCATTGACATGGTCCCTATTTCCTATGGTGCTAATGACATTGGCTCTAAGAACTTCCCCCATCTTTTTAAATTGAGGCTTAAGCTCATTGAGCTCCATGGCAAATGGATCTCGATCTACTTGTTTACCTTGGCTTGTTCTAGTTGAGTTGTTTCCAGGATTAAAGAGATGTTCACAGATGATTTCTTTGGAAGTTAAGGGTGTGTCGTATGGGTGGATACGATCAAGGTTGGAATCTAGGATGGACAATGACCATTTGTCCGAATAATAGCAAGTTCCTCGATTGGTTATAAAGAAAGTCTGAATTGGTTTTAAGGAATAATTTTGTTACTTTGAAATGGATGTTCATGAATCCAAAGTCGTCTGAGCTAAGAGTTACGGTAGAATAGAATTCAAGTATAAACTTAGGAATAATGGGTTCATCTATGTCGAGAAGACTATCAAATTGGATAGCGGCTAATTGTTCACGGATATTGGTTTCTTCTAAAAATGACAGGTCTATGGTTCTACCCTCGTGAACATAACATTTTTTTAATGCCTTAAAGATTTTGACTTGATCTTCGGTGAGACCTTTGGTTTTGTTGTGTTCAGGTAGGTATTTGAGGGTGTCCTTATGGTCATAATTTATCATGGGAGGCATGATTATCCTAGAGATGAAAAATGCATAGGTTAGTTAAAACTATCGAAAATACGTATATATATTTCTAGTGTGTGCCTATATGGGGACAATGTGGAGGTGTGGTTATCTCGACTCTTTTTGATGGATGAAAATTTTGTTTATGCAAGTTTTATGATAAAATGAGAGATAACCCAAACGCTCCTACTTCAATGTAGCTTCATTTAAATGTACCCGAAAATATATATTAGTTATGTATTCCCTTTAGCATTCAAGAGACATAATGCAAGTGATGTTAAAAATATAACGTTTTGTATTTGTATGAACAATGTGCAAAAACCGTTTTTCCTAGTTGTGAGAAGATTTTTGTAAAAAATTTCTCATGGGGTTTTTGATAAATTATGATAATGTCCTATAAGATGCAATTCCTAACTATGAAAAACATGATTTGTTTTGCAATTTAGTGAATATGCTTCATGATTTTGCAAGAAATATGCATAAACCCCAAGTTTTGATTTTTATGCAAGAAATAGAAATACTAGACTCAGAATAGGAATTAGATATGATTATGATACTTATAGAGATGATTTAAGCACAAATTGGTTGTGGAGAATGACCTAATTTCTGAGTTTGGTGTGATAAGGGTCGAGTTCCAGTAGGATGTATGTTTTGGGGAATGTGATACACTGTACAGGGTGTTTGTTTAATATACTAAAAATTTGCTCAGCAAGCCGCGGATCCGGCGGAACCAAAACAAGGGATCCACCCTTGTTGTCGTTTGGATCCGCAGGATCAGACTTGAAATTTTGGTTATTGCCATGTTTGGTTAATCTAAGGTTTAAGCTAATGTTTTATCTACTCACTAGGTTCCATTAATCCTAAACCAAGTCTAAGAAAGTTGAAAGGTTCTCTCTTAAGAGGTTTTGTGAGGATGTCGGCAATGTTGTCCTCTGAGGATACTTTCTCAATTGAGATGTTTCCCTTCTGAACATTGTCGCGTAGGAAATGGTGTCGTATTTCTATGTGTTTGGTTCTAGCGTGTTGGACTGGATTTTTGCTAAGGTCGATAGCTCCTTTGGTGTCGCAAAGAATGGGAATGTCGTCGAGTTCAATTCCATAGTCGACGAAAGCTTGTTTCATCCACAGAGCTTGTTGGCAAGCTTTTTCTGCTGATACGTACTCGGCTTCAGTTGTTGATATTGCGAGGGCCGTTTGTTTCTTAGCAAACCATGAGGTGAGACAATGTCCTACAAAGGTACAAATACCACTTGTACTTTTCCTATCAACATAATCACCGGCATGGTCTGAGTTGGCATACACTATGGTTTCTACACCCGTTCCTTTGGGATACCATAATCCTAAATGTGTAGTGCCTTTTATGTACCTAAATATCCGTTTGACGGCTTCAAGATGGGATATTTTGGGATCTTCTTGAAAGCGTGCACATAGACAAACACTAAACATAATGTCCGGTCTACTAGCCGTGAGGTAGAGTAAACTACCAATCATCCCTCTATATTTAGTGCTATCTACGGATTCACTTTCGTCATCCTTGGTGAGTTTGGTTTCGGAAGACATTGGTGTTTTCATTGGTTTAGAATCTTCAAGACCAAATTTCTTAAGCATATCCTTGATATACTTAGATTGGTTGAAGAATATCCCATCTTCTAATTGTTTGATTTGGAGACCTAAGAAAAAGTTTAGTTCCCCCATCATACTCATTTCAAACTCGTCATGCATGATTTTTGAGAAATCGTCGCATAACTCTTGACAAGTTGAACCGAATATAATGTCATCCACATATATCTGGACTATGATAATATGTGAGCCTTTTTCTTCACTAGGCCCATGGTATACTTATGGTCAACTATGAAAGTCTTAAGTCGATCATACCAAGCTTTTGGTGCTTGCTTAAGTCCGTATAATGCTTTCTTAAGTTTGTAGACATGATTAGGTTTTTCAAAATCGGCAAAGCCGGGAGGTTGTGCAACGTACACTTCCTCATTAATAAAACCATTTAGAAAAGCACTTTTAACATCCATTTGGAATAGTTTAAAGTCGTGTGCACATGCATATGCAAGTAATATTCTAATTGACTCAAGCCTAGCGACGGGTGCAAATGTCTCGTCGTAATCTATACCTTCTTGTTGATTGTAGCCTTGAGCTACTAGCCTAGCTTTATTTCTAGACACTACTCCATTTTCATCCATTTTGTTCCTAAAAACCCATTTTGTTCCTATTATGGTTTGATTTTGGGGTTGAGGAACTAATGTCCAAACGTCATTTCTAATAAATTGATTAAGTTCTTCTTGCATAGCTACAACCCAAGATTCGTCTTTTATGGCCTCATTTATATTTTTAGGCTCAATGATTGAAACAAAACAAAAGAAGTTACTTTGGTTTTGGACTTCTGACCTTAATGTTCTTTCATTGATTTCTCCTATGATGTAATCTAATGGATGACTTCCAGATTCTTTTATATTAACTATTTCTCTTTTCACAGGTTCATCTTCTTTATCATTTTCTACATTTTATTGGTTTTCAACCATTTGACTTTCAACTAAGTCATCATCTACCAAAGGTGATGTCTTAGAGGGAGGTGGACTTTCGTCGAATGTTACGTTCAACGATTCCTCGACTCTTTGAGGTTTCTTTGTTCAAGACAATGTATGCTTTACTATTTTGTGAATATCCTAAAACTACACCTTCATAAGACTTTGGGTCAAACTTGGTGAGGTAATCCTTAGTGTTTAAGATGAAGCACTTGCTTCCAAAAACTCTAAAATATCCTAATGTAGGCTTTTTGCC
Source organism: Artemisia tridentata subsp. tridentata (assembly GCA_021014915.2). Lineage (NCBI taxonomy): Eukaryota > Viridiplantae > Streptophyta > Magnoliopsida > Asterales > Asteraceae > Artemisia > Artemisia tridentata. The sequence continues at coordinate 246,947,755 of CP139505.1, forward strand.
TCTATATAGCCCATATGGTGTTTTGTTCAAGAATGGTCTAATTAAGACTCTATTTAGGACGTATATGGATGTGTCAACGGCATTACACCAAAACTTTTGGGGTATATTTTGCTCATTTAACATCGTTCGACTCATTTCTTGAAGTGTCCTATTTTTACGTTCTACTACACCATTAGATTGAGGGGTTCGAGGAGCCAAGAAATTATGTGTCATGCCATTAGCATCACAAAAAGCTCCGAATTGGATTTCGTTATCAAATTCACGACTGTGGTCAGTTCTGATTGACACTATATTATTTCCTATTTGATTTTGAATTTTCTTACTTAGAATTTCAAATTTATCAAATGCCTAGTTTTTAGTTTTCAAGAACTTAGTCCAAATATACCTAGAGTAATCATCTACTATTACCAAAATATATAAGTTTCCCCCGTAACTTTGTATAGCGGATGGACCAAACAAATCCATATGCAATAATTCTAGACACCTAGATGTAGACACCATGTTTTTAGCCTTATGGTTATTATGTACTTGTTTCCCAATTTTGCAAGCATCACAAAACTGTTGGTCATATTTCAACTTGGTTAGGTTCCTAACGAGTACCTTAGATGATAAGGATTGGATTAGCCTCATATTGGCGTGTCACAACTCGTAATTTTAGGTCATTTTCCAAACCCCGACAATTTACTATTCATGAGTTACTATTCATAAATCACTATTCACCAATCACTATTCATCATTTCACTATTCATCATTTTTGAAGCCAGTTTGAGACTTTGAGAAGTCATCAAAAATTTTACTATTCACATGACACTATTCATTCTTGGGGGAAATTACTATTCATGGGCATCATTCATCATGTCGTAAACTAGGTTTACGAGTATTCAAATGCGCGTAACCAGTTAGGTTTAGCTGCGTATTCATGCATCATCAGTAAGGACACATCATACAGACTAGAGTAGTCTGCATATCATCAGTAATATCAGTACCATATCAGTTCATGTATGTGTCTGTGTGATTTTCATTAAAGTATGCATAATTGTTTAATTAACGTTACCACTCAGTCATTTCTATCAACAGTAAATCAGATACTCCAGACAATGATCCTAATACATTTTCAAGCTAATTATAATGATATAGAGATTATATTAGTACTTCACCCGGTGTTTTTAAACCAATCGTTACATTTTTCATTTGACGCTTATAACTCCGTCGATTTACGAAATTTCAATCCGATTATCATTCTAACACCCGATTCTTGCAAGGAACATGATTTTACAATTTTTACAACTTCGTCATATCTCATTTCACCTCGTCACGAGTTATTTCTAGTTAACTCGGTACCCGATAACACTCAATGTATACACAAATCAACTAAATCCATGGGACACTTGGCAAGATTACATCACATCCTTCCTAATTAGCCACATGTTGCCGCCCCCTACCCCCCCCCCCCCCAAAATTAGCCTAATGCATCCAAAATTCATTAATTGAATTTCGATGAATTAATTCCATACTCCACTAACTTAAACACATACACCATAAACCATTTTAGCTAACAAAGATCAAATCCTCTCATCCCATCTTCATCCCAATCGGCCACAACCATGAACACCATCCAAATCCATATATTTTTCAAGAACAAAGCATAAACATACTCCATTTACTATCCTAGTTAAAGTCTTGTGATCAAAACCTCAAGTTATTGCACCTTTCTCATCAAATCACTCCAAGATTGTAAGTAAACTTCAAGAACATCATTTTGATCTTTTCATTCTTTCATTTACTTCATATGATCATGTATTTTCAAGATTATACTAGTTTCTTTTGCAAGTTATTTATGTTTTGATACCATTTTGTTTATAAACTATCACAAACACTAGATCTATAAGTTTCACTAATAACCACATGAGATCCACCAAGGTTGGTGATGTTTAGGACTCCATGACACCCTAAGAAGGTGTATGGTAGGATATGCGAACTTGTGGAGTTGATTTGAGGTTGTATGATCAAGATTAGAACCATAGAAATGAGTTTTTAAAACGTATATATACCTACTGTCCAAAATCGTGTAAACTGGAAAACTCAGTAATTTTTGGCATATTTTGGCCTTCATATTCAGAAATTTCTTTCAAAAATGAAACAGTGGCCGTAAGAATCACTAAAAACCGACTTATAACGAAGGAGATATGATCCTTCGAAGTTAGACAACAAAAACTAATTTTCTGAAAATAAGCGTGCTGTTAGCCGAACTTTAAAGGACCAAACGAGGCGTTAGACGTGATCTAGACGACCCGACCCATTGATATTATGTTAGTTCATGTTATGACGAATCCGTGGATATAAAGAACGTAGAAAATGAGCTTATAACGACCGAGATATACACGTTCGAAGCCGACGAACTCTATTCTATTTTGTCAACTCTAATAGAAAGTATTTTTCAAAGTATATACGTTAACATTTTTACAAGCCATTACATTGATAGCTGGTTTTCTATCTATTCAAGACGTGTATGATCAAAAGTCCAATAACACGACACGAAAAACTTGTAACAACGTTTTATTTTCAAGGACGTCAAATTCATTTACAACACTTAACGTGCACTAATTCGCGACTAGTTTTGCGAGGCCGTTTTGGATATATTTTCACAAGTATGAAAAGTATTGTTTTGCGACGAAAACATTATATTTGCCAATAGAACACCAAACAAGGATCATGGAGTGTAGTTTTAACATATTTACGCGAAATGTGGTTTATAACTTAACAAGACGTCAAAATGTATTTTTCGACGATAAACATTGTTTTCAAAACTTTCGAGTGGTATCGATAACATACGTGTTTGCATGAGTAACATCATTTCAATTGCTTACCTTAGATCATATCATTCATGATAGGTCGCGGTTAGGAACCGAGCCTCATCTCATCATATCCATTGTGATCATTGTTGCTATATCATATCAAGTGAGTTTTCATAGCCCCGTTTTAAATTGTTTATTGATTTCTAAACTCTCGGGGGAGAATACATTGCACCATTTTTATATGCGGACCAAAGTATACAAACTCATTACATTGCTTAAGTTACATCATTGCCCAGATTAAAGTCCCCTTATATTATCATGAACCGTTAATTGTTAGAAAGCGAGAGTGAGTGGATAGATCTAATGAGGGTGACTCCTCCGTTCGGGTTGGTAGCACCAACTGGTCAAACAAACGCATTTCATTTCTGTCACATTTGAGTGATTGGCAAACACTCGGTTGGGGCATTTATTCAGTCTAGCTTCGGAGTCATGAGCTTAGAGCTAATGTATCATTTTTATGTGGCATGGATTTGTCATACACTTTATACTTGTGGTTTCCGTACAATCATTCATTTACATTAACCTATGATCTCACCAACATTTTTGTTGACCATTTTTAGCAATGTATTTTCAGGTAATTAAGGTATCGCATGTTGGCTTGCATATGGACATCATGGAGTCGCGGAGTCGACGCGTCTCACTTTATATTTTATGCACTTATCCATCGTTTGAATTGTATGAACTTGTTTTCTGAAAATTTGTTTCACCTTTTGGGACCTAGCTTTATAACTCTGAATGTTTTTAAATAATCAAACGATGTATTTTCTAAACGACACTTTAGGTCGTTCAATATAACTACAACTTTGGTGCTATAACCAGTCGTGCCCCTGAATGACTTATTTCGCTGCAAGTCACGAAATTTGGGGGTGTGACAGATTGGTACCAGAGCAAAGGTTATAGCGAACTAGGTTATTCATTATACCCTAGACTATAGCTGCACCATCATAGCATCTCATCATTGTGGCATAAGTGCATATTCATTATATCACATGTAGTGATTGCGATTTCATACATATATCATTTCATCATAACCCGCATTGTGTAGATGTTTATTTACTTTTATTTCACATATGTTGTTTCAGTGAAGTCTTCGGATTCACACCCTATTGTTATCTCGTCTGACTCTGAGTTAGCGGACGATACTTCTTCACTACTCACTATCATTTTATCATCAGTGGAGCCTACTCCACAGTCTTCACCAGTTATGTCAGAGGCCGAGACAGAACCCTTTGAGGTGGGGGAAGTCGTGCCTACACCACCAGTTTCACCTGTGATCCGTCGTGGTCCCAGAGTTGTTCCGGTTATTCAGCCGGGGCAGCAGATACCCTATGGTCGAGTTTACCGTACATATCCAGGTGGGCCGCGCATGAAGCGTACTGTTGCTAAGCGGGTTCATCGCCTCACAGTCAGATCACCAGCTGCATTTGTATCTTTACCACCACCATCATCACTTACTTCATCTCAGCCACTCCGTCGCCGCTTGACAGCGAGGAGGAGTGTGACATTCGGTACACCACCACCAGTATCACCTTTACCATCCTTATCATCATTGTCTCCACCATTGCCATCCCTATCAGCACCACAGATGCCATCAGCACCAACTCACATCAGATATCCTACTCCTATGTCAGACCTACCGCTCAAGAAGCGGGTTCGTCTTGATATCTCATCTCCAGATACTTCAGATGCCACAGAGACAGCACCACCCAGCAGATTCGAGGTTGGTGAGAGCTCGAGGGTTGCTGCTGATAGATTGACTATTGCTGCTACATTTGACTCACGATTAGATCAGCTTCAGGCAGAGATTAAGAGAGCATTATCTCATCTAGACGAGACTCCAGTGAGCCGTATTGAGGCCATTGAGGAGGAGGTCGAGGGATTGATCCAGGGCAGGGTTGCCATTGATGTGTCGCACCAGGGTTTAGAGGCTCGTCAGTTGGAGAGTTCAGAGCATATCACTCAGCTTAGACAAGAGGTACCGGGGTTAGTTGACAGAGTACAGAGGTTTCAGGATGAGCATCACGGCCTGGTCGATGAGTTATCTTCAGTTCAGGCTAGGTTGTCTGCATCAGAGACTAGAGATACTGACCTTCAGATTCGAGTTCAGTACCTAGAGGAGATTGTTGTTGCGATGTCTAGGGATCTTCAGAGGATTTTCCACAGGCTAGATGGAGCACCCGGTGGAGGTGCCTAGTGTTAGACTGTTATCATATAGCTTGTACATTATTATCCTAGTCCCGGGGTGTGGGACATAGTTAGTACTTGTTGTGTTTTGCTTGTAGTACAAACAAATATATCAAGTGTGACTCTACTATGCGGGATTTTTGTTGTACTATTTTATGATATCGGTCTGCGTAACCGAAATTTTCATGTATTATATTCATATGCGCTGTGATTATACTTATGATGTTTCGTTGTGGTTTCATTGTATTTATACATGTTGTGGTTGTATTTATACGTATTGTGGATGTATATACATGTTGTGGTTGTGTATATTGTGTATGATGATCAATTCCATTGTGAGTTCTCATTGTTGTATTCTTTTGTGATTGTGAAGAAATATGCCACCCAAAAGAGCTACTCCTGCTATGACACCCGCCCAGATCAAGAGACTTGTTGCCGACAGTATTGAGGCAGCATTGGTAACTGAAAGAGCTGCCGTAGCTGCAGCTGCTGCTGAAGCTGCTTCGCGGGCAGAAGCCGCAGGAACAAATACTAATGGAACAAATGGCCGTAAATGTACGTACAAAGATTTCAAGAGTGGTGATCCAGAAAAATTCAAAGGCATTGAAGGAGCCACTGCCATGATCCGATGGTTTGAAAAGACAGAATCAGTATTCCTTCTATGCAACTGTCCGGATGACAGCAAGGTTAAGTTTGCTACTAGTACACTCGTTGGGGAAGCTATGTCATGGTGGAATTCGTATGCAAAGCCCATGGGAATGGAGAATGCTCACAAGCTTACATGGGATGAATTCAAGAAGTTGCTGACAAAGAAGTTTTGCCCACGAACAGAAGTGAAAAAGATGGAAGCAGAGTTTTATGAACTAGTGACTGCAGGTAATGATATTGAGGCTTACATCAGGAGATTCCAGGAATTGGCAGCATTATGTTCGACGATGGTTCCGGATACTGAGAAGCTATTAGAGAATTTCATTGGAGGATTACCTCACAACATCCGTGGAGATGTGATTTCTTTTGACCCACAAACATTGGATGAAGCAATCAGAATGTCTCAGAAACTCATGGCTCAGATAGTAAAGAAAGGAACTGCTTCAGACAACAACAACACCAACAGTAACCGTAACTCGAACAACAACTACCGAAACAACAACTATAACAGCAACCGAAACAATTCCAATAACAACAATAACAAGAGAAATTGGGACAACAACCAGAGTAGCAATGTTACTCAACCACCACCCTAGAGACAGGAAACTGCAAAGCCTTACATTGCAGGTCAAACTGAGAAAAGAGGTTACAGTGGTACTTTACCCAAGTGCAACAAATGCCAAACCCATCATAATCCTGGAAATTGTCCGAATCCGTGTGGAAACTGTAAAAAGGTTGGTCATTCACCCAGGGATTGCAAAGCTCTGATTATGGTTGATAATCAGAAGCCCCCAGTAACATGCTTTAGATGTGGAGAAGTTGGACACTTCAAGAAGGAATGTCCGAAAGGAAAGAATGAGGGAAACAATAACCAAGGTGGAACAGCTAGGGGAAGAGCTTATGTCCTTGGAGGAGAAGATGTCAGGGAGGACCCGAGTGTCGTTACGGGTATGTTCCTCATTAATAATCGTTATGCATCCATACTATTTGATTCAGGAGCCGATAGATGTTTTGTTTCTACTGCACGCACCATTACTCAACATTGAACCAACCGCATTAGATACTCCCTATCACATTGAACTAGTTAACGGTAGTTTAGTTGGCACCGACACGATCATTCGTGGTTGCACTCTTAATTTTCTCAATCACCCATTCAATATAGACCTCATGCCAATAGAACTTGGAAGTTTCGATATTGTCATCGGTATGGATTGGTTATCTCAACATCATGCCAGAATCATCTGTGATGAAAAAGTTGTTCATCTTCCTTATGATGGCAAAACATTGGTCGTTCGCGGAGAACGCAGTGGGACTAGACTCAGCATCATTTCGTGCATTAAAACAAAGAAATACATAAAGAAGGGTTGTTATGCATTCTTGGCTCATATCACAGAAAAGAAGTCGGAAGAGAAGCGACTTGAGGATGTGCCAACAGTTAGAGATTTTCCAGAAGTTTTTCCAGAAGACTTGCCAAGACTGCCACCTACTCGCCAAGTCGAATTTCAGATTGAATTAGTACCGGGAGCCGCACCGATTGCGCGAGCACCTTATCGACTTGCACCTTCAGAAATGCAAGAGTTGTCAAACCAATTGCAAGAGCTCTTGGATAAAGGATTCATTAGGCCGAGTTCATCGCCTTGGGGAGCACCAGTTTTGTTTGTAAAGAAGAAAGATGGATCTTTCAGAATGTGCATTGATTATCGAGAGCTAAACAAATTAACGGTGAAGAATCGTTATCCACTTCCCAGGATCGACGATTTATTCGATCAGTTGCAAGGTTCCAGTTATTACTCCAAGATCGACTTGAGATCGGGTTAACATCAGCTTAAGGTTCGGGAGGAGGATATCCCGAAGACAGCGTTCAGAACACGCTATGGTCATTATGAATTTCAGGTAATGCCGTTCGGATTAACCAACGCACCAGCTGTGTTCATGGATCTCATGAATAGGGTGTGCAAGCCGTATCTAGACAAGTTTGTGATCGTATTCATTGATGATATCTTGATCTACTCAAAGAGCGAAGAAGAGCACCGAGAACACCTCAGAACAATCCTAGAACTGCTCAAGAAAGAGAAACTGTATGCCAAATTTTCAAAGTGTGATTTTTGGATCAGAAGAGTACAATTTCTTGGTCACGTCATTGATAGTCAAGGACTACAGGTTGATCCAGCAAAGATTGAGACAGTTAAAGATTGGGCAACGCCAAAAACTCCCACAGAAATTTGTCAATTCTTAGGACTTGCCGGATATTACAGAAGGTTCATTGAAGGGTTTTCCAAAATAGCTAAGCCACTGACCAAGTTGACACAAAAGAACCAGAAGTACGATTGGGGAGAAAAGCAAGAGACCACTTTTCAGTTGTTGAAACAGAAACTTTGTAGCACGCCAACTTTGTCATTGCCAGAAGGGATTGAAAACTTCGTGGTATATTGCGATGCTTCACACAAAGGACTTGGGGCAGTGTTAATGCAAAATGAGAAGGTGATAGCTTATGCATCTCGTCAGCTTAAGAAGCATGAGAAGAATTACACTACTCACGATTTAGAGTTGGGTGCCGTTGTTTTCGCACTCAAGATTTGGAGGCATTATCTTTATGGAACAAAGTGTGTAGTATTTACAGACCACAAAATCTTACAATACATTCTTGATCAGAAGGAACTTAACATGAGGCAACGTCGTTGGTTGGAACTACTTAGTGATTACGACTGTAAAATCTGATATCATCCAGGAAAAGCCAACGTTGTGGCAGATGCACTCAGTCGGAAAAAGAGACTCAAGCCTTTGAGAGTCAGATCATTGGGAATGACAATTATTTCACCACTACCATCAAAGATCCTAGAGGCTCAGGTAGAAGCACTCAAGGAAGAAAACCTACCAAGTGAAACACTTAAAGAAATGCAAGATAATGTAAACGGTTTAGTAAGGAGATCAGATGGAACATTATGCTTCAAGGATAGAAGTTGGATACCTCTCTATGGTGGTATACGAGAGTTGATCATGCACGAATCACATAAGTCAAAGTACTCTATTCATCCAGGTTCTGATAAGATGTACCAGGATCTCAAGAAGCTTTATTGGTGGCCCAATATGAAAGCAGAGATAGCTACGTATGTCAGTAAATGCCTTACTTATGCTAAAGTGAAAGCCGAGTACCAGAAGCCATCAGGATTACTTCAACAACCAAAGATTCCCTAGTGGAAGTGGGAACGCATTACAATGGACTTTGTCACTAAACTTCCCAAAACATCAGGAGGTTTCGATGCTATTTGGGTAATAGTTGATCATCTCACCAAGTCAGCTCATTTCATTCCAATCAAAGAGACTTACACTATGGATCAGCTCGCCAGACTTTGCGTCAAGGAAATTGTCTCAAGGCACGGTGCACCAATTTCTATCATTTCCGACAGAGATAGTCGCTTTACTTCAAATTTTTGAGAATCATTGCAAGACTCATTTGGATCAAAGTTAGACATGAGTACCGCCTATCATCCTCAGACCGATGGTCAGAGCGAGAGAACGATTCAGACATTGGAAGACATGCTCAGGGCATGTGTCATTGATTTTGGAAATGGTTGGGCTAACCATTTGCCATTGATCGAGTTCTCTTGCAATAACAGTTATCATACGAGCATAAAAGCTGCACCATTCGAGGCACTCTACGGTCGTAAGTGCAGGTCCCCAGTTTGTTGGGCCGAAGTTGGTGATGTACAACTAACAGGTCCAGAGTTGGTTAGAGAGACAACCGAAAAGATAATTCAGATTCGAGAAAGACTCCAAACAGCCAGAAGTCGACAGAAAAGTTACGCCGATGTTCGACGCAAACCATTAGACTTTCAGGTTGGAGACAAAGTCATGTTGAAAGTCTCGCCTTGGAAGGGCGTGATACAATTCGAGAAGCGCGATAAGTTAAACCCGAGATACATAGGACCATTCGAGATTCTGGAAAAGGTTGGTCCGGTAGCATACAGGCTGGAGCTTCCGTCAGAGGTCAGCAATGTACATAGCATGTTTCATGTCTCAAACCTCAAGAAATGTCTTTCAGACGAGCGTCTCGTAATTCCATTGGAAGAAATTCAGATCAATGATAAGCTTAACTTTGTGGAAGAACCAGCAGAAATCATGGACCAGGAGGTCAAACAGTTGAAACAAAGTCGAATTCCAATCGTCAAAGTTCGCTGGAATTCTCGCAGAGGTCCTGAGTTTACTTGGGAACGGGAAGACCAGATGCGACTCAAACACCCACATCTTTTCACCGAGACCACTCCAGAGAACAACATCAGCTAAATTCAGGGACTGAATTCCTTTTAGGGTGGTCGACTATCACAACTCGTAATTTCAGGTCATTTTCCAAACCCCGACAATTTACTATTCATGAGTTACTATTCATAAATCACTATTCACTGATCACTATTCATCATTTCACTATTTATCATTTTTGAAGTCAGTTTGAGACTTTGAGAAGCTATCAAAAATTTTACTATTCACATGACACTATTTATTCCCGGAGGGAAATCACTATTCATGGGCATCATTCATCATGTCGTAAACTAGGTTTACGAGTATTCAAATGCGCGTAACCAGTTAGGTTTAGCTGCGTATTCATGCATCATCAGTAAGGATACATCATACAGACTAGAGTAGTCTGCATATCATCAGTAATATCAGTACCATATCAGTTCATGCATGTGTCTGTGTGATTTTCATTAAAGTATGCATAATTGTTTAATTAACGTTACCACTCAGTCATTTCTATCAACAGTAAATCAAATACTACAGACAATGATCCTAATACATTTTCAAGCTAATTATAATGATATAGAGATTATATTAGTACTTCACCCGGTGTTTTTAAACCAATCGTTACATTTTTCATTTGACGCTTATAACTCCGTCGATTTACGAAATTTCAATCCGATTATCATTCTAACACCCGATTCTTGCAAGGAACATGATTTTACAATTTTTACAGCTTTGTCGTATCTCATTTCACCTCGTCATGAGTTATTTCTAGTTAACTCGGTACCCGATAACACTCAATGTATACACAAATCAACTAAATCCTTACACTAATGGGACACTTGGCAAGATTACATCATATCCTTCCTAATTAGCCACATGTTGCCGCCCCCTACCCCCCACAAATTAGCCTAATGCATCCAAAATTCATTAATTGAATTTCGATGAATTAATTCCATACTCTACTAACTTAAACACATACATCATAAACCATTTTAGCTAACAAAGATCAAATCCTCTCATCCCATCTTCATCCCAATCGGCCACAACCATGAACACCATCCAAATCCATAGATTTTTCAAGAACAAAGCATAAACATACTCCATTTACTATCCTAGTTAAAGTCTTGTGATCAAAACCTCAAGTTATTGCACCTTTCTCATCAAATCACTCCAAGATTGTAAGTAAACTTCAAGAACATCATTTTGATCTTTTCATTCTTTCATTTACTTCATATGATCATGTATTTTCAAGATTATACTAGTTTCTTTTGCAAGTTACTTATGTTTTGATACCATTTTGTTTATAAACTATCACAAACACTAGATCTATAAGTTTCACTAATAACCACATGAGATCCACCAAGGTTGGTGATGTTTAGGACTCCATGAACACCCTAAGAAGGTGTATGGTAGGATATGCGAACTTGTGGAGTTGATTTGAGGTTGTATGTTCAAGATTAGAACCATAGAAATGAGTTTTTAAAACGTATATATACCTACTGTCCAAAATCGTGTAAACTGGAAAACTCAGTAATTTTTGGCATATTTTGGCCTTCATATTCAGAAATTTCTTTCAAAAACGAAAGAGTGGCCGTAAGAATCACTAAAAACCGACTTATAGCGAAGGAGATATGATCGTTCGAAGTTAGACGACGAAAACTAATTTTCTGAAAATAAGTGTGCTGTTAGCCGAACTTTAAAGGACCAAACGAGGCGTTAGACGTGATCTAGACGACCCGACCCATTGAGATTATGTTATTTCATGTTATGACGAATTCGTGGATATAAAGAACGTATAAAACGAGCTTATAACGACCGAGATATACACGTTCGAAGCCGACGAACTCTATTCTATTTTGTCAACTCTAATAGAAAGTATTTTTCTTAGTATATACGTTAACATTTTTACAAGCCATTACATTGATAGCCGGTTTTCTATCTATTCAAAACGCGTATGATCAAAAGTCCAATAACACGACACGAAAAACTTGTAACAACGTTTTATTTTCAAGGACGTCAAATTCATTCACAACACTTAACGTGCACTAATTCGCGACTAGTTTTGCGAGGCCGTTTTGGATATATTTTCACAAGTATGAAAAGTATTGTTTTGCGACAAAAACATTATATTTGCTAATAGAACACCAAACAAGGATCATGGAGTGTAGTTTTAACATATTTACACGAAATGTGGTTTATAACTTAACAAGACGTCAAAATGTATTTTTCGACGATAAACATTGTTTTCAAAACTTTCGAGTGGTATCGATAACATACGTGTTTGCATGAGTAACATCATTTCAATTGCTTACCTTAGATCATATCATTCATGATAGGTCGCGGTTAGGAACCGAGCCTCATCTCATCATATCCATTGTGATCATTGTTGCTATATCGTATCAGGTGAGTTTTCATAGCCCCGTTTTAAATTGTTTATTGATTTCTAAACTCTCGGGGGAGAATACATTGCACCATTTTTATATGCGGACCAAAGTATACAAACTCATTACATTGCTTAAGTTACATCATTGCCCAGATTAAAGTCCCCTTATATTATCATGAACCGTTAATTGTTAGAAAGCGAGAGTGAGTGGATAGATCTATTGAGGGTGACTCCTCCGTTCGGGTTGGTAGCGCCAACTGGTCAAACAAACGCATTTCATTTCTGTCACATTTGAGTGATTGGCAAACACTCGGTTGGAGCATTTCATTCAGTCTAGCTTCGGGGTCATGAGCTTAGAGCTAATGTATCATTTTTATGTGGCATGGATTTGTCATACACTTTATACTTGTGGTTTCTGTACAATCATTCATTTACATAAACCTATAATCTCACCGACATTTTTGTTGACCATTTTTAGCAATGTATTTTCAGGTAATTAAGGTATCGCATGTTGGCTTGCATATGGACATCATGGAGTCGCGGAGTCGACGCGTCTCACTTTATATTTTATGCACTTATCCATCGTTTGAATTGTATGAACTTGTTTTCTGAAAACTTGTTTCACCTTTTGGGACCTAGCTTTATAACTCTGAATGATTTTAAATAATCAAACGATGTATTTTCTAAACGACACTTTAGGTTGTTCAATATAACTACAACTTTGGTGCTATGACCAGTCGTGCCCCTGAATGACTTATTCCGCTGCAAGTCATGAAATTTGGGGGTGTGACATGGCGTGACCTAAACGTCTTTGCCATAGAGTTGAATTTTCGTCCAGAGAGGTGAGACAAAGTTTGTCTTTAGATCTTTTGTCTAATTTCATAACGTAAATGTTATTCTTCAAAATACCTTTTCCTACGGTTATGCCATCCTTAAGTATTTTACTTCCATTTTCACTAAAAAGGACGTTATACTTTTTGCGGCATAATTGACTAATACTGAGCAAGTTAAATCCTAAGTTATCTATATGAGAAACATCATCAATAGTGAGAGAGTCATGAGAAATCGTACCTTTGACGATGATTTTACTTTTAAGCTTGCTACCGAATGTGACATTACCTCCGTCGTACACTTGGTAGGTTGAGAAAAGGCTTTTGTTTCCCGTCATATGTCTTGAACACTCACTATCTTTGATCCACTCATCTGGTTCTAACTCAACTTCCAAGCACACCTAAGTTCAAGGAAAACTCAAGCGTTTAGTCCCCAATATCTCATGGGTCCGTTTGGGTTAAACATAACAATATCATGGTTCATGTATGCAAATGGTGGACAAGTGTTCCATGGCATGTAGTTGGGACCTTAAAAGTTCCTAGACATGTTTTAGTTCCAACTATTTTGATGATGATGCTGTGAGTTAAGGTTACTCTTAGGAAAGGGGTGTTTGGGAAAACTAGTTTTAGGCCTCTGTTGAATCGTTTTAGTCCTAAACTCATTTTTAACTTGACCCTTTCCTATAGTAACTGCTGGTTTTTGTTTGTTATCAGTTGTACTAGTGCTAGGTTTCTTTGTGACCTTAACAAATTCGGTACGATCCGAATTATGAACCTTCTGTTCATCAACTGTACCTGCGGATCCTTTTGGTACAACTGGTGGATCTAAAATTTTGGATCCGTCAGATCCGTGGGTGCTTGACTTAGTTGGAACAGGTTCTTGTACTTTCACAGTTTGTTTCTCAAAGTCACTTAAGTTTCTTAGTTTCATAAAATGTAGCTTGGTCTTATCAAGCTGAAGCTTTTGATCTTTCATTATATCATCCATACAATTAATGTGTTTATCAAACCTTTTAAATTTAGAATTTAGTTTGATAACTTTTTCCTGTGTGGACTTAAGTGTTTCTATTTCTAGTTTAAGTTCTTGAAATGAGACACATGTTTCCTTAGCATCTTTAACCTTTTCTAATCTTAAAGCTTTCTCTTTTAACCAATATACTTCGTTTTTCAAAAATTCCTTTTTGGTTTTTAAGAACTTGTTTTTGCTTATGATTTTAAGGGTAATTTCACACAGTTTGTTATATTCTATTTCTACTGTGTCATCATCAATAGAGGAGTAGGATGAGTCAGATAGTAACTCGCTAGATTCATTAGCCATAAGAGCAACTTCGTCATTCTTAGGCTCGTCGTCATCACATTCACTGTCACTCCAAGATCCACTAACAAATGCTTTTTGAGACTTGTTCTTTGGAGGCTTTGGGCATTCTCCTATTAGGTGACTAGAATCCCCACACCTAAAACACTTCCTATCTACTTTTCCTTTTCTATCATCACGGTCTTTCCGGAAGGATTTCTTTTCTTCACGAGGTGGTCTTACAAACTTTCCTCCTCTTACGGCCATGCCATATTCTTCATCTTCGCTACTAGAACTAGACTCTTCATTATCACTTGACTCTACCCTAGCTTTCAAGGCAATGGACTTCATCTTCTCCTTTTTTCCTTTAACTATTTCTGAGTCTTTTTCCATCACCATCTCGTGAACTTTGAGATTTCCGATGAGCTCGTCCAGTGTCATGCTTGAAAGATCCTTGGATTCTTCAATAGCTGTCACATTTTCTCTCCACTTCGGATGAAGTGCTCTAAGAAATTTCCTGACAAAATTCTTAATAGAAAAAGATTCGTCAAGTGCTTTAAGAGATGTAATAATAGTATTGAACCTGGAAAAAGCACTATCAATGGTCTCATCTTCAGAGATAACAAATTGTTCACATTGTTGAACAAGAAGATCAATTTTGTTATCTTTGACTTGTGAGTTCCCTTGATGAGTGATAATCAATGATTTCCAAATATCTTTAGCCGTTTTACACATAAAAACTCTTTCATATTCTTTCTTAGGTAAGGCATTATAAAGCATCATTTTGGCTTCATTATTTTTGGCAATCAGCTTCTTTTGCTCATCACTATGACGAGTAAGAGAAGTACCCTCATCCCGACCATCTAATATATTTGATATAGGTTTATTATCACCTTCTACAATAATATATCACAAATCTATATCCTTTGACTTCACATAAGTTTCAAAGCGATTTTTCCAATATATAAAACTATTTAGTTCAAATAGTGGTGGTCTTTGTATAGATTGCCCTTCTTTAAAGTTTTCAAAATCCATTGATCGTTTCAAGTTTTAAAATACAATATATTTGAAAATCTTGAATAACGTAGCTCGGATGCCAACTGTGGAAAACTAGAAGGGGTGTTGAATAGTTTTTACCTTTTTTAAATTAATTCGCTTTGTGACTTAACGTGATTTCAAAGTAAATACACACAAACAAACAATATAAGTTAAGTGAATAAGGAAAGGAACAATCAAACCACAACACGGAGATTTATAGTGGTTCGGCTACAAGGACTCTCTTCCTTGCCCTACTCCACTACTTGAGCCTCTAACTCGAGAGTTTTTCTTCACTAAGAAACAAACTCCCTTCTCGGCGGAGAAAACCTTTATACACGTCGCTTACACTTTATCCGGTACTAAACTAAACACCAGGTTCTTTACAAGGGTACAACCACTCCCGTTGGTTCTTTAACAAGGGTACAACCACTCTCGACACTCTATGTGTTTTGAGGACTAAAACACTAACCGATCACTACTGAATGAATGGTATAACAATGATGTGTAAACACTACTAGATCACACAGTAACTAATTAATCAAGACTTGCAACACAGTGTTGAAGCTGTTGATGCTTGATCTCTTTTGCTACAAAAAGAAAGATCTCTAAGAATGAAATGAATGAATGATATGGGTTAGTAATGTATAAATGAATGAATGTATAATTTATGCTATGTAAGTGATGAGTGTGCTTGAAAGATCAGCTTGCTATTTATAGGCAAAGCTGATCAATAGGGCACGGATTTGGCGGATCCAAATTCTGGGATCCGCCAGTTATGGTGTTTGGTTCCGCGGGAACCTGACAGCTAAGATATTCCCATATCTTTCCATATCTTGCACAATCTTTCCATATCTTCAAAGGTCAACTCCTTTGCTTGAAGATCTCTACAAGATATCTTACAAATCCTCAAGATATCCTAAAGATATCAAGATGAGGTATGCCATGATGTCATGTTAAAATTCTATTTTAAGAAATATAATTAGACATGTAAAAGTATGCAATGTAATTCCTAGTGATCATGTAATGAGTAAATGTGTTTTAAAAGACTTGTTACTATAAATGTAAAAGTTGTTAACTTATATCTATGCTTTGCTAAAGATAAACCTTATAGTTGTTATTAACAAAATAAAGCAAAGATTGTAAAATATAAATAACATTTTTAGGACGATATTTGTATTAACAATCTCCCCCTTTTTAACAAAATAAAGCAAAGATCGTAAAATATAAATAACGTTTTTAGGAAGATATTTGTATTAACAAAAGTATTGGCATAACTCACTAGAAAAGTGTTTCACGTACTCCTCAGTAGAACGGAGTTGTTGAAAGACGAAATCGTACTCTTGTGGAAGATGCACGAACCATGCTGATATTTTCCAAGGCACCGATGTTTCTTTGGGTGGAAGCAATTGCTACAGCCTGTTACACCCAAAACCGATCCTTGATACATACTCTTCACAACAAAACTCCTTATGAGCTGACACATGGCAAGAAACCAGATCTTTCCTTTTTACGAGTGTTCGGTGCTCTATGCTACCCAACAAACAACAGTCAGGATCTGGGAAAACTAAAGGCTAAAGCAGACATAGGATTCTTCGTTGGATATGCACCCGATCGCAAGGGATACCGAATCTACAACAAACGAACCTGAAAAATCATGGAAACCATTCACGTGACATTCGATGAGCTGACTGAGCAAACGGCTCCTGGACACACAAGTTCTGGACCCGCTCCTAATCTTTTGTCTCTTGGACCAATTAGTTCAGGTCTTGTACAGCGTCCCACTCCTACAGTTTCTTATGTACCCCCTACTAGTGAGGAGTTGAAGAATTTGTTTCATCCGATGTTTGATGAATACTTTGAGCCACCAACTGTTGATACTACTACTGAAGCTCCACCTTTACCTCCAATTGCTGATGCTCAACTTCCACACAACTCAGATGGTCCATCTGTATCTGTCTCAATTAGTCAAGACGCACCATCTGCCACTCACTCACTATCATCATCGAATATTCAATCTCCTTCGGTATAGCAAGGCTCTGTAGTTGACCATTCTTTTGAAGTGAATCCTTTTGCTCCTGCTGATGATGCTCCATTCGAGAATATATTTTCTCCAAAATTTTCTACTGAGACATCTTCTTCAGGGGATCCTAACACAGCAACATCAGTTCCTTACCCTCAACCACATGAACATCTCAGAAAGTGGACCAATGATCATCCAATTGACAACATCATTGGAAATCCTTCTCGTCCGGTATCCACACAAAAGCAACTTGCCACCGATGCATTGTGGTGCTTCTTTAATTCAGTACTATCCAAAGTTGAACCCAAAGATTTCAAGATGCTTTGTCTAAAACGCTGGTTTACTGCAATGCAAGAAGAAATTCACGAGTTTGATCGACTTGAAGTATGGGAATTAGTGCCTCCTCCAGATAGTGCAATGATTATCGCTCTTAAGTGGATCTTCAAAGTGAAACTTGATGAGCATGGCGACGTTCTGAAAAATAAGGCACGGCTTGTTGCAAAGGGATATCGTCAAGAAGAGGGCTTAGACTTTGAAGAATCATTCTCAGCTGTTGCTCGAATTGAAGCCATAAGAATCTTTCTCGCCAGTGCTGCTAGTCAGAATATGATAGTCTACCAAATGGATGTTAAGACAGCATTCTTGAATGGTGATTTGAAAGAGGTAGTCTATGTCAGTCAACCAGAAGGATTTATGGATCCTGAACGCCCTACTCACGTCTATCGTCTGAAGAAGGCTCTCTATGGCCTAAAGTAGGCACCTAGGGCATGGTATGACACTTTGTCTAAGTTTCTTTTGGCAAAAAATTCTCCAAATTTGTTGTTGATCCCACGCTATTCACTAGGAAAACGGGCAAACATCTACTTCACGTTCAGATCTACGTAGATGACATTATCTTTGCCTCCTCTGATCCTATGGAATGTGATCGTTTTTCTAATGAGATGAGCTCCAAGTTCCAAATGTCTATGATGGGACAAATGTCGTTCTTCTTGGGTTTACAAATTTCTCAAAGTCCCGGAGGCATATTCATTAATCAATCCAAGTATGCAAATGAAATATTGAAGAAATTTGGATTTGATTCAAGTGATCCTGTTGACACTCCTATGGTTGAGAAATCGAAGTTGGGTGAAGACCTCTCTGGGATCCCTGTTGATCAAACCAAGTTTCGAAGCATGATTAGATCCTTAATGTATCTCACCGCTAGTAGGCCAGATCTCCTGTTCGCAGTATGCATGTGCACTCGGTACCAGTCTAAGCCCACTAAAAAGCATTTGGAAGCGGTAAAGCAGGTCTTTCGATACCTTCAAGGAACTATTCACATGGGTCTCTGGTATCCAAAGGATACCGCCATGGCACTCACGGCCTATGAAGATGCAGACCATGCGGGGTGTCAAGATACTCGTCGAAGTACGTCGGGAGGTGCTCAGTTTCTGGGAGAAAAGTTGGTAAGCTGGTCATCTAAGAGGAAAATGAGTACATCTATATCTTCCACAGAGGCTAAATACATTGCCATATCTGCGTGTTGTGCTTAAATCCTATGGATGAGATCTCAACTATCGGACTATGGCTTTGCATACAACAAGATTCCTCTGTATTGTGATAACAAAAGTGCTATAGCTCTTTGCTGCAACAATGTCCAACACTCCCGATCAAAGCACATCGACATCCGGCATCACTTTATAAGGGAACATGCTGAGAAAGGGATTGTTGAACTTTACTTCGTGAGGACTGAGTTTCAGTTGGCTGATATCTTCACTAAGGCACTTCCGAGAGAACGGTTCCAATTTATTCTCCCGCGACTTGGCATGAAGAGTTTGACGCTAGAAACCCTCAAGCGTCTTCCGGAAGAGAATGAAGAGTAATGGATTTGCTTCATATATCCTTGTATATATTTTAAACCAAAAAAAAAATAGAAAAATATAAAACCTATAAAAATCAGAAAAACACAAAAATACCAAAAATAGTTCCTCTAGGCATGTCTTCTGTTTATCGATAACATTTACTGTCCTGGAAATGTCATTCAATAATGACACGGGAATTTAAATGAAGCTCTAGCAGAAGTTTAAACGAATTGTTAAAACATGTTATGTCGGCTTGCAGTTACTTCAGACTGTAACCCGTTCTTCATTATGGGGAAAGCTCGTCGCCAAAAAGACGGCTGTTCCTCCTACTGGGTGAAGTTCACCCAGGCATGGATTACTTTATATCCATCTTTCTTCGATTTAATGTATGTTTTAGTGCATCATTTCTCGTATAAGAAGAGAAGTCTTCTTTACATCACAGATACTTTTCCATCTATGATTCTTCAGGAAAGTATTTGTGCTAAACTTGGTGGTACCATGATTTTTGAATATCAATCAGAATTGAACGTTTCATAAAAAATCTATCACTCAATCAATGACTACAGTTATTTAAATAGAAGACGGGTCATCGATTGAGGGGAAGAGTGATGATTTCAAAATTTTATATCATCAAAAACAAGTCACTTTGGACATAATAAGCAGTGGATTTAATGAAACTTGTTGTTATGTGTCAGTGTATGATTTTTTAAGGGATAATTACCGAAATAGACCAAACACCAAATAGTCTATCCCATACCCCGGTTGCCCAAAAAATTTCCCCAGTTGCCCAAAAAATGGCGATTGTTACCCAAAAAATACACTGAAAATCCTTCAGTTGCCCAAAAAATTGCCAGTTGCCCTGGGCAACAAAATTATTTTCGGATTTCGAGGTAGATAGGGAACCGCCCATTTGTGTTTGGTCTACTTTTAGAATTATCCCTTTTTTTAATTCAAATATCTTTCAAACTCATCATACCTGACACTAACATTCTCCCTCATTGATTGAGGGGGAGAATTAGTATGTTCCATTATCAGCACATATTAAACCTGACAACATTTTCTCCCATATTTTCTAAACATATTTAAATCAATTGGGATCACAAAATCTCAAAAGGTTTGAAATTTCTGATCGGGGGAGAGAATGTGATTTAAATATGCAATCTGATAAAAATGTGATGTTTTGGACTTAAATATAAGCTCTCCCATATGTGCTAAACCCTTTTGTATATCAATGCACATATTGAGGGGGAGCAAATCGTTTGTGGTGACAAAAAGAATTTGGCATCTTTGGTCGTATCTCATGTGACCGCGACTCAGACTTCACCAATGAATTGACGAAACAAAAACTGTCATTAATCGAAAGGGCTTGTCCTGGCTGGGTAATAATTTCAAGCTGGTCTAACCAGTGATGTAAGCTTATCTCCAAGAGGACATGTCCGAGTAGAGTGTACCGTTTCGAGAAACTTTATGTGGACTTGACCAGGCCGGGTAATAATTTCAGGCTAGTATAACTAGTGATGTAAGCGTGTCTCGAATCGGTCATGTTCACTGAAAGTGAATCAATTCAAAAAGTGCAAACTCTACCCAACATGTGCAAATTTTAAATTAAAACATATGAGCACATGTTAAGGGGGAGTATTTGAAAATTACAAAACTCTCAAAGTGTTAGCAAACTGTGTATTATAACTATAAACACTTTGAGAAATTTTTCAAAGATTTGGTTGACAGCAACATAGGATAGTCATGAAGTTATAAGGTGGCTAAGGTTAGGAAAACCGTCCTATGATCCGCCAGAGCCGGAGGGATCTACCCAAGGACAATACCGAATAGTTAGTATTAGAAAGTCCTTAGGTATGATTATCGATTATGAAAAAAGAGTAATATGAGAAAGGAGAAAGAAGGGGTTGAAGAATTAAAAAGAAATGTAATGAGAAAGGGTGAAAAGAAATAGCCTTCCAATTATTCAACCATAGGGTAGAAACCGGGTTCAATTCATATGCTACTGGTGGTTACAAAGGTAACATCAGTATTGAAGACAAGACGTCATGGACCCAGTGACGCACTGCACTAAACCTTCGAGCCACTCAAGTTCTCTTAAAAGGACTTGTTTACTTCTCACGGGGAACCCTACATAATCTATCGACCGCTCATTACGAGTTATGTTGATATTGAAACAGGAGACACCGCTTCAGTCTTCGACTACCAAAAATGCACTTATCGAGTCTAGAGCCACGAGATGCATCAGAAGATCTCATAGGAACACATGTTACTTCTACACTGGTTGTTCAACATTAAGGATACCAGTTGTAAACTTATGAGTCCTACGTAGATCTTGGCAATCTGCCAGAACATTTATGAGGGAATTTACAAATGTAATTCTCAGTGATTGAGTGGAAACTCCTGCCAAGGTCGACATCAAATAGCCCTGAAAGCAGGTCACTTCGGTAATTCCTTGTGAGTTACGCTTAGTGGTCGCGGCAGTTTCAAACAGTCTACAGTCGTGGAGTGAACTCCAGCGACTCACCTAATCGTTGATGTACTTCGGTAGATCTTGTAAGCCCTCTCGGGGGTATCCGATTTAGGAACTGCCTTGGTAAGGATTAGAGAAAGTTTTCACACTATGCTGTTAACAATCTCGAAGTCCGAACCTGTAAGTAACAGACGTTTTATTGCTAACTGTCGTATGTAGGAATCCCTGGCGGTTGCAGATGATTGCCGAAAAGATGCCGATTCATCACCCCGTGCTCACACTTCACAATCTTAATCAAAGAAATCGTGATAATTGAAAGACTTTCAACACGGCTTTCGTAACTCTGATGCTAAAAATCATGATCCAGAAAAGTGTGAGCATGTCGGTCCACAGATCATAACATCACATGGAGACGATACTGCATAAAGGTGACTTGGAGACGTTGACTATATTATGCCATCTAATTATAAGAAACACTTGAAGTTGTAATTTAGCTTAAGTGAGACGTTGACTAGATTATGCCATTTAATAGAAAATAAACCGGACTAAATAATGTTGAAATTGGATTTGTTTTTTAAGAGTTAAATTTTAAATAGTTTAACTGAGTGATGAGTTTTGTGCCAATAGTACGAACGGCTCACCCAATTGTGACAAACTATAAGAGGGGTATAAGGAGGGTATGCATTAAATTGTGACCCGAAAGAAACGGGTTTTTAATTGGCTTTATGCTAACCTTTAGTTTCTCCGCTCCTTTGTGCGTCAAAATTGGAGCTACCTAGTACGACTATTTTATTGTACAAAATCATCTTAAGGGTGAATTAGCTTTAATTCCATGTGCCACTTTGTGGTAATTATCCGAAACACTAAGTCTTTGGACTTATGCAAAAGTACGATATAATGGACGATAATTAAAGGTAAATTCTTTGATTGGTGAACCCAATACCTCAATCAAAACTTTGTTAATTTAATCTTAGTGAATTGGTTAATAAAATGTTTTTTTATGAAAACCTATGTTATGAAGTTGTTTGCATGCTTCTTCATACATAATTTTTTGATTAGATACATCAAAACTAGTACCCTTAAACTTAAGTTTATGCCATCTAATTATAAGAAACACTTGAAGTTGTAATTTAGCTTAAGTGAGACCTTGACTATATTACAATGACAAGGTAAATTTCCATGGTTACGTGAGACCGTACATGGAGAATTTGCAGTTTCTAAATTAGACAACTTAATTGAGTTGTTAGTGAGACCTAGAAACTCAAGGCATAAGATGGGATGAAACATGCTTACATTGCAAATAGATTTTTGGCAAATGTAAATCCCATAATGATCTAGGAATTGCAATATGAAATTGTCAATTATTGTTCGACAATTACCTTGTTGAATACTATCATTACTAGCAGATCAACTGATGTAATGGTACTATGTCAATTAGGATCCTAGCTTTAAGGAAATTTTATGGTTTATATGAATATTAACCAACGGGCATTTAATTTTCTTAAAGGTTTATTATCAAAAATATAAATTCTTTTAAATGTATCAATGCAACATTAAACCGTAAACATGGGGTTATTCTTTTATTGGTAAATTGATCTACACCCATAGGGGTTTTTGGCTAGAGTCAACTTTACTAAAAGAACAAACCTAGTCTCCTTTCCATGAGAGAAGAGTGAGACTCAATCCTATTCATTTTCATGAATGAGAAAGGTATGATAGGAACATTAGAATAGTCTAAATTCTAATATAACTCATAGCAAGCTTTAATAGCAAAGAAAATTGCACTTTTTTTTTCCATAGAAATTTCATCAGCCTCATTCGGTGATTAAATTCTTTTGTAACAAATATGACATTTGGTTAACAGGAAAATTATGAGTTATTAAATTAGAAGCTAGATTGCTTATCGTAAAAGGTAGTAAAGGCAAACTAGGATATTTTATCTAGTTGTTGTTCCTTTAACCCTTTAGAGGTACTACATACCATTGTGGGGATGATAGACCTATTAAATAAAGAAATTGCATGCCCAATTTTCAAGTTAATTGTATTGATGGATAGTCCATTATCTACATAGTATAATACACTCTTGGAGTGCCTAAGTAATTGTTAGGTATGAGCCTTCAAAGATGTAGGAAAGTTAAAAGCAGGATATTTGTTTTCACTGGTTATGAAACACTTACAATGTTGTCAAATCCAGTGGGAGCATTGAATCTTATTACTGAATAAGGGATTACTGTAATGTTCTCTAATTCAGTGGGAGCTACAAGCTTTATTGTCTTGGTAGTAACCCAGATTATCTTTTGAATGTCTTAAGATAATTACTTTCCAATTGTAGACACTTATGTTTTTTTAAAGGTTAGTCATGTACGTTTCCTTACTAGACAGTGAAGTTCTACATTTACTTGCTATACTAATATCTATGACACAAATCATATTGATCACATAAACAAACGTGTGTCGTGTTGTTTATCTGCTACATGATGTTGTTCCATGCACAAGTGGGAGAAATCTTATAATTGTGTGCAAGAAACAACACATAGAGATTTGATTTAAAGGATTGTCTTGACCGCAAGGTAAGAAACTAACGTTTCTAAATTAGACGCCTATTAGAACATGTGTCAATATTAACAAGACTACTTCAAATTTGAATATTTATGTATTCTTGGAATGTCATAAATAAATGAAGTAATAAATTAACTTGAAATTACTATTGAAACCAAATTGTGGTGTTCATGATTACTTTAGTTATACATGTTTATACTTTATTGTAAAGTTATAAATATGAAGTCTTTTAGTTGTTACAAGACTTATTATAATATAAAGTAAGACGTTAACTTTTTATGTCTTCTTTATTAAGACATATACAAGAAGTCATTGAGTTGATCAATGATTTATAACGTATAGTGGGATTATAATAGTTTATGTCTTCTTGTTGATACATGGACATGAAGTGACTTAGTTAAAAGGTACTTGTGTTACAAAGCATGCAATTGGCTTAAAAAATCTATTTCACCATTAAGTTGACTTAGTTGGTAAATAGGTAAGCCAAAAGGAGTATAAGTTTATCTTACATATTGTTAGATTGTCTCACAATATTAGTTCTAATGAAATACCACAAGTTTGTGGTGTGTTCAGTTAGGAGAATCAAACTCTATTGGTATCATTTGATTAAAGATAACTATAACTTTTTTCTTCCAAAAGTTATCAAGGTTAGAAAATTGAGTATGGATTGTGTATACTCAATAAGACTCCAACTTAGAAGATTAATAAGACACCATTTATTATGGAATGTGATGAATCACATTAAGTCTTAAAATGAAGTTCTGAATTTGTTAAACTTGTGATGAAGCTAGATATTAACAAACTAATATCATGAACTGTCAATGTGCATTTGTAATGTCCCAAAAGAGAACAATTTGGTGTTGCTCTACTTGCTAAGTTTTTATAGATAGTCTATAAATTGCAAAAGGCAAGTGGGAGTTTTTATCTTGAAAAGATAAAATTACAAGATACATAATCTTCTAAAAATACACTAGTGAATGTCATGATGAGGTTAAACATGTTAATGTTAAATCTCAAGATGATGGAATTCTCATTCATAGATCCGCAAACATATCTCAAATATTTGAATAATATGCTGAGGATTATGAGTTATAGGATTATGGTTGGATATAGAATTACATCCTCAGCCTGGAATTGCTCCTAGATTCGAAGTATAAACAATATAGAAAATTGTTGCGTAATCGTTATAACCGACAAATCTTGAAAGATAGGAAGGCATCAAACATTACACAATGGATATTAAGTTTACGGATTTTTAAAGAGCATATTGTTGTTTATATACAATAATGCTGGTTTAAATTGAGATGACACTCAATACTAGTCATGGTAGGATTTCATCCTTGATTAATGGCCATATGAACTAGTTGTGCTCAACTAAGAGCATAGTTGCATTATACGTTAAAGAATTAGAATACTTTAAACTATAAAAGGTTTGAAAGTTTAATTGTCATAAATTGGTGGTTGATGATGTCACGCATTTTATGAAATATTATGTGGCAATATCAAGATAGTTGAATGCACACATACAAGAAATTCACTAATTGAATTCTTGAAATAAGTATTATCAGAATTTCGATAGATCAAAATTAGTTGATTTATGTCTTGTCAACAAGTATGATTGACATGACTTGTGGCATAATTCATTAACTAGAATTATCGTGCATTGATCTATTTAGTATTTGGATAAGGGATGTTAAACAATTATTATTTACAATGAATTAAAGTACTTGGTATGTTTGTCTTCATTAATAATAGATTATATCCTATATTTGCATGTTTAAATCCGTGAATAACTTATGTTATTCTAAAT
The DNA here is from genome assembly GCA_021014915.2 of Artemisia tridentata subsp. tridentata. NCBI lineage: Eukaryota > Viridiplantae > Streptophyta > Magnoliopsida > Asterales > Asteraceae > Artemisia > Artemisia tridentata. The sequence continues at coordinate 246,973,926 of CP139505.1, forward strand.
AGTCCATTGTCGATCAATGATATGGGAATATTATTGAATTAAGACAAATCTGAGTTTTGGTAGAATATACTTGAAAGTATATTGATGCATTGACATGTCAATTTCACATAATATTCAATGAATTGAATATAGGATTTATCTCAACCGCATGATTGTACTTTATGGATCTTGTCATCAAGTAAATCATGAATATAGTTATCCTTAGACTTGAGATACCAGATAACTTTCATGGATGTAGTGCATTTCTGTGAAGCAATTTACCGCTATATGTAACTGGTAGCTATAATGATTGTTTTCAGAAGTGTTGCAAAGTTCATGGGTTTTGCTTGTAGTCAAAAAATAATTTGTTCCTTCAAATTTGTTTTGAAGTTTAATACTGCTGGGCCCCTCGTAGGGTTGACAAGATGTTTGCATGGCCATGCCCAAGATCTATCTAGAAGATGTTCGGAAGATTTGGTAATCCTGCTCAATCACAAACAACGAGAAATAGAATAGTTAAATAAAGGAATGACTAAGATCCATATCCTTATTTAACGTGGTATTAGAAACAAAAGGATAAGTATGATGATGATTCATCAAAAGATTTTTCCAGGAGACCTTACTCGAGTTGTACTGGGGGCATTGGCATGTTGCTAGACGCTAACCAATGTCATTACACTATTAAGATCTGTCCAAGTGGGAGTTGTTAGTTTATGGACATATTTTAATATGTGTATGACCGGATTCGAACTCGAGACTACGGGATTGCACACTTTACGTATGAGACTCGATGTTTAAATAATTAACATAAAATGTTATATTTAATTATTAAATTTACAATAAATGACTAAAGAGCGTTAAGCAATTAACGGAATTGACTAACGGTCGGTAAATGTCAACGGGATACGAAGAAAAGAAACAAGCCAA